>BLYF01000095.1:161398-376162 GCA_014905255.1 Herpotrichia juniperi
CCTGGGGAGGTGAGGAGTGCGTGTGCGGATTCTGTGACCAGTCCGATGGAATTCAGAATGTTTTCTGTAAGCAGAGGATGTGCGGTTCTTAACGCAGACACCTTGGCGACTTCTGTTGCTGTGCTTCGCGACTGGCGTGTGTTTACAAGAAGAAGAGGGAGTTCGGGAAAGCTATGTAGAGGTATGACGCGGGGGGGTTTGTTGTAATCTTGCCTCTGAAAAAGAACGGCTTTTCCACCAGAGGAAACAGTGTTGTCAACGCCTGATGGATTGCCATGTATGCACATCTCGCCAACAAAAGCCCAGCGGTTGATGCGTTCAATCTGGAGTTCACATTCTTGTGCGGGCTGGTCCTGATGTGGGCCACTCAGGGCGCGAATCTGAAGAAGAAGCGCGGCTGCGATGCATACAGAGATACTCGCGCTGCTGCCCAGGCCCGCCCCTATCGGAATTGTGGACCGTAGTGTGTATATGCAGGGCGCAGTTTTCCGGGACGCGAGCGAGAGGAAGAGGTAGAGGAAGGAACAAGCTGTGGAGTGATGTATCTTTCGTAGTGCTTCTGGGAGGTTGGGTGAGACGGCATCAATCTGTGGTTGCATGGCAGCTAGGAGGTCGGTGTCCAGCTCCGTTACCAGGTCGTAGTAATTCCTCTTCTTGCCAGACGCAGAGAAGGCGTCCCAGGGTAGATCGTCGAGATTCCATGTGTGTTCCAGTTGGATGTCAGGGAAGCGCATTGTGACGGTCCGATGCGACTTGGAGAGGAAGGAGACAAGGAGGTATGAACGGAGGGAGATGGCGGCAGCAATTGCAGGCTAGAAACAGTCAGTTGTTACGTCGAGTATTCTGAAGATGAGACGGACCTTTCCATAGACCACAGCATGTTCTCCGTAGACAATGACCTTTCCAGGCGCAGAGACCATGAACGCGGGCATCATCGGTGACGACTGCTTCCGCTTCATTGCTGGAGTCCTGTCGGCAGAGGGGACGGGAAGTAGTTGCGAAGGCATGCTGTCTGTGGGCGAAGAGTCTGGTGTTTGAGTGACATGCGAGACGCTGCGTGCCGGTTTTAGAGTTGCTGAAGACAATGTTGATCAGCAAATGTTGAAGCTCAAGGCAAGGGTCAAAGAAATGGCGCTCAACTTACAAGGCAAATCCTGTTCTTTTCTGCGCACACTGCCGTTCGCTGCCATAACGGTATGGTCAACGGTAGATGTAATGCGGGGGGAAACGTGGTGATAGAGCGTGGGCAGGGCCGTCAGGAGGTGCTGAGCAGCCGTTGATATGGTCATTGACCAATTCCGAAAACGCGGGATATTGACTAGGAAGACACTAGCGCTTGGACCATCAGGCAAGCCCTCCTGCAAGGCACGACCCCCCACCATCCTGGTCTTCTGGAAGCCCTATGACGAGCCTGTCGTTACCAAGACTTTGACGTTCACGTGCACTACAAGAACTTCAACAACGCTCTTCATCGCTATTCATCTCAATCAAATTGGACTTGCATCTCCAAGTTCATATAGTTCGCGTCTAGCGCGGACAAGAACAAGCAAAGCCTCTTTCTCTCGTTGGCTAACAATACCCCGCGACACCCGCCAGGCAGACCAATAACGGCTACCAGGTCTTCACGGAAAGTCGCCAGAAATATATATTATCCTGCGTTAACCAGACGGCGGCATGGGACTAAGACATAGTATGCGCCAGATGCTGCGCTGTTTCGCCAGGTTCAGCAAGGAACGCCTTCGTCGCTGTCCCTTCTCGTCTTCGGTCCTCATCCAAAAAAGGCCCGGCACCGAGACAAGACCTTCTGTACCAACATGAGCATTGGCCGGAAGAGACCGAGTACGGCTTTAGAGCGAGTGGCTATGTTTGCGAATGTATAAGTTCTCTTCGTCGTTTCAAGACTCACTTGAAAGACGCGACCGGGTTCACCGGAAGGCGACATCGTGGCTTAACGTGTACGCGCATCTCGCCGCTCCGCCACGATGCAACGCAGTCTCGTGGGAAAAAAATTAGGCTAGGCTTTCTGTATAGTGGTCACCTATTGCCCAAAGCAGTTGCGAGCATACGGCTGGAGGTAATATTACGTACTATAAGAGCGCTCGGTGGTTTCCTCTAGTCTGGCAATCCCTTGAATCTAGAAAAAGTGAGATATCATGTTGTGGATTTGGACCATCCTATAGCAGATAGATCCTGGATAAGAAGTGGAACTATTGCTTCCATATTCGCATTCTCAACGAACTGTAGTCGTAAACTATTGCACGAACTATTGTACAAAGAATAGGAGAAGGTTGAAATGGAATATGTCGACTTGACCGTTGGTTTTGGTGATTCGAATAAGTTGCAAGATCCAAATCACACAGTGGTGGGAAAATGTAGCTAGCTACAATGTCGAGATCATCGAGCAATTGTCGTGTCGAATCGACGCAACACCCCATGTTCAACCAATGCTTAAGTCCAAAAATATCCCCTCAGCATCTATCCCAAACACTTATAAACGCCTTGCTATGCATTGAATGGAAATATATGGCCACGCTACGAAGTGGACTTGATCATGAAAATCTGCATCGGGTTAGCACCTCGGAACCCATATCAAGTATAAATTAAACACACCTCTCTCATGGCCTGTGGATCCATGCTCGCCATCTTCTTCTGCCTGATATACCGCTGCCTGACCGCATGGCGGCCGCTGAACATGAGCCCAGCCGCTGTGGTGGGGGTCGAGGTGCCAGTCGTTGGCGCAGTAGCGGTGGTGCTGGTTGCAGTTTCGTCTTCATCCTCGCTTCCAGAGCTAGATGCGGAGTCGGAGCCAGCAGCTTTCTTCTCTTTGGCGGCCTTCTTGAGGGCTTTCTTAAGCCTCTTCTCTACTTTGCGAGCGCGCTTCTCAGCTCGTGCAGCTTTCCGCTTGGCTTTGTCGGAGAGAGGTTCGTCTAAGCTAGTGGGAGCGGGAGATGTAGAGGGCGAGCCAGAGCTCTTTGTCGACTTCTTCTTGTCCTTCTTAGCCTTTGCTTTGCCCTCCGCCTCGTTCTCCTCCGCAACCGCCGCCCTCAGATTCATACTCTTCTTCTTTCTCTTCAGTGTCTTCTTCTCATCCTCATTCTCACCCTCTTCCTCTTCACCATCCCTCTTCCGCTTCCTTTCCTTCCTCTTCTCTTCTAGCGTCCCCAGATCCTTTTCCTTCTTCTCCACTTTCACAACTACAAGCTCCTTCTTTTCAATCTTATCCCCGACCAAAAACCCACCTGAGACAAAATTCATAAACCCAAACTTCCTCGCGACAAAACCCCTCTTCTCAATATCATCCAACCGTTCCTGCTCCTTCTTCACATCCTCTTCCCTCCCGTTCAGTCTTCCCAGCACCGACTCAAGTGCGGCAAGTCCAAAATTCTCTGCGCGTTCCGACCCGCGCTTTGCACCGAGGCCTAAAGTATCTTCTTTAAGTAGGACGCGAATGTGAGAGCTTGAGGCGGCGGTGTAGTGCTCAGCGTGCGCGGCGTCTGTAGCGCCGAGGCTGGAACCCGGGGTCCAGCCTTGGGTCGTGAGGATGCGGTGGCCAAAGCGGGAGGTGTTGTTGGCCCAGGTCGTGTTTTGTGGGTCATTGGAGATGCGATTGCGGCTACAGTGCTTGAGTTAGCGAACAATACCGCGGAGTATGAGGATTAGAAGAGATTGTGGGCAGCGCAAGAGGGAAGCTGTACTTTTTCGGACCCGCGAGACCCATCTTGAAGAGTTTGTCGAGAGAATTGGGGGTTGGCGTGCAGAGGAAAAGTTAGGATGCGGAAGACTTTCGGAGGAGACTGCGGGAGAATTTTAGATGCATGTCCGCGTGCACGGACATCGAAATCTTGGCGCGAGAGTGTGGGGAGAAAGAACGAATTCCCGTTCCGTCTCTTCACCATCACAGATCGCACGACTCAAAGTCTACCTCAAAATTCGAGGCTGTCGGGCCAATTGATCACTACAACTAACACCCAGCATTAATCATTCTCTTCAATTTTGCGAACTAACAGCCATGGCCGCACCACACACAACGAAGAAGTCTACCACAACTTCAGAAACAGTGACGCGTAATGGTCACCACGAGCGCCGCAAACGCGTTATCGAGGAGTTCGAGGAAGGAGATAACGACAACGACGACGAAATGCAAGACGTCAAGGAACTCGATTCACAGGAGAACTCGCAGCAGTCTGAGGCCGCAGGACCGCCGGATAACGGTCTGACTGAGTTGATTGGGAAGATGGTTGACACTGTATGCACCCTTCCAATCGGTGGGTATTCTTTTGGAAGCCAATGTTAACATATGTATTCCAGCAACGCAAACGCCTCCAAGTCAGCAAGAAAGACGTCTACAAGAACTACACCTTATCAAAGACTGAGACCCAGGACTTGATCACCACTCTCTTTGAGACCCACGAAGCGAAAGCGTAAGGACTAAATAGCCCGGAATCAATTTTATTACCTCTTCCTTCCTTCCTGTTCTCTTTCTCTATTCTTCCGTCTCTTTCTTAATACGTCAAGTGCGATGATAGCTTTGCTGATATCGAACTAGCTCTGCAGCACACGACGCCCAACTAACCATACTACGCCGACTCCTCGTCCAAAAAGCGACGCTCGAAGCCAAGATGTCGGCCAAGTTAACGCAACTGGAAGCTGGTTATGTGGAGCACTGTTCTTATTTACAGTCGGTTGCTGAGCACCGTGTGAAGACACTGAGATGAGTGATATGGAATGGGACCTTGTATGATGGAAAATGAATGAGCATGTGTTGTGCGAGTGGTGGTTGTGACCATGTTGTAAGCATATCACTTCGGAAGGGGAATATTGCTGGAGGCTACACGTCGGTCAATCAAGGCCATCTACGACAGATTTAGATGTTTGAAGGTATGGTACCAAATTGCGTGTCTTTTACAAAAGGTTCTGTTGCTTAGTTCACATTGCAAAGACCAGGGCCATTAACAGAACGTATGCAGATCAACCAAAGCACGCTCGCTTCATTTCTCATTTTGTCAGGTATCATAAGTCCAACCCTTCTACATAACCAGATCAATGAACCCCAAGTCCGTACACATCAAGAAAAAAAAAGTGCCTATAGAGTAAGGATATAACGCCGTGATCCGTAGATCCCAACAGGCTTGTTCAAGCGTTTGTCATAAATAATAACGAAACCAGATATAGTAAGAAATATTGCAAGAGGGGATGCGATGGTGCATATAAGTGTAGGCATGTGTACTGCATATTTCGACCTCCGAGGGAATTGCCATAGTGGACAAACAGATGCCAAAAGTCAGGAGAATTTTGTCAGTCTTACAAAGGTCTACTGTATCTAGTAGTAGTACTCGTACCAAGTACTATTGGCCTCTGCTTTCCCCCTCGCATGTGGTGATTTGTGGTATGCGCATAGATGGGGTTTGGCGTAGGCGTGAGGCTACCGCTCATACATAGGCAACGCCTCGCTCACCCTCCTACTCGACTCGGCGTTCCTCTCCGCTCTCACTGCACCCACGAGGCCCTCGTCATCTTCATCTAGTACAGGGGCAGACGGAGCGAAATTGCTATGCTGCCTTTGTATAGGTGGAGCTGAAGATGTTTGCGTCCGCGCATCGTCCTCGTGAGTATCTTCAGGTGGTGCGCTTGTCTCCATCGCGAGCCTCCTCCGCTGTAGTTCCTGCTTGTCGTCCGTAGGCTCGACGTGAGATGAGGAGGAAGCGAAATAGCCTGGTGCTGCAGGTGAGGGCGGAGGCAATGGAGGCAAGGGTTTTGGTCTAGCCGCTTCGCTGCCACTAGGTGTAGACAATCCAGGTGGTTGTCGAGGATTAACGTTGGTGTTGAGCATAAAATCGCTGGCAACGTGACGTGTAGTATTGTTGGTCGGAAGCCGTTGTATTGAGGGGGCAGTGGGTATATGTGATGACGAAGATGCTGGAAATGGTAGAGGCAGGGGACCCAATGATGATGACGATGACTCGGGAGGGAAGTATGGTGGGTTTGAATCGTCGTCTTCTGGAAGCACGGGTGCAGAGGCAGGTATTTCATTATGTATCGCAGGCGGTGATGAGGGTCCTGGGAGTCCAGAGAGATCGGATGCGCCAGGAGGTTGAGACGGCAAGAGACGTGCTTCTGCCCGTATTAGATGTTCCTTTTCTGATAACCCAGCTTCATTCTCAGGATTTGCCGAAGGGTGG
This sequence comes from Herpotrichia juniperi, assembly GCA_014905255.1. Classification (NCBI taxonomy): domain Eukaryota; kingdom Fungi; phylum Ascomycota; class Dothideomycetes; order Pleosporales; family Melanommataceae; genus Herpotrichia; species Herpotrichia juniperi. The sequence goes on from BLYF01000095.1 coordinate 167,578, forward strand.
CTATATGGTAGTTGTGATTGTGACTGGGATGCCTGATACCCTGGGGCATCATAGTAGCCACCTTCATATGCGCCATCGTAGGCGTAGTGGTCGTAATACTGACCATCCTGATCGTAGCCGTAGTAGTCCTGGCCTGTACCATCTTCTGGGTATGCTCCATCGCTTTGACCGAATGGAATGTCGTGAATGTCAGGCTGTGGCTGCACGTCTTTGGCTTGTTGCTTCCGCTTTCCATTCCTCTCACTATCCTTAGTCCCAATAACCACCTCAAAGATGCATGAAATCACGCCTTTCTCGCGCCGTAAGGAATCGGTGTCAGCAAAGTTGCCTCCCCACGTCGAAAATGTGCTGCCAGCGGCATCTTCAGCCTGACCCAAACTAGCAGTATTGCCAACGCTGACAAGACCAGCGTTTGGAAATACACGATCGAGGCCCGAGAGTTTTCCTTGTATGTCCACGACAACCTCGATGAAGTACTTGAAACTAATCATAGCACCGGGGACGTTCGATATTGATGGGAAGGCCTCATCTGGAACTCGCACAGCGCATTTGACCTCGGCAGTGAGCGTCCTTGGGTCAACGAATAGTGGTGCAAACGACTGCGAGAGATCTTTCCGAAAAAGATGGCTAGAACCAGCCGAAGAAAGAGAGAGTCCACCAAGGCCTGTTCTTGACTTAGGATAGTAGTCCTCAGATTTTGTCTTGTCTCCTTTGCTGTTTGGAGCGACAGGTAGTGCAGGGTGCATATCCACTCTTGCTTGACGGTACAATGTGATGATAATGCCCTTCAGACTTCTGACGTGCTTGGTATGATTGACCGAGATTTTGATCGGTACTTGGTCGCCTCGTAGAAATCCACCCTTTAGCACGTCGATTGTTGCCGTGATGGTCTTTCCTTTGAATGTAGTCTTTGTTCCATTCTGAGAGCCTCCTTCTGCGGTAGTATTCACTGAGCGAATGCCATACTCAGTCCCTGAAGCGTTTCCACTGCTAAATTGGCTTTCGAAGCTCACATCGCTCGGCGCTGGACTTCCTGGACCATCGCTCTCTTCTGCCACGCTATTAAGTTCAGACACTCGACCATTCCGTGTTAAATCAGGATTGTCGGTTCCTGGTACTCCTTCTGTTGTATTTGCTGCTCGTTTTCGAGCCGTCCTCGGTCGTGATCTTCGTGATATAGGTTCTAGGGAAATTACTCGCGGTTTGGGCTCCGGTATGGGAGCAATGTCAATTGTGTCCATAAGAAATACTTTTGTTTCGCATGATGCTATAGGTGAAATAGTGGTTGGACGTGTCAGTGTCGACGTTAACATGTAAGAAATCGTGCCGCGCTCAAACTAGTGTCAACCGTCAGCTAAATGTCACCTCGAGAACCTGGCGGATCGAATGGCTTACATCAATACTACTAGGCAGGCCCTTCGAGGGAAACTCCAACTCAAAATTAAAATGATACATCCCTTCCCCTAGCCTCCCTTCGCCGCAAAGCACCACCTCATCCTCGAAAAGAGAAGCGAATCCATTTCCGAAATAGCTCCCACTCTTCTTCCCTTTGCCTGAGCCGACTGTGCTACTATAGCTCTTGTACGCATCTCCTGGCGAATTTGGATTCTTGTAGACTTGCGCATATCCATGCAATGAAATGACCAAGTGTGTTATCCGTAGGGGCTTAAGAATCTTTATGACCACGCTTCCGCTAATGACATCTCCTGGAGCATACTGACGGTGGGGATCGTCTGGTTGTATGAAGAAGTCGGCAAAGTTGCGAGTCTTCGATTGCAATGGCGACCTTAATCTCGACAAAAGCGACCTAGTCGAGGAGGGCGTGCTGGTAGTGCCGCGTGCCGGACTGGAAGTCATGACCTTTGTACTACACACATCATGCGGCTACCCGCGCGTGGATTTACAATGGCAGTGAGCCCGACGTCCGTCAACGGTTGCTGAGCTTGGTACTGTTGTTCGTCCTCAAGCCCGAGGATAACGCGACAGCTACAGAGAACTGACTCCTCGAGAATGTAGATGTGTCCTGCGCTGTTCGAGGTTGCCGGCAGATATCGAGACCGCAGACTGGAGGGGTCGGGTGTGACGAGGAAGACGTTCAGGCAGTCGTCAGGGGAAAAACCCGGGCGTGCAAGGTGGGAATGCAGACAGCGAGACTTCAAGAAGTGTGGAGGACTGGAGTCGTGTGGATGTTTTGGTGTGTTGCGGGGGGTGCGTTGTTGACCGGAACGCGCAGTTGTCTCAGGTGAAGCAGGGGCCGTGAAGAAGACAACGGCGCTGCAAGAATTCTAGAATCCGCGAAGAAGGTATTAGCATTTCGGACGATGTAAGTATCAAGCCGCATCGGTCCCGCGCGGGCGAGGAACGGCGGGCGGCAATGATAGATTGTCGGCGTGGCTATGCTGTGAATTGGCGTGGTGGAGGTGGGTCGCAACACGCTGATCTCATTGCGCACACACCAGCGGCAGCGCGGTACAAGGGAGCGAGCGATCAGGAACACGGTGCCTCTCTGCTCTAGGCGCGGGTCTGGAGAGGGAATAGACTCACGAGTTGCGTCGAAGGGGTTGAACAAGGCTGCCAGTGAAGATCGACCTCCGCTCGGCGCTTGGCTTGCCAAGTCGATGCGAGACAGTGGAACAGCGACTCTGAAGGAACTCAAGATGAGACCAAGGCCAGGTGTGTAACCTTCAGGAAACAACGGTATGCTGTACTGTGGGTGTTGAGGGACCGTGAGAGGCGTGGTAGAGAGTTCAAAGACAGTGAACGGAAGAAGTAGGATGGGAGAAAGTGGAAGGCATGTGCAAGAAGAACAGAAAAGAGAAGCCATCAGCCCTGGGAGGGCACCGTGCCCACTCCATAGAAGCGTGAGACGTCGGGACCCGCTGCCGGAGTGTTGGGGGGGGTGCCTAGTTAGGTCACAAAGTTTACTGCATTCGAAGCGGCGGCGACTTGGGATCTGGAGTTTGCCGGACGAAACAAAGCGCAAAGCGCTACGGCACGCGCGTTTTTAGAAAACATAATGAGTGTGTGCCTCGTGCTCCTCAAGGACCATGTTCGAAACCGTGGAACAATGCTTGTGGCACCTGTCCTCCAGTGCCTTCGGGCCAGACCACGCCCACACCGGGTCGAAGGAGCCCACAAATAACATTCAAGCCTTGCCAAGTGAAGCTTTTCGATGCTTGTTCTTTACCTCTCTTCGCTCCCCGGACCCCAACCGTCGATGTAACACCACTAGCCCAACACTCGACACCACTCTGCCATGTGCTGGCCGAGTCGCAACCGTTCTGTTACGGGCGTATGACGCGGCAAGTTCCAACGCAGATTACTTATATCTTTGGGTACTTCTGAGGGAACACTTCGGTGTCGCAAGCATACAGTCTCTTGTGACAGATACAGTATGTCAAGAGTAGAGAGTAATATGACTAGCCGAAGCTCTCTTCTGCTAGAGAGGCGTTGCTATAGGTTAATTCCCCTCTGGAGAAGGTGCATCGGGGCCTCCCCCCCAAAATGGTAGTATCTTCACAAGCTTAGAACAGTTCGACCCATAAAAGGACGCTGGGAAGAATCGGCAATGAAGACAACGTGCTCCCTTGGAGCTGGCAACAAGGCGTACGGTATCCTTCAAGTGGAACAGGCATCGGTACACGCCCCAAAAGCTACGGCGCTATTTCGGGGATGACTGATGAAATGAACCGATGTGTTAGTTGCTCCTATTCAGCGAATGGGCCAAAGTGATGAGAGCAACCGAAGTGACGCGTCTCGACACTAGCTGGTGGAGCCTGCAGACAGTATCTGCAGGAAGTTGTTGGGATGGTGAGACTCATGAGACAATCAGATGGATGGGCCTTGATGTATATTGTGTATGCATATTGTATACTTGGACGTAGTATATTGAAATACAATGTGGACAAAAATCGTCGAGCTTCAGTCCCTGACATGGAAATTGGTGCTTGAGTTCCCGGTATGCCCAAATACTTACAAGCGCTCTTGCGCCCATTTGCCCTCGTTTGATCTGTAATCACTACCCACCTATGAACGCACAGTGTGCTGCCGACCTGGTTTCCACGTCATAAATGCAACACATCCTAACTGCTCGAAGTTGGGAACAAGTCGTCCAGTGACATTTCGTTGAGCTGATCAGATGTTGCTTGATCTTCCTCACTCAGGTGAGGATTTGGTTTCTTCAAATCCTCGTCTTCTTTGCTCTTGTCATTGTTCTTTTCCTTGACTACTCGTCCCAAGGCGACCAAAAGATCGCACATATCGCATGGCTCGTTTACAGTATACTTGGTCATGGCAAGCATTGGAAGTCGACGGAGCGTGCGACCAGAAAATCCATCAGCTTCTGCCGCGATCCTCCGCAGTTCCCAGGGCGCTGTCAGGACGCGATCAAATAGGTGAAGGTCTACCCACTCTAACTCTGGTAGGTACGTTGGACGTCCAAAAACGGTATCATCGCTTTGGGTGTTCTGCATATAGATACTTCTCTGCGATGGACTGGACGATATAGGATCTCGCAGGCATGTATCGCAGTTGAGATCGGTCGGATCGAAGAAGACCAAACCGGTCTTGATAAGCTCATTGATCACCGAACGAAAGATCTCATAGGCGCATTCGACGCTTGGCGTTCCCACGCACTGCTCAATACCACAACGATCCACGAAAGCTGGATCTATATTGTCAACGAGGTTGCTGGTGCAGATGAAGACAACATTGGGTCGCTTGCGCAGTCTGTCCAGGCCTTGCAGGAGTTCATTCGTGGACTGTGTTAAGTCGTCAGCACTCAGGCCATGAGTTGCGTCTATACATAGGGACAAAACAATATGATGTCAATGCAGACCGTGTTACAAGCCAATGTACGCAGAAGGAAAGTGTGATAAAACGTACGCGTATTGCATCCCCGCACTCGTTTCCTTGAGATGCCTTCTCCCTAGAGCCTGCCAATGTCTCGACTTCATCTATGAGAACCACTGTAAGACTTGACTCGTCCGAGGAGATAGTTGTGATGGTTTCGAAAAGTTCTCCGACAAGCTTGCTGCTCTCGCCGAACCACTTGCTTAGAAGAGCATGGGAGTTGATTTCAACTAGCTTTGTGGCAGAGTAGAATTGCGACAATCGGATGCTCAGCTTCTGAGCTAGCGCTAGCGCCAGAGTCGTCTTACCAGAGCCGGGCGGCCCGTGGAGCAGAACGAGGTTATGCCAGTAGATGACAGCAGGATCAAGATGAGGCTGTTTGGCAATTCGCATCATGCGTGTAATAACCCGCAGAGAGGATTCACGAATTGGGTCCGCAAAGATCAGAGAGTCCCAAAGTCCATCCAGAGATCTGTGGGGTAGCTTCAAGACATTGAATTGAGTAGGCTTGTCCTTTTGTTGAGCTGCACCGAGTTCTTCATCCTCACCGTCATAGAGGGAGTATATAGCTATATCAAGCTCGCACTCTGCTAGGATATGATAGTCCTCATCTGGGTAGGCTGTCACCTGGGAGTAGTCCGTAATCTTCAACAACCGAATGTAATCGCGACATGTCAGGGACTCTGAGCAGTTATGAAAGTCAATAACAAGAAGGAAGGCGATAAAGTATACTAGGGATTTGAGGATTCGACCCACTCGTATCAAGTTGCTGGGCGATCTTCACTTGTATAAAGCTACTTTCGAACCACTTGCGAACATCTCGCCGTATCTCCTCGTCGTGAACCAAAGGATCTTTGCTAGCGTTCTTGGTGATCTGGACTTCAATGAAAAGCGTGGGTTTCTTGATTGCAGGCTTGCGACCGACATTCAGGTGAGCTCGCCCATTGTGTATAGTCATGGCCGCGGTGTCTAGTGAGCAGACAGGGTGATGTTAGTGCTGAAGTTCACTGTAAAATCGTGCCTAAGAGCTCAAGTCCTGAGCCTCACGAGTTGGTGAGATGAAAGTTGGTGTTGAGGTCTAAGGCAAGAATATGTCTCGCTTAGGTAAACCATGAAATGACATCAGATGGAGCTAGCCCTGGGGCTAGTCCAAATTCACGAGCACGCGACAGCTCATCACCGCATCACGTCCAGACGTTGCACGGCAATTATAGAGCCTCTATCACCATAATTTGGGCATGAAGGGCAACAACTCCTGCCCGAGTGAGCAGACTGACCCCTCTGACCCCTTACACCAAAGAGACATCCGCATACAGATTTACCTCTCCGTCGCGCTCGGCCTGGGGGCTTTTCTGACCTTTTGCGTACGTTCGTCATAAAGCTGGACATTGACATCCTGTACTAATATCTCCAAAGTTTCTCCGACCACGATGGAAAGGACTTTTCGCGGCACGCAAGAAGCAAAGCGAGCAAGCGACCGCGCTCCCTGATCTCCCGGACAGTTTCTTTGGCTGGATCATACCGTTATGGAGAATCACAGAAGAAGAAGTGCTCGCCTCAGCTGGTCTAGACGCTTTTGTGGTATGCGCTTCATTCTGATCTCCACAAGACACGTTGTAGTAGGCTAACTCCTGAATCTAGTACTTAGCGTTCTACAAGATGGCCATCAAGTTTCTCCTCGTTACCCTATTTTTCGCTTTAGCAGTTATCAAACCAGTACACGATACACACAAGGACAAAAAGGTGGTACCTCCCGAGAAGGATGTGTCTATGGGCTACAACGTGACGACAAGCACCCTCGAGCACATGGAAGCTCGTTCGATTTGGACGACAAGCGCCGCCGACTTTGAATACTATACCGACTATCTATGGATGTATCTCGTTTTCGCTTATTTATTCACCGGGCTGATCGTCTATTTGATTATCTCCGAGACAAGAAGGATTATCGAGATCAGACAGGAGTACTTAGGTAGCCAAACAACCATCACAGATCGCACTATCAAATTATCGGGCATACCTATAGACTTCAGGTCAGAAGAGAAGATCAAAGAATTCATTGAAAATCTGGAGCTTGGAAAGGTGGAGAGTGTCACACTCTGCAAGAACTGGAAGGAGTTGGATGATCGCGTTGCAGAAAGGAGCAATCAATTGAGGAAGCTTGAGGAAGCATGGACCGTCCATCTCGGGAAACGCAGGATTGAGAGGTCCCTTGAGACTCTACCCATTGTTCAGCCTTTACCGCCGGGGCCAGACATACAAGCCACGGACGACGATGACAACGAAGCCAGCCATCTCATAAGCGATATCGATAGAGACTATGACGACGCTATACCTTATGCTCGGCAAAGACCAACGACGAAGATTTGGTACGGCAAATGGAAATTGCGCTACAAGAATGTCGACGCAATCAACTACTACGAAGAAAAGCTGCGAAAACTGGACGAGGAAATCAAAACATTGAGGAAACAGGACTTCGAACCCACTCCATTGGCGTTCGTTACAATGGACACCGTTGCGAGTGCACAAATGGCTATCCAAGCCGTTCTGGATCCCTCTCCATTGCAATTACTTGCGAACAGTAGCCCGGCGCCGTCGGATGTTGTCTGGTCAAATACATACATGCCTCGCTCAAAGAGAATGCTTCAAGCCTGGTTAATCACTGCTCTGATCGGAGTTCTTAGTGTCTTTTGGACTGCTCTTCTTGTACCAATCGCAGGAGCTCTAAGCACCTGTTCCATCCATGAAGTGTTTCCCAGACTGGCAGAAGCATTGGAAGCGAACGATCTGCTCAAATCCCTTGTTAATACTCAACTACCAACGCTGGCGCTCACATTACTTAATGTTGCTGTTCCTTATTTATATGATTGTAGGTGTGTTGAGCTTCGATCTTGGACTGGCACTGACTATGATACAGGGCTGTCAAATATGCAAGGCATGATATCGCAGGGTGACGTGGAGCTGTCACTCATATCGAAAAACTTCTTTTTCACATTCTTTAACTTCTTTGTCCTTTTCACCATCCTTGGAACCGCTTCGGGTTTGTTCGATATAATTGAACGTGCTGGAGAAACGCTCTCTAGTGCTTCAGGTATCGCTTATGCCCTAGCCGAATCGCTCAAGAATCTTCTTACCTTTTACGTCAATTTCATTATCCTGCAGGGCTTTGGACTCTTCCCATTCCGCTTGATGCAATTTGGCGCTCTCACATTGTATCCAATCAACTTGATGGGCGCAAAAACTCCGCGAGGTAAGTTGAACTGTCCTTTCTTGCATACAAATCTTGACTTCCATCTAGATTACGCCGAACTTGTCCAACCTACAGTATTTAGCTACGGGTTCTTTCTACCACAAACTCTTCTCATCTTCATTATCTGCGTGGTCTACAGCGTTCTCGAAGACTCTTGGAAGGTTCTACTCGCCGGCCTTGCATACTTTATGATTGGACACTTCGTTCACAAGTACCAGCTGCTCTACGCTATGGAACATCGACAGCATTCTACTGGGAAGGGCTGGAGTATGATGTGCGATAGGGTGCTCGTAGGGGTCATCCTGTTTCAAATCACTTTGGGCGGCCAATTAGCCTTGAAAAAAGCTTTTAAACGGGCAGCGCTTATCACTCCACTTGTTATTGCGACACTGTGGTTTGGATATCTATACGGTCGAACCTACCGACCTCTGATGAAATTCATTGCTTTGCGAAGTCTTCGGCGTGCTGAACACTCTGACTTGGGACGGGACATTCAGGAAGTAGCATTTTCTCCTCAGAATCAACGCCGGCGGACACCCGGAGGCCGACAGACGCTGGATGAGGCTCGAGAATGCGGCCTACGCTTTGAGAATCCCGGTTTAATCATGCCGTAAGTCTATCGAGTTGACTGCATTGATCTGAGACTAATCTGCGGACAGTCTGGACGACGTATGGATCACGAACAAACGGGCACGATCCCAGAACAGTTCTGTGACGAATGGTGGTGGAAATGGGCAAGAAGTGTAGAGGTCGCGCCTTCTCTTGGTACATTCTTTACAAAGCCCCTTCTTGTATACCCGCGCATTGTACCTGCTCGGATAAATTTGTAATCTTTCCTTCCAGCTCCAATGCTATATACCCCTGACGAAATTGTTCGACTTGCATTTCCTGAACTCCTACATTTAGCATAGCACACCCACTTTGTCATTATTACTTGTCCAGCCCCATAGCATCAGCTTTACATCAGTATCACTCGTTCATACTCGATTATATCGCATCACATTCATTTTACCACTGTCCTACGTCCTGTTATCGCTGAAAATCGACTCTCGAAATTATCGCACCTCCAATCGGGGGTGCAGCAGCAACGTCTTCCCAGATTTATGTCTCTCGGGGAGTAGCCGGAACACAATCTGCACCAGCTCTCCCTCTTCTCTACCCTACAATCCCTACAGTCGCTCCGTACTTCGAGTCGCCACACGAGCACACGTTATCAATAGGCCCACCGACTCGAGCCTCAGTCAAGAGAATGTCCTGCTCGTCTGAACCTTCCGCGTACCCACAATGTCTGCATGTGAATGAGGAGGGTCATATTGCGGAACCAATGCCCGTATCAAACAGTTCTCCTGTCCAAACGCTGACAAATCCTACGAAGCGATCAGAGGTCCTCCGCCATATCTTTCCGCTTCCTTCCCGTGGTTCTCTTCTTGCGAACCAGAATTCTATAGAGCGCATTCCGAAAACGGGACGTGATGTACTATCCCCTACCAAACAATCAAAGTCACGAGTCGCTTTCCACAAGGTCATCACCTCGTTCTTCAACAACAGTAGCTCCACGCCAGCAAATGACAATCAAAGAAGGGCACACGCAGGTTCAAGGGCATCCAGCATACGGTCACAGCCAAGATCCATTTATGACTCTATAGAGAATCTGGATGTAGTTTCGCCCACCGCATTCATTTTCAGTAGCCCAAGCTTAAGGTCAACGCATTCCGCCGCTATGAGTAAGTCTACTTCGCGGCTTCCAAGCCTGACGGAAAACGACAGTGAATCGTATTCGCTTCGTCGTGTTCAGTCCGCCTCATTTTCCGTTGATAGTGTCAGTCTCTTGGATGATGAGATACTGGAACCTTTTTTCGAACATGGTATCACCCGCAGCATGTCAGGTGTTCTTCTTGGATACGACGAGCTGGACAGACTTATCCCTGAGGACTCTGAGGAGGACTTCCCTACTCTAGCAGATAGCCCCACTCGACACATCGTTCCGCCTAATCCTTTCAAACTTGATGCTATCGTCATATCCTTCGCATTACCGCATCTAAACACCGCCTCCAAGAAGGCAATGAGGTTGGTTTGCCAGTCATGGCGTTCGACGCTTGACCGTATTGCGCCGCCGAAATTCCCATCTTCTTACTTCGTTCCCACCGAGATTCTCCAGCAAGTCTACAGTTATCTGGGCCCAAAGGATTTCAACGCAGCTCGCCACACATGCAGGAACTGGATGCGGGCGAGCCTGAACAAAAGCCTGCTCGTCACTATGCTGAACCGAGGTGGATGGTGGAGCGGTGCTGCATCGGACCTTGAGCAGAGAGACCTAATGTCAAATCTTGCCCCTGAGTCCGAATCTACAAGCGAAGAGTGGTTTCTCAGCCGGAGTCTGTCACGCGAATGCTCCCTCTCGTCGGCATACAGAGGCAATGGGCTATACGCATTCCACAGTTCTATTGTGGAGGCCTCACAAACCGATTTTGCGGAACTAGCGAACGGATATTCTGCGTCCGTTGGTCGTCAACAAGGCGCGCTGATCTTCACAACAAGTGTATGCGGGAAGCTATTACTTGTTGCTAGAGACACGCTGATTTACATATATGAACTTCGTGGCGCGGTCTTACGGCTCCTCACTAGCGTCAGCTGTCCTAGGAGAGTTCTGGCTATGAGTATGGATGTTTCTTCTGGCAGAAATGCTGTGGCTATGTTGCTTGAGGGGAGGATGGGCATGGTGTGCGAGCTCCGGTGTGGTACGTAACACACCCTCTGCAAGATACAGCAAGGCAACGCAGAGTTCAGCTAATCCTTTTGATACATACCCAGAATCTAGTCAAGTTCTTGCTAACGCGCAAAATAGGTCGTAATACCGGTACCGATAGCCCCGTCGAGCTACACATTGAAAGCCACGGACAACCTTACAGAACCACAACAAGGACCTCCATCATCACAAGCCGCGCAGTTGAATACGATGCTGGTATGGAAGTCGCCGACCTTAGGCTCCTCAGACCCCGACGCCCTAGACCAAATATAAATGAGCAAGACCACATCTTCAACCAGGTGGACGTACAAGCAAATTATCACGCCACTTCTCTACAAAATATCAACGACCAGCGAACTTATGATCAAAATCGTATCAACCAGACGTGGAACCTGACTCTCCAGGGTCCTGCATCCGGAGCGAGAAATAAAGGACACCTGAGATCTTGTGGAAGGACGGTTCCTATTGAGAGCGGCACTTCGACGTTCTACCGTCATTTATGTTCCGAGGACGACCCACCGCGTAGTGTGTCGATATGCCCGCAGCGTCGATGTGTAGCTTTTGGCTGTTCTGCCGGGATCGAACTGCATTGGATTGATGCTCTCACCGGCCAGAGCCTCAGTCGATGGTTCCCGCTCACTGCGCCGTCCGACTACCTGTACTTGTACGTATTAACCCCCTTGTGACAGATACTGCGGTACTTCACTTGGCCGCTTTGATTCCTTTGGCGCTTGGTTGCAATCGATATGCCTGTCAAACACATACCACTATTGCATGTCACATTCCTCAAGAAGATACTAAACTTTTCCCTGTAGTTTATCGCCCCGCCCCGGCTTCGAATCCGCCAAAAAGCTACGATTGATATCCAGTGCTGCTCATCCTGAAGACCGGCCAGCCATCTGCCACAAATTCTTCGGCCCCCCAACTCTAAGCTCCTTCTGGTCCTCCTTCGGCCTCGACACTAGCATCCGCCGCCCCGGCTCATCGTGCGACCACTACCACGCCATCCCCCTCAGCGACGGACACCACGTGTTGTTCATCGATCCTCCGACAGGCAAACTGTTTCTAGGCTGCGATGCGCCACTCGGCGGCCCTACGAAACTGCTGAGGAAAGTACTATTTGTTCCTCCGGAGGATGTGGGAAATCAAATCCCAAGGCTTTATATAGCGGCTAGTGATCTGACGTGGGGCGCACGCGTCGCCGTCGCTTTCGGCGATCAGATTGTGCTGTACAGCGTTCCTCCAGACATTTTCACGTTGAGCAGGCTCGAGCAGAAAGCTGAGGGCTGGGATGTATATACAGCCCCTCCTTTCACCCACGCGGGCCGCACGAAGGACCACTGGCTCAACTGGTGGGATGAGCCGCATACGCTCAACCGTCCGGATTTGATCAGTCCGATTTGGCCTATTGCGGTCAGGGGGACGATGGTCGGGACACTGGCGGGGGTTTGCGAGTTGGCCGTGGTTACGAGGCCGAATATTGCTATCTGGGCTTTTGGATTGGATTCGCGGGCGAAGACATGGCAGGTCACGCCCGGGAAGGAGACGGGGGAGAGGAGATATGTATGCCGTAGTGGCATCGTTCACGATACGTACACAGGGTCCGAAGCCACTACTAGCCTTGATGACGGATCCGATTTTGCCTCCCACTCTGAGGTTGAATTGGAGTACCCTGACAAAACAGTCTCCGACCCCTCGGATCTAGGCTTCGACGGCAACTCCTCCCAGATCCTGGTCAAGTGCATGAGTAAGGCGATGAGTGTGGAGAATGATGACTGGGTGGAGTTTGTGGATGTCAGGGGGTGCGAAGCTTGGTATGATGAGAATGGAGATGTTTTTACTATGGGTGTTGAGATGGATGTGGGTAGCCTTGCTCGACTGGGGGATTTGGAAGATTGGATGGGAGGGACGGGGCATGATTCTTGAGTTTTGATGTTGGGTAGGGGTGTTGTGTGTGCTTTCTTTGCCCTAGAACGACTTTTTTGGATGAATTAAACCCCTATTTTTCATCAGATGGTAAGGAATGAGTTCAGTGACGCGCTAAAATGTTTTGGTTGTCAGAGTGAAGTTCACGCCCGAGGCCAAACCCTCTGGAAAAATTGGATAGTGGGGTATGCTGCTAAAAGGATTGACTCACGTGCACTAATAGATGAAAGAAATCAGACAGTGTCACCCGTCATACACAAGGGTATTAAACGTAGAGGGCAAGCAACTAAAATGTCATTCCACGCTCAGACCTAATCTAAGACGCACAGCGGATACTCCATCCATCTCAAAACATCCACAGGAAGAAAACCAAAGATGCAGAGGGAACAAAGTCCACCGATACATCCACCCCACGCCCGAAGATCCATATCAGCCCATGTTCGGCTAGTAGTCACCTAAATACTGTCAACAGCCACGAAAGAGAAAGACAACTTCGAGATCAGATGTTACCGATCTCCTTGACGAAGTCGTCGAGCTCCTTCTTGGTGTCTTCGTATTTCTTGGACATATCCTCATATTTGGTTTCCCACTGGTCTCGGGAGGCCTCGAGGGCCTGGACTTTGCGTTCGTAGTGGCCGGATTTGACGTCGGTTTGGCGGAGCCTGCGCACCGCGTTAGCACAAGTCGAACACAAGCAGGGTCCAGATGTGTCGTGCATGTATTATGCACAGGAAAAGGGGCACTCACTTCTCGTTGAGCTCGCGGATGGTCCTGTCAGACTCCTCAGCCTCTTCCTCGAGCACTTGGATCTTGCGCTGCATGCTCTCGGCTTGCGAGCCAGCTTGGGCGCCAGCGCCAGCTTCGTCCTTGTAGGTCTTCACTAACGCTTCGAGTTTCTCCACCTCGGCCTCAAGGACCTGGTTCTTGTGCGACAACGAGGTGACCTCCTGCTCCTTTTTCGTCGTCTCCGTCTCCAGCTTATCGACTATGGCCTTGAGCTCGTCGGCTTTGGCGGAGCTGTCCTCGGCCTCGATGCGGAGCGTCTCCATCTTCTATAGCTTGGAGTAAGTATACATGCCGGTAGCAGTAGTCGCGTTGCGGGTGTAGGGCCGCATCTGCAGTCAGACCTCCAGGCGGTGACTTCTCGCAAAACTGCTTGCCTGCACAAAGCAGCATGGTGGGGTATCTCGGGGGGCTTCCGTACCTTCTTGATTGCGTCCATGGCTGTGGGGGGTGTGTGGTTGTTGTAGGAAGTGGAAGTGGAAGAAGCAGAGGGCTGTAGGAGGTTGCGTGTGCAAAGTGTGAGATGGTTGTTGTTTTGACCGAGTTATTTGTCGGAGAGGAGGCGTCTCTGCTGTCCAGCCTGCAGGTGATAATGCGGGCACGGTGCACGTCCATTTAGGCAAGAACAGGGGTCAGACGCCGAACGAGAGCAGAAGCGCCGAAGCTCCGTCCCTAGCAACGCCGGTAAACAGAAACAGACGACATCAACGCCACACCTGTCAACCCTCCGCACTCACCACCCCACGCCAATGTGACAGCTGCCATGGAAATTCTCGCCGCAAACGATCAGGAGAACCTGGCCCACAGCTTCCAGGCTGCTGCCGCCGCAAAGTCGCTCAATGCCGGCCTTAAGGGCTTCAACGCCAAAACACCGGGAAACAAGGCCCCAAAGACGCCCTTCAAGATCCCGCTGAACGATGAAAATACCTTCAAAGGCGGGAAGACGGGCGGGAAGACGAACGGCAAGGGAGATGGAAATATGTTCATGACGATGAAGAAGGGAGGGAAAGTGGATGACAATGCTTTCATTACGCCTGCTGGTGAGCTTCATTGCATGCGCTTTCAACGAGAAAGCTACTAATACTGTACAGGCCCTCGCACTCGCGCTCCACTCGGCATGAAAACAACCAATGCCAAAGCTCGCGCTTTCCAGACACCTGCACCGCTCTCTGGGTCTGCAAAGACGCAGAAAATCAGTCCCCGTCTCCGCCGTCCCAAAGTCAAAGTCCACCAACCGGAGCCTGCAGCAGAAGAAGAGGATGACGTGCCAGAAGTCGAATACATGCCTCCAAAAGAGATACCTCTACCAGATACGATGGACGACTTCCCCTCCGACTGGAAGTTCCCCATGTTCGAAGGCAAGAACATGACCCGCGGCATCTGGTCTGCCTACCACAACCCGATCGAGGATGATGGTCGCACCAAGAAGGAGCGCGAGTTTGAGGAGGGCTTAGCCAGAGACAAGAAAAAGAGGGACGAAGAGTTCGACAAACTCTTTGAAGCGACAATTGCAAAGGACGAGGCCGAAGCAAGGAGGCGTCTTGGAGTTGAATCTCCCAAGAAGGCTGCCCCTAGAGCTGGACTTCCCCCAAAGAAGAAGGTTCTTGGACCTTCTACAGTCAGGTCCAGATCCGCAGCAGCAGCGCTTTCGCCAGTTGCAAAGCCAACCTATTCCGTACCAATTGCAGCCACAAAGTCACGAGTCCCATCAAGCCTACTCCCAAGCAGGAGGGCAGTAAAGCCAGTCATGGCCCCCTCCGCCTCTCGCCACGCCGCAGCCACCACTGCATCCAAGAGCACTATTGGCTACGCCCAAGGTCGTGCAACCAGTACTACCGCCCGCAAGCCCCTATCGAACGTCACAAAGCCCGCAACCACTCGCCAACCCGCCGCCGCCCCATCTATTCGCAACCGCGCTGCGAGTGCGGCATCCACCGCATCCAAGCGTACCTTTTCTCGCGCTAGCTCGAATGCTACTTTGGTCGCTCCGCCCCAGGAGGAAGATAACTTTCAGACTGCTGAGGATGTTGAGCGCGAAATGGCGCTTTTGCTTCTTCAGGATGATCCGGAGGATGAGGAGATTGATGCTTGGATGAACAACTTCAACAGCCAGCTGAGTGGCGATATCGACGATGAGTTCGCTGATTTCCAGCTTCAGCTTCCCGAGGGGTTGTAAGCAATTGGTTCAAGAGGACGCTGCATTCTTTAGGTGTTTGGCTCACTCGGCGGTGTTTTGATATTGGTTACTGGGCATTGGATACCTCGTTCAAGTCACAATTCGGAGTCATGGCTGGGTCAGGCTATTCACTCATTTGTATACTTTTTACTTTCAGGGCTGCTTTTCGGTCCAAGCTCCTAGGGTTATGCCTGGTCTAGGCTTGTTTTTATCACGGCGTGTAATAACAGAGAATCGTTGCATGTTCAACCCTTTTTTTTTTTATTTCTTTGGAGTTTTGTGAAGCTATGTGAGAATCTAAGACTTAAATCTTGGGTTTTGCCTGGAAATAGGCAGTTCGAAATGTACATAACCATGACACCTTCTAGTCGACTCAATGAGACCGCCGCTATACCTCCTCATTCAATTTTCGCAAAGCTGAGAAAAGCAGCTAGCTATCCAAATGATGCTCAAGAAGGATCAATCTCAAGTCTGTACTGCGGAATCAATGTTCAGTCTTGCTTTACACCATGCTTTGTACCATTTTCCATAGGTCATTTTGGAATGTCCACCTAATGGTCATACATCGGCCTGACTATCAAGGGTAAAGCCAACTGAACACATACCTAACGATACTCTCCCATCTACCTGAAGATGTCGAGGATGTCAAAGCAGAAAATGCAAAGCAAGTAAGTATGAGTTCGATTTGCTTCATTATCTATGGTACGCGTACAGAGCACGGTTTTATCCGCCCTGCCGACGCCATCCACGTCTGCGGTAGCAGCGACGCACATCATCCTCTTCCCTCCCAGCCTCTGTATGAAGCCGCCCAATTGTGGTTTGCAATAAAAAAAGACAAAAAGGTGGCTACGATTACGCAGTAGCCTCCGAGCCGCAGTCGCACATAAATGCTCCAATTCTCTGCGTGTGCGGAGATGTAAGTTAGCAATCCAAAGAAGAAACTCCATGTATCGCCATGCTGGTAAATATGACTCATGATGAAGGAAACCCAATGACGAAGATGGTCAGTAGATGTCGAAAACCGCGTGTGGTTTTTGGAAGAGGCCGTGAAGATGGACGTGTAGATGCTGATGGTAGTAGGAAAGCATACGAAAGGACGCAATCCTAAGCATCGCGCTGCTATACTTCAATAGGAACGGAGTCCTATCGGGTGCTCTGCGCTTATTCGTCAATAGCATAGAGATTCTGGCTGAGGATCTTGTTCATGGTGAACATATGCACGCGATCTTGCTTGAACACAGCTCGTAGAGGTTCGTCGCACCGGATCTGACGCTTGTCTTCCGGATCTTGCAGTTCTCGCTCCTTAACGTATTCCCAGATCTTCTTGACGGTCTGAGGTCGTGAGAGTTGAGTCTCGTTGAGGAGCTCCGAGAGGGCCGGTGAGAGGTTCATAGGCTTCTATCAAGTTGTCAGTTTCCATCTCGACCTCAAGACATTGCATGATCGACCTACGTGAAATCCTCCCGTCCGCTTGGGACTCTTCTTCTCGCTTCCGCTCCCAGACCCAATATCGCTGTCATCCTCGTCCTTAACTCTATTAGAGCTCTTCTTCTTCTCCTTCTTCTTCTTCACCACCGGCGCGCGCTTCTTTGTATTCCCGCCTCTCGTAGATCTCGCCCTCGACCTCAAATTCTCCTCTGCCTGCAATTTCGCCGCAAACGCGGCATCGTCGTCCTCGACCGTCTTGCTCTTCTTCTTCTGCTTCTTCTTCCTCGGTGGTGATTGTTCCAGCTCCGAGAGCGCGGACTCGTCGTCGGGCGACCGTTTCTTGGAGACAGACTCGCTTCCGTTCTCGGAGGTGTCGGCTGATTTGATGGGTTTTGTGCCGTTGGTGGTGGGGGCCTCGACGCTGGGAATTGCGTTTGCGGATTCGAGGTCGGGTGCGCCGTCGCGCTCGCTGTTGAACTTGTCGAAACGCTTCAGGATGAGAGCCGTCACGGCTTCCTAATCCAAACGTTAGTATAGTGAGATTGTCTTGAGTGATGCCTTGGCGTTACCTTCTGCGCTGCAATGTCATGACCGAGCTCTTCCTGGAGGGCCTTCCGTATGCGCTTGGCAGAGATCGTGTTGAGGTCGCTGGCGGAGAGGATGTTGTCAATGATGAGGGTGTAGGACGCCTCAACGTCGGGCGGAAGAGCTACCATAATCATGGATCAGAGCTGCGCGTGTACATGTCGTTGCTTAAGTAGTAGGACTTACAGGGCATGTTAGATGACGGTGTTGGCAAGCTCCGCGCCGGGTCAAGGACAGGCGTTACAGATGGTCAAACGACTGTCTTGGGGCCAGATTTTGAGCGACAGTTTTTTGGAGGTGAGTTTGTGTCTCACTTCTCAATCGCAAACGCGTGGTGGTCGCAGATGACGAGAGACAATGAGCACGGCAGTCGGGGATCAGATGGTGGAGCTGGCGCGGTAGTGGGGGTTAGCCGCTCGTATGTCCGCAGCAGGACAATATAGGTGTATGGAAGGTGCTATTGTGAGCGCGTTTCTACAGCAAGATATGATGGTAAGAAAAACCTATTAAACGAGAGAGCTGACCTTACTATTTGGCGGGACTGAGAGGTGAAGGTAGAGGAAGTGCAGATCGGAGCTGTATGCTCCAGAGCAGCCAATCACACTCATCGAGCCGGCTCCCGCAAAGAGAAGATGGCTGGGGAAGCATGGCGTGCAGCCACCCATACGAGCAGTTCACGCTTCATTTTGCTTTTTGATTTTTTTTTTGCAGCGGAACATGTTATAATTACTATAGACTGGCGCTACGTTCGAAGCTGTCGAAAATTCACATCATCAAACAGCCGACCCCGTACATCTGTCTTTCTACCTGCGTCTTGATCTGGTACCAATCAGCCCTACGCTCCGCAAACTCATAAACCTCCTCAGCCCTAAAGATCCCATGATAGCGGTCCGAGTCAGCAATAATCGTTGCAATCTCCTTTGCATGGTTTGGGTCAATCAAGTAGATCTGTGAGAGCTCTCGTAATGCCGCGAAATACTCTGTTAGTGATTTGTTGCGGAGCGAGACAATGTAGGTGTTGTAGGCGTTCATGTCGCTAACCAAGTCAGTGTAAACTCTTGGCCATACTAAAAGAGCATAAGTTACCTGATGAGCTTGATTGCGCCATCCACACTGATTCGTTGTCGCTTCAAGTGTTTGCATAGTGCAGTGAACAGGCGCAATCCGACTTCCTGGTTGAAGACATCCAGCACGTTCTTGTCCGTGCTACCAACCAACATGCTCGTGTGCGACGACACAATGTCAATCACATTCAGTGCCGTCTTGCTGGGCCCAATGTCGGACATCTCTACTATACCATTGGGTCCTGCGACAGGATTGAAATCTGTTGGTAGCTGTGTTGTGCCACATAGGTATTCTACTTCGTCCATAAGCACATCAATGCCTTTATTTAGCCCTGCAGCAACCCGCTCATCCAGCATTTGTTCAAATCGTTTCTTCTCTTTCAATGCCTGGCTTATGAAGTCGTCTCGATCAGTGAGGTTGGCGGCGACTAGTTCTTGAATGTAGAACACGTCCACCATCTGCTGGATTAAATCTCCGACGTTCACAAGTTCGAGGAATGCCACAAGCGGTGCCACGCCTTCTTTACTATGGTCGACCACCTCCCGTGGTTTGTATTCCGACAAGTGATTGACGGCTTTGTCGAACCCTGGTTTCATGTGGCGGCCTCCCAAGATCTGCAGAAGGCTCATGAAGATGTTTTCGCATTGCTCTTTTGCCTCTTCCCCAGACTGACCACCAAGCCTCACGAATCTTGCAGCTCGCTCCAAGCTTGATTTGGCCATGTGACTCAAGTTCAAAGCCACCTCGATACTGAATAGAGATCGAATACCTTCCAGGCGCGAGTTCATGATAGCTGCTTTGGCGGCAAGCTCGGAAGTTGGAGCTACAATCACAGAAGCTGGACGTTCGCCGGGTATCGGCGTACTCGATCTCGAATTGGGTTCTTCGGTGGTCGCAACCACACCAGGAACGGTTGTTAGCGGCTTACTTGAACTTGCGCCTCCGAATGTGGGAAGAACATTAACAGGCATCATCACTACTTTCTTGAAGGAAGTGAGGAAGTCCCGCTTCGCGGCTTGCCGGCTAACATTCGACATGAAGAAAGTTTCCGTAGCCAGTTCCCCCTCTGACAATCGCTTCTCCCAAGCTTCCACCTCGGCAGCTGATTGTCGCTTGAAAAAGTCGAGCTCTTGTTGCAGATAGAGATCGATATGCGGTTCGAAGCAGCGGTTGACGATGCGGAAAGCCTCATCTTCGAAATTTGATTTTGACGCCTTCGTAGGCTTGAGCGACATCGCTAGCTGAAGGGCTTGTTCGAAAACGCCCGCTACCGCCTTCAAGTACACCTCAATGCTGACTTCGTGCGCCTCATCGAACAAGGTCGTTATGTACTCTGAGATGATATCTTCCCCTACACGTTCAAGAAAGGGCTGAAAGACATCAATTGATGTTGGAAACACGCGATCGATCACAATGACTTCTTCGTTAAGAGCAAAAGCTAGGTCCTCGAAGAAGTCGTGGGATGGCTGCAAAGATATTTCAGTCGGTCCAGTATTTCTCAGACAATCTGAAGGATTTCCGAGTTTCTCTTTCTCCAACATCAATCGGTGGTTGTGGATGAAGGAATCAACACCTGCAGCTCCGCCGTTCAAGTTCACCAACACATGGGCATATCTCTTCATCCGACCATCAAAGTCTTTCGATTCGTTCCCTTGCTCGA
Source organism: Herpotrichia juniperi (assembly GCA_014905255.1). NCBI lineage: Eukaryota > Fungi > Ascomycota > Dothideomycetes > Pleosporales > Melanommataceae > Herpotrichia > Herpotrichia juniperi. The sequence continues at coordinate 188,045 of BLYF01000095.1, forward strand.
ATTCCCGTAGCACAGCATTCTCGAAGATGCCCATCATAGTGTCTAGTTTCTCCTCGCGCTGGTACCACCCTTGCGCATAGTCGCTTTTCGCAAATATCTTCAGTTGCGATAACATTTGTGCTTGCTGTTCAGGATCTCGGTATGTGCGGAAAAGGACCGGATCTGTGTGACTTCGTGACCTCGCAAGATCAAAGTAGAATGGCGAGAGCGCACCATATATCTTCCCGTATTCTTGTCTTGCCCTTCCCCTAATCGACCGAACCATTGACAGGACTTTCAAGGCAGTGCTGGCGCTCTGTGTGGACGCAAGCGGTGGCGCCGTACCTCCAGCGGACGATAACGACATATCATCGAACCCTTTATCCAGCGTCAAGGTAGCAGCTCTTGGCCTGACTTTCCGATCCAGCGATGTCCGTTGCATGTCCTCTTCTAGTGCCGCGTCGAAAAGAGTCACGCTAATCTTCTGTTCTTCGTCCCCTCCACCAGCAGCTCCATGAACGCCGTTCAGCCCCACGCCCGTTCTCGCTGCAACTTCCGCCTCATTCGCACGCTGGCTCTCGAGCTTTCTCCGCATGGCCTCTTCAAATCTTTGCCGTGCCTCTACCTCGTTCCAACATCCCATGCTCTTTAATCTTTGTATCCATCGTGTGTCGTCGTAGACCATCTCCTGCATTCGTTTCGATGTGCGAGCAAAACTGAACATGTCGGGGACGGGCAGGTAATCAAGGATCGTGGCGATGAGTTCTAGAAGATTCAGAGGCAGTATTAAAGAGACTATACAGAAATATATACCTGCAGGGAGAATAGCCTTCGAATCCCCTATGAGTTGCGTGGTGCGCAGGGAAGCGATGACAGATTGCTGGGCGGTCGGCGGCACCGCCCGCTTAAAGTTTGACTTCGTGACCATTCTGGAGGTCTCAAAGGACATGGCAAGGGCGTCTATTGTTCTCGATGTCGATTCTCCATATTGGAGGTGTTTGTGGTGACGCAGGATGTTGGCAGCTGCGGGGCCACGGAGGTGGTTCAGGGTTCATTGCAAGCGAGAAACGATGCTCCTCTGTCCATATATAGACCAAACCCAAATCCTTACACCAGACATATTTTCAAGCATTAATGTCCCTCGCCGTACTCTACATAACTACTGCACTGTGCTAAAGCTATATCAGAAGGATTGAAACTATGTGCTAAACCCCCAATTCCAAAAAAGTCCCGGCGGGTGTCACCGAAGAAATCAAGGAGCCAGCATATAGCAACACAAATTTACTGTAAACAGTACGAGCAGGTTTGGTTTTTCATACAAGCTACTATTGTGTTTACCAGAGACAGATTTAAACGTGGAGTAGAAAAGCTCGTCCTATTCTACAAGCGCGAACGGTTCAAGGCTATTTCCACAAATCAAGTGCGATGTTCATGAGTCCACTTTTATACAACTATATGTGATCTTTCTTATTATGCTGTCATCATGTACCAGCTTATATACATTCATCCAACAGCATGGCACTCGCCTACTCCCACGGTATCACATCCATGACTTCTTTACATTGCAGCCAGTAATCCAGCCATTGCAAGCCCAAGTCCAACACCAGCTCCAGCAGTGTGAAGCGGCGCCATACCAGTAGATCCAACCGTCGCTGCGCTTGCAGGTGCAGTCGTAGGAGTATTAGTCCCGACCAGGGATGTCAGGGCTCTCGTAACAGAGCCAGAAGAAGACGAGCCAGAGGAAGACGAGCCAGAGGCTGTAGTCGAAGCGCTTGTGATTCCGCTACTCGAACCGGCGGGAGCGCTCGTCGATGTGCATGCAGCAGATGTCGCGACAGTAATGCCATATGCTACGCAAAGATCGGAAGCAAACTTGATGGTTTCTATTGAAAGCAATCGTTAACACAAGCCTCAACATATAGCGTCAAAAGTGGCTACTAACTTGCTTGATCGTCAGCGCTACATCCTCCAGCAATGCAGCATGAAAGATTGTTGATATAATCCTCATTAGAGCAGATGCACTTGACATCTAACAATGAACAACCGCCGAAATTACCACCAACGCAGGTTCTCTGTCATTGTTCAGCAATCATTCATTGACGCGTCTTGTGTCGCGACTTACTGCGCAGGCGGGAAGATCTGTGAGACTCTGCGCCAGAGCTACGGAGCTGAAAGCAGCAACAATGATGAAGGATGAGAGCTGCATGGTGAAACTTATAATAAGTGATAGATATGGGGGGCGATGATAGGACAGCGACAAGCCAATTCAGAAAGAGAAGAGTAAGGTCGACGCAGAAGTATGTAAGGAACGGAGCCGCTGAAGCTGGGAGACGAGGGGTTCAGGTATCCCAAAGGTCTGGAACTGCTCCCGAAATGGTTTTATTGGGCGCCACCTCAATAGCTGAAAGCATGTTTATGGCTGCATGAGATGTCGCTTGGACAGGAATATTACTGGACAGTCTGATGAATAACATTTCGCGACATTCTAGCAACGAGGCTAAAGCATATACCCCACAAGAACTGTTGTGTATTAAAAGGAATTGTAAATGTACTATCAGATCTCGCGAGCTTGTGCTACGTCGTATGCTGTACTACGAACTTCCTCGTATAATATAGTGCGCTAGCCGTTCGGGCTAGGTGCGGAAAGGTTGTGTTTGTCGAACGTATCACATGCAGTACAGACGAGAACAGTCTAGCAATGGCTATTTGACGTTGTTATTGGGACGAAGAAAGATCTGATGGCCACGTGAAACCCCGCATTGTGACCCCATAGCAAGCTGCGATAGCAGGAGCCATTGGGTTTAGCGCGCAGCATCAGGCAGGTCAAAAGTCAAGTCCCTGGCTTACACAATTTGGTTCTTGTGCCAGAGGTTGAGACAAGAAGCCGTATGTCTATGGCTCAAACACGTCTTTTTAGAACACTAAGATGATGAAACTCAGTTGCCAAGTGCCCTGTCTGCGCCTGTTAGTGCAGGAAAGCTTACATCTGAGCCATAAGCTGTGATGCGACCATAGAACAATGTTCTGACTTGTACTGGCACCTGAATATTGCTGTTGTCTGATGCTTAGGTGGTTGACCAGAGAATCCATCTTACTGGAATGAAAGTCGACGCAGGCTTGCAAATAGAGGTACACTGCCACAAGGCAAGGCACAAAGAAGAGGCAGCAGATGATGACTCCTGCTCGTGATCGTACTCGACGATGCGCAGCCCTTCTAACGCACGTGGATCAACAGGAAAGCGAGCTGAAGACCTCTGCAGCCTCACACGCCCTTGTACGGAAAAGAAAATATCGCAGAGTCCTCTGTCTTGCGCTTCGATCCACAGAACGGGCAGTGTCAGGCAAATCGCTGGGCGCTCCAACATGGCTGAAAGCCCCTTTCGCCTTGTTCAAAAACCCAGAGGTGTCGTGATAAAGACCAAGAGGGCGCCGGGGCGCAGCGGCAAATAGTAGAACAGCCGGTAGGGCGCCTTGGGGACCGGTACGTCTTTCCGCTCGCAGAGACAACCATGTCTTCGCCTGTTAGGAAAGGGGTTGAAACGACGACACACTGGTTGACAGGTCCAAATGGCCAGCAATCAGTGGGCCCAATAGGCAAAATGACTGTTCCTGCATTATGGCGGTCGCAGCCCGACTGGTGGACACGCTGAACATAGCGCGGCTTCTTCTGCCGCAACACAATGTCTAATTAGCTACTGTCAGGACGGTCCGTAGCCGGCGCGTGACGGGTTGTGGGGTTTGAGACGCGAAATCTCCCTGGCGACAATATTGCATAAGGCTGCTAGAAAGGCTCTTACTAAGAAGGTGAGGAGTGGTTGATGCTTGGGGACAAGCGATTTGGCCGCGTTTCCGACCGAGTTAAAAGATGAAGCAAGGTCCACCTTACTCCTTTAGGCCACACATTTTCAGGGTTGTTCCACCACGCCCTCATAGCACGCTTTGAAGCCTAGCACGGTTGCCCACCTTCTAAGATGTCTGTTTGACATATCCGAGAATGAAGCGGATCAGCGGGTAAATCTGATTGGTTATGGAATGGGCTGCGGAGTCCCAAATCAGCCCTAACTCGTCCCTTCCAGTTTGAGTCACCGTAGCCGTGGGGACCTTGGGAAGATAGCTTCACTCGCTGCTCAGTGCTTTGCGGATACGTAGGGCCACGTACCTTTTGTTGCCCTCTTGCCTTCCATGAAGGACCATGTGAATGTGGACAAGAGGCGAGCTCAGGAGATCTAGCACAATGTATATAAACAAGTAGAAGTGCAATGATTTAGATTTACCAGAACGATACATACCGACACTGATTGTATTGTTACCACACATATACATTGATATCCTATCCATTGCCTCATTAAAGCCTCAAGTCTTCAAAGGAGACCTCACCTTTATCAAGTATTGACAACTGATCCATTTAAGGATCAGCCCTTTTCCAACCTCAACATGAAGCCAAGAACACCATCAGACTCCGATCCGCGAGATGGGGGCTGTAAGTACAGTTCTTGTAAATCAATACAAGGGATATCTGTTGCTAACACTCTGATTAGGGAGACCAACTCACTAAATGGGGAGCTTCTTCAACTAAGGGCGGCCTTTTCTCCGTCCGTCGAAATAGCGTGCCAGCATCGCCAGCACCGCCAGCACCACCAGCATCCACCAGCATCCACCACAGTTTCCTCGCAGGACTCTTCAACACATGTTTCATCCATTTGTCTCGGAACTCGGCAGTATTCTTGTCAACACGACGTCTGAAAGCCACCCCCAATCGCCGGCCACCCCACGTACTGTTACGAGCATTTTATGGTCTCCGTTCCGTCCGAGGTCTCTGTGTCTATAAGCGAGGCTGAAAATGCGGGCGACAAGGCGAGCAATCGATAAGGCGATAAGATCTGGACAGAGGCGCAGCCAACAACAGTTTCGCACGCAAGCATCAGAAACGCTCGCCGGGCTGTGTTTCATCCGGTGAAGAAGCAGTCATAACTCAGCAATTCAAATGCAGACTGGAGGACGACCGGTGGCCGCTTTTTATCAATAAATGGTGGTCGACATCACTAGTGACAAGGTCTCGGGATGCCTTGGAGTCTGCCCCTCACCAGCCACAGCACAGCCTCGTTAAATCACGAACCTCCACAGGCAGCGAACTTTCGTTCACCCATTTGGAGGCCATACTAGGCCATGTCAGGCTCCACTTTACACTCAATTGATGCCTGGTTCGTACTGGGGCATCTTTTCTCTGGGGCTTTGACTCTTTGAGTGAGTTGTGGGTCATTCGAAGCGGTCAATGAACGCAGTCACCACCCCTCTCCCCTAGTTCACCAAGCTTCGAGAAGATTGATAGAATGTCGTAGCCTGATTGTCGCCTTGCTAGTAACACGAAGGCCAATGGGCCCGCTTCATCTTGTCGTGGCGGAGCTCTGACACAGAGCTTTCGCGACAACGTCCGTCAAGCTTCACCTCCGGAGGGATAGAGAAGCCTGAAAGAAGGCAAGTACAACCAGTAGCTGAGTGTCATTTCATAAGGCGCTTTCGTGAATGCCTATCGCAGGCCTCAGGATGCTTCGACCTTATAAGAAAGAGCAGTGCCTGCCACCATTGAGACATTATCTATTCACATCAAAAGCAACCTCCCAAACAACCCCGAGTCTGCCTTTACATTCCACTACCACACCAAGTATACAGCCACAGCCTCCAAGCCACCATCGAAACAGTCTTATCAAACATCTTAAACACCACACATCCTCCCAGAATGCGTCTCTCCATACCAACACCTACTCTCACCCGCACTGATCCTCAACCACGTGACGGCGGCGCACCCAACCCAGGCCGATCATTATCAGCAATGCTCCTCTCCAGGACCGGCGATGAACCTCAACCCCGCGATGGCGGCTAATGACTTGTTCATTGCCAGTCTTCGAGTGTTAAACCAACATCTCTTGACAAATCTTCAACTTTTCACCACGGGTGAACCGATTCCGCCTTTCCTCCTATCTCATATCAGGCGATCTACCAATCGGAAGGGTCATTGGCATACAACGCCACTGATCCTGCACATACACCCTCCGAGGGGCTTTGGCCTTTTTACACTACACACCTTCGGCTGTTAATTTCTGGATTTTTACGGCGCATTCTCTCCTTGGTTTCCTTTGGCGCTACTTCTGGGGATTGATTTACATGTTATGGGCAGGATGTATTTGTACGATATAGAGCATGGCGGGACACGGCGTAAATACGGGATTGCATAGAAGGCGTTTTTGGATGGCGGGGTCTTGGGTCATCGTCCGACTTTCTCTCGAGCGCAATAGCAACGGTGGTTCCGGCTGGATGATAGACGATTTGCATGGTTTTTCCTGTTTGTATCAATATATAGCACAGTGTTACATAGCGGTGGTGTACGATATATTTCGCGATGACGGGAGAGGTGGAACATGAATTCAAGAAGACTTTCGACCCCAAAACTGTTCTCGGTCCCTGCATGACATTTAAGAATTTCTTGGCCGACGGGCGGACTCGCTTACGTACTCGGTATTTGTGACATTTCCTTCTTCGTTTGAGTTGGAAGACCATACTTCAAAAGCCTGCTCTCTCTCCTGTCCATGTTCACTAGAGGAAGAACTTTGCAAGCCCGCACGCAACACACGGCAAAAATCACCAATTATCCGCATGATGATGGTGATGATGATGTGCTTCACACCCGCCTTCCCCTCGCGCATTCCAGGCCGGCCACCATTAAATTAGCTAATAGTAATCCGAAAGCAGCGTTGTTCATTCCGCCAGCCAAAATTTCTGCCGGCTAGGTTCCAAGACACCCTCTTCTCGCCGTCGGCGCGTCTGGGCAGACGGGCTCAAGTACGAATAGATGGGCCCTTTGCTGGTCACCTGGAGCTTCGAAGGAAGATTTGCTTGCCCGTGGCACCTCCTTCTTTTACCCGAGCTCCTGTAGCGTAGCAAAGGCCTGTTGTCCAGAGCTTGTTTGTTGATTGTGGTGAGAGCCAAGAGGGGAGTCTATAAGAGCTGCCTTGTCTGGTCGCGTCATACTTGAAGTCTCTTTGTCAATCAAGCCTGCTCACTCATCTCTACACTACATAACCCCTCCCACCTCTCCCAGCTTTGCAAGACCACGTCTTCGCCCAAGCTCTATTTGTCTTCCTGCATCCCCTAGCCAACTTCGACCCCTCCAACCTTCTTCAGACGCTCTCACCAAATACGTAATGTCTCCCCGTGGATCAGCAGAGCGCGTTGCCTCGCATGGCCGTGGTGGTGCCGGTAAGCTTGGTTTTCTCCACTTCGATGCTTTCTACGAGCAATATTTGAGTAGTCAATACTGCATCGTCACTCCCGAGCGAACACTTTTGGATTTGGCGTGAGGTTCTTTACGGCATACACCAGATGGTCCAATAGGGCTAAAGCAATACATTTCCCCACCGATTAGCTTTCCTGCTCTTCTGAGTAGATTCGCCGGTCTAAAATGTTTGCGGGAGAACCTTCGCCAAGCACCTTTACTCATGCTCATCTCTCACCTATACAACTCCTCTTACTAACGAATGCCAGGTAACATCGCCAAAGACGATCCTACCGCTCAGATCCAGCAAACCGATCTTGTTACCCCAACATTGAAGTCTGACCACTACACCACTGGTCGTGGTGGGACTGGTAATATGGCACGCAACGACCCCAATCACCCTGAGATCGCTCGCGCTGCTCAAGACGTTGACACACCCGCTCACCGCGAGGATGACGCACCTCACTTCTATGGCCGCGGCGGAGCTGGAAATCTACCAGCCAAGACAACTGAAGCTGAGCGGAAAAGTGGCGAGGCTAAGCGCGTCGAAGGCACAAATGGCAAGGGCTTCGTTGAGAAGATCAAGGAGAAGCTTGGTGGAAAGAAGTAGTGATACCCGTTATTTCATTGTACTGCATGAGCGATGGAAGGTTTCCTGGTTTCCTTATGGTCTCTTACGGCTACGACTTGATTTATGATACCCTAAGGCATCGTCATGCGATCTCTACCCGGGCTTGAAACAAGGTGTTTAAGATAGTCTTTCAAAGGTGTCTTTTGGACTCCTAATGGGAACTCTAGCAGGTTGATTAGCCGGTGGCATGCTCGAATAATATAATGACCTGTTTGGTCCTATCTCAATTGAACACATCTTATCAGGTGCTGGTTATGATTCTCCTCACTATAAGATAATTATTCACTGCATACTGTCAGCTTCATTACCAATGAACCTAAGAGTAGGGTGATCATCTCGGTCGACCGTGTGCTAACGTACCTAACACCACAAACTTTGGTCTATCTCTACTAATTCCAGCGCCATGGCCTTGGTTTCCACATCCTTCCACATCTAAACGCGCCTCATCCGCGGCAATGATGATCGTATGGGGTAGTGGGGCATTTTATGCCTGGTGGTCTGATCAGATTCTGGAAGGATCAAGTGATTAGGTGCGCATGTTTGCTTATAGCCTAGTGTCGAAGATACATGCATGAGAATGGAGATGCGCCTCGGGTGAGACGGACGTAGGCACGAACTTTTCTGAGATAGACGTTTCCAAGAGGGTTGGCAGAGCGTGATAGCGGGGTACAGGGGTGTGCAAGGTGCAGTTAAGGGTACATCATGTGAAGATGTGATAGGAGTTTTCATTTGTATTCTCGGAATAGTCTCGCTTTGTTTCGGTGGCACTTCGATCTGTCTATGATTTTTCATCCTCCTCGCAAGAGCTCATCATACGTCATCACTAAACATATCAGATCAAACGACGAACTGAAGTGGGATTTGAAAGTTCACGATGTCCACCTCCTAGTTACACATCTCCTCGGCGCCAATTTTGGACCCTGCATCGCGTGCCCCGCGGTCAAATGCGGCGAAGCTTTCAGATACAAAAGCGCCGTTCTCCGCATCTTGTGCATTCTCCTTCCTCCCGAACTTTGTAAACCCGCCCAACTCTAGGGATCCATCCACGTGTCGATCGTCCATTGGTGGCAAAACGGCTATCTGGCACCTCGAGAAGCCGAATAGTGAAAATTCGCCCGAATATTTGGGCAAAGGCGTTTATCAATCGGTGCTGACTCGGACACGCACTTAGTCTACGGGAGCTAGGAGTGTCTTGCAGAGCACTACTCACCTATCATGATTAAGTGGATATGGTAGAAGTATCCCAGGTATACATATCTTGGACTGGTCCCCTCGCATGTTTATCGAAACCAACATGTCTACGACTACTACGACCACGAGAGTTTCTACTCCCATAAGACAAGACTCAAAATCTGAAGAGGATGTCTATGTCCACTACCACGATGGCGGAGTCTTTGGAAAACGGCGTGTACTCACTGGCCCGGCTGCGAAACCTACATTCACTGAACTACCACGAGTCGATATGAGGCGACTCTTCTCAGATGACTTGAAGGATAGACAAGAATTGGCCAAAGAAGTGGGAGCTGCGTGTCGAGATGTAGGATTCTTCATCGCGGAAAACCATGGTGTTGAAGAGAAAGTCCTGGACGGGACGTTCGAGGCGCTGAAGAAGTTCTTTGATTTGCCAAAGGAGATTAAGATGGAAACACATAACCAGAAGAGCTCGAAGTTCAGAGGGTATGAGGGTTTCTTGGAGGGAAAGCTGGATCCTAGTACGAGGGGTGGTATGTCAATCTTTCAACTCCCATCCTCACACTTCTCTTCCCATATCCAACCTCTACGACCCTCCTACCACAATACTAACGCCCACCCCAGACCTCAAAGAGGGCTTCCTAATGGGAGAAGACGCCACTGACCCCGAACAACACCGTCCTATTACCCCCAGCACCTCTACCCCCCGCAACCAATGGCCCGTCTCCCCTTCCACATCCTTCTTCCGCCCCGCTATATATGACTACTACACACACATGCTCGCCTTCTCCAAACGCATGCTCTCCATCTTCGCCCTCGCCCTCGAGCTCCCAGAAGACTACTTCGATGCCATCTCCACGTACCCCATGACCAACATCAGAGCAGTACACTACCCACCCCAAGAAAACGACACCGACGTCGGAATCGGCGCACATACAGACTTCTGCTGGTTTACTCTAGTCTGCCAATCACAAACCCGGGAACCCGCTTTGGAGGTTCTAAACGGGAACGGGATATGGGTGCCGGTCGTTCCAGAACGCAACACATTCGTTGTCAATATCGGAGATTTCCTAAAGTTGGTGACAGGGGGGACGTGGCAGAGCACGGTTCATAGAGTGCGGAATATGGGGGGTGAGGAGAGGTACTCGATGCCGTTTTTCTTTAGTCCCAACGAGGACGGGAGGGTGAGTGTTCTTGAGAGGTTTAGGAAGGAGGGGGAGATTTATGAAGAGATCACGGTCGGAGAATACTTTCAAAAGAGGTTGGATATTGATAGGACAACGCATTTGGATAAGGGGGACGAGAAGGTGAAGTCTAGGGGGTTATATTGATGGTCGAGGTGGTTTTGAAGAATGGAAGTGTTAAGGTATATATCAGGACCTTTTAGATGGAGGTGTGTAGTAGGAGCAAGAACGTATGTCGAAGGCGTGGAATAGATTTTCTCGTGGAAGAGGCGACGAGACCTTGCAAAAGAAGAAAAGAACAGACTGAGAGTTTACCACTCAATTTATACTCCTGGATGTCTGCATATCATGTATCAAAGCACCGATATATTGCCTTGATGGGATAGTCTAATTTTTGAATGAATGTACTTCTAAACTATTAGCATAGTCCGGAGATTTGGTGTACCCCAAAACATTTGCGCCTCCAAACTGATTGACTACTTGAGCTTGACCATCTTCACTCCCTGGAGCGTCTCAATCGCCGAGGCCACATACTCTTGTGCGTACTGCCTCTGCTGACCATCTGTCATGAGTTTTCTGAGTGCCTCTCCCGTGGATCCCCACCGAACCTGGGCCAGTATGCTGTTGACGCCTCGACCTTTGAGAGCGCTGATCCAACTGTCTGCTACATCTCCCATCCGTTGGTGACAGAATTTTGCCTCCTTGGCACACGCTTCCACGGACTTGATTTGGAGCCTGTGCTTCCATTTACTGTTACTCTTCTTGAGCTCCGCCTTCACACACTCGCAAAGTCGCCAAATGGCTTGTAAAACCTCCAGGGTGCCGTACATGTGCTTGAGACCACTGTCAGTGGGCAAGATCTGTTCGTCAACAGGCTCGTTGAACTTCTCCTCGGGAGCGTCCCAAAAAAACGTATTCAGTCCATATTTGGCGAGCCATCCGGTAATAGCTTCAAACCAGCCTGTGGTATGCGGAGTCGGGATAATAGGTTCCACAAAAAACTCAAGGGCGATAGCATCCATAATCACCCATACTTCCTTGAGTTCACCCTCCAACATAGATAGAGTGGTTGGGGACTGTTTCCCCTTGAAATCAATGCGTAATCGTGTCAGGGGACTATTGTCCGTAGATTCACCAAAGACGAAACTGCACGTCTCCTCTATTTTATGACGTTCGTATAACCAGGGAAGATCCGGGTGATTGTATTCATAAAGGTTCACAAGTAGACTGTTGTCTTCCCCTAAAACCGATTCGAACTGAGGAACAGCATTATGATCGCGGTTATCCTTGATGTAACAGTAGTCTGTTTTTGTTAGCTGAAGGAAAACTTTCGGATCACCACAAAAGGTGCATTGTTGCACTTTCAGGCAAAGCAAGCCCTTTTGCGATTGTTCATGCAAACATACCTTCAAGAGGGAGATCATACTCAGAGTCCACTGGTTCTCCTTTAAACCGAGCAATTCTTCGACGTTCGATAAGACAGAGATGTTTTGAGAGACTACCCTTGAGCTGCCTTTTGAAGTCCAGCAGTTCGATGGCCTGGTCGTATAGAAAATCTTGCATTTTAGCATAGAGGACATCATCTACTTTTGACTCCATCCTCTTTATCGTGCTGATGACCTTCGACAGTTCGGCATTTGGCGAGAAGCCTTTCGGGCCCTTCGCATCGAATGGATGGATTTGAGATATCCGACTCATGAAGTGATGCGACAAGGTGTCTTGCAGCATCTCCTTTACGAGCGCAAGACTATACTGAGCGAAAGCAACCGTTCCGAGGCCAAGATGGAGATGCAATCGTGTTGAGACTAGAAGTAACGGTCGGTTCTGGGCCCCAATCTCACCAGCAGTTGAATGCAATGAAAGGAATGCTGCCTGCAACAGCAGACGGTTATTGGAGTCACTCCTTCGTTGCACGCTATTATTGACAAACTGCGAATGGAGAACGATGAGACCTTGGACTGCCAAAGTCGCAGCGTCTTGATAGCAATCATCCTTCAGCTCGAAGCCAATGGCGTATAATCGGATCGCGTTGCCCACAAACGCTTCCAAGAGGTCAGTTGATAGGTTGACCGAGTCTTGATTGACCGAGATTTGCCGTGCTACCGCCAAGAGGTAGTCAAACTTAAGGACGTTTAATTCGATCTGAAGCCATCTCCTGAGCAAGCTCTGTAAACCGAGTGAGCAAACTGTAAAGATTTGTGTATGGTTTAGAACATACAAGATTCGTATTTTCCGGCCCTAGTTTGCTTGCTTTGACTGACTCGTTGATAACTTGGTGGAACTCTCGTTGCTGTTCCCCAGGCATTGACTCGATATATCGACGGAGATCCTGAAAACAGCTGTTCAGGTGACAATGATCGCGCCAGTAATTCTGGCACATCCCGAACAGAAAGGATGGTTTAAGCTGCAGGGCCACAGCTAATCCTGTTAGATCCATCTCTCGTCCTTCTAAAGCTATCGTTTTGAATAGGCTGAACAGAGTCTCTCGCTCTTCTGCCTTTTCCCTTAGTGTTTCGTTAGTATTGCGCGTCTGAAATTTGTTTACGAGTTTGTCTTCACGTACTTGGGTTCGACCTTTCTCAGTTCCTCAACCTCGAGTAGTATGCGCCATAGTTTCCAGGATCTCACTAGAGTTGCATATTGAGAACTAGGACCGTGATTAGCCTTCTCAACGGCTGCCGTGAGGCACATCAGAGCCGCATCGTAAGTATCATTCCATAATCCGTCGTCCCTATTTGACTCCAATAGTAGGAGCTCGACCTCAACAACATTCTGCTCAATTTTGTCGAGCAGTGCAGCCGGTGGTCTTGCCCACAGCCCATTAAGCTCCGCGTGCCTCTTCTGTAGTCGAAAAATCTGGGCCATGAATCGTAAATCTCTCATGGTCTCTACCTTGACTAGATTGTCCTAATAATATCAGACAATTTTCGCGAGGTAAACTAAACGACCTACCTCAGGTTTGTCGGCGTTCTGGAAGGCCTGTTTCATTTTCTGATACGCAACCATCATCTGAATGCGAGATTTCTGGTTTGGCGGTTGAATATCCTCGAATTGTTCCATTTCCCTCGAGTACACCATTTGGTTTGCGAGTATCAATGTGAACTCAAGAGTCTTCTTAGATTTGACACCATCTTTCAACGCTTGGGTTAGCGTCTATGATACGTCAGTCGAGATGAAGCACCCCAGAGCAAGATACGAGGACGGCACATACCCATCGTACATCCTCCCAGCAATCTTCTCTCATAGCACAGATGAAAAGAGTAGACCAAACATCCAGCCTTGCTTTTCGGGTCGAGAGTGTCTTCGCTGCAGTCTCCCAGGCTTTTTGATTGATGGTTCCCGTGGTAAGTAAATTAGTGTATTCGGGTGCATCTCTCCGCAGCGCCTTCGCAAATGTCTTATAAGTTTCGACGAGCAAACGTGTATCAGTGACTGGTGGGCGCTGATTCAGAATTGGTGTGAGGATGTCACGGATTACAGTCGCGCCGTCGGTTCCTATTTGGAGATAAATCTCTGCCTGCCATGCCTAGCATAATGGGGGTCAGACCAGATCAACTTCGATGAAAGAAACTGATGTTACCAAAAGATATGGGTTCGTCGGCTGCTTTCTACGCTGCCTCGAGACCTGGTCCAGTGCAAATTTCGCTTTTGGGAAGTCACGTCTTAGCTTTTGAAGCTTGTCCCAATCAGTGGCCATGATCGGCCTCTCTCGCTCTGAGCGACAACGAACGTGAGTAAGGGTAACAAGTATCAAACAATAAAGACGGCCATGTAAAGATTTGGGTGCAAGTGTTGGGTGTGAGTGCAAGAAGCGATCGCGGAATGTAGCCGAGGACAGTAAATTTACGCGAGGTTAGCGCTTTCCCTTCATGTGTTTCACCTGCCCTCTACCTTCACCATTAACAAGATATGTACTGACCCAAATGCGCTCGTTTTCACTCAGAAGTATACCATAAATATTTTTTCTAAGGTGTCAATAGGATCGTTTTGCCATGCAGTGTATTGTTGCAGTTGTGCTTCACATTTCTGATAAAACTTACAGGACCGAATCTTGAGAGAACAAACATCTTCACATATATTATCAGATCATATCTACTGTTACCCAATTCTAACACACCAGAAGTTAAAATCTCGCCGATTTTTCTACGCCATCATCACTATAGAAATATGCAACCAGCCGTCAAGGTAGGCTGTACTTCGCAACAGCTCTTCCACGCTAGCGCCCAGTGGAAGCACAGCTCCATGCAGAACAGCCTGCGCAAGAAGAGGACTTCGTCTGCTGGGAAATAGACTGGGTATGATTTGATTGAGTGCAGTACCTATTGTCTGTGGCTGACCTGTTTGATATTAAGTTATGGGTTGACAGCCTATTTAATTATTGGTGCAACTTACGCGAAGAAAGTGATGGCGTGACCAGCGACTGTACCACTCGGAGAGAACCAGGTGTCGGCTCGTTCTCTTGTACGCCCGAAGAAGCGTGAGGTAGGTAGAGTTTGACTGGCAGATGGCGTAGGTTGGCGCCTTGAGGATTCAAGAACTTCTGGTTTATGGGATTGAAAAGTGAGAAGTCATGCTGTTTGACGGATTCCCATAGCTGCCCTGAGTCTTCCTTGCTAAGGAACATGACGGTCTTGCCAGCGCAGCGGAGATAATCTGCCTTGACACAGGTTAGTGAGCCATTTACTCGTGTATAGTTTATCGTGTTGCACCTCTTTGACGCTGTGTATGAACAGATCGTGCAAATGCTTGCCCTCGGCATCAAGCTTAACCAGATGGTCGACAGGGTATTCGGAGAAATGCACTGTCAGCTTCCATGGTATGCTGTCTTCCTCCACCTTTCCTTCGGTATTCTCATCTTCATCTGGAGGATGTGAAGGCTCGGCGCCAGAGTATAGATCGTAGAGAAGGCCGAGGGGATAGTGCCATTTCAGTGGGACACCGTCGTAGGATAGCCACGCGTCTGCCGGCGAGCCATCTGGGTATATCATGTTGCTGGAAAAGAAGCCATGTAGTTTCGAAATAAGGAGGCCTAGATAGGACAGTCTGGGGAACTGAATCTGTCACTCGCATTAGCATCAGATCTCAAGGCTACCGCGATGCACAACTCACC
The DNA here is from genome assembly GCA_014905255.1 of Herpotrichia juniperi. Classification (NCBI taxonomy): domain Eukaryota; kingdom Fungi; phylum Ascomycota; class Dothideomycetes; order Pleosporales; family Melanommataceae; genus Herpotrichia; species Herpotrichia juniperi. The sequence continues at coordinate 203,410 of BLYF01000095.1, forward strand.
AGGTAAGGATCCGACTCCTCGTAAGTCCTGCAGTCGCCTTTATACAGGCGGATCTCCAGTGGAATGGACCCGCTCCAGACATTCTGGCGGAGTCTGCTAGTAATGTCGCGAGAGCTTGTCATGGACTCGGAGGCAATGATGCAGAATGCAGCGCAGATTGACAGTTGAGTTGGTGGGGTAGTGGGGTTGTTAGCTGTGCCGCGGTTCAATCCCTGTGTGGAGAACCTTGCACAAGGCGACCATTGACAGGGTCTCTATAGTAACGGCACCTGGAGAGAGTGCAACACTCTGCTTCCTCTTCTCATCAACCTCTCAATCACCGACCTATACATCTGATAAATGGTGGCCCTTTCACTAGAGCCTCGGGCTATGGCGCTCACACGGAAACGCTCCCGTCTAGATCTAGATCTCGACGACGACAATGATGGCCGCCAACCTGCCCCTGCTTCACCTGCATTCAGCGATACGTTAAAGCGCACAAAGACTCTGAGTGAGCTGGATGAGCTCAGCATTGCCAGCCCGGACGCCGCCTGGAGCATCGATGTGTCCAGCATCCTCTCATCGCCAACATTCGCCAGTGTTCCAGATGGCAGCCTTCAAGCTCACAATTACCTCTCCAATCGCACCGTAGGTCCTTCTATCGTCATATTGTGTGTGCAGGGAAACCTGCACCTGCACTACGATCTGCTCTGGTAAAGTCTTTCCTCAAAACCAGTTTGCAAGACGCGATTTCACTAACTGTGTACAGTTCCTCATTACCTGACCTGTGCTCCGTTGCGCCATCAGTCCAAGCCTTAGTCTTATGTCGAGATCCGTCTTCCCATACTACTACCACAACTACTTCTATGATACTCCCCATGATCCAGGCCGTCGGACCCAACTACAACCACTTCGTTAAACTCGGGCTACTGCACCCTCTGGGCGGAGGCAAGTTTCCGCTGGATGCTCTTGTAGTCGTGGATACCAAAGGGAGACGCAGATTAGTCTTGCCATTCGGCTGGGGCGCGGGCCGACATGCTAGCACTCCTGCCGGAAGGACAGTACAGGATCGATTGATGAAGATGCTGCGGAAATGTGTTCAGGATTTGGTCAAAGAATGAAGTAGTCTGGGGAGGATAATGAGACACGAATAACCCGTATGCGTGGTCTTGAGCGCCAGGACGATTCATAATTGCTTCCGGACCAGCCCGACGCGTCAATTGCGCACCCAGTCCGGACGTGGAGACAAAACATCGAGCCAGAATACAGGGCATCCACAATCAAACTTGGTTAATGGGCAAAACGAGCAAGTTGGCCTCGCAAAGTACACTCTATCGTGAAAAATATACCGAGCCCACTTGATCCTTCTGGTGCGTGAGTATTGTCCCCTATGGATTTATTTCCTACGGGAAAAAGTCCCTTATATGGAGTGGCAAGCATTCAAAAATCACCATTTTGCCGATTGTTCCTAGGAACGAACTTTGAGCAAGTGCTCCAACATAGTCTAGATGAGTTGGATGAACACATGTAACAGATTCCATCGGCAGTTGCGACAGTCGGAAACCAACAACGAAATAAACATTACGATTGAAGTGTATAAATGGAGAAGGAAAAGGCTTGAATGAGAGTAGAGTATTTCTCGGCTTGGGCTTTCGGTCGATCGACCACCAACATATCCTAGACCACAATCAAGCTTGGATTCGTTTCAAACCGACCAGCACCCTGCGACTCATGTTCCGGATATGGGAGCGCAGTGTGCTGGCCAGTCGTCTGGGGCCCGACGTTTCTATGCGTTCCTGCCATACTAGTCCCAGTTCCATGTGTACCAGCCAGTCCGGTTCCACCATTGCCAGTCAGTCCAGTTCTGTGATTGCCGTCAGTGGTATTAGACAAAGACAACATCTGATGCCCCTCGCCCTCATCCTTGGTGTGGTTTCCACGTCGTCTGAAACCCGACGCTCGAGTGCCGGCCATCTCGTGGTGATAATAGTAAATAAACAGCAGAGTCGTTATGAGAAAGAGAACACTATTTTCGTGTCAGTACAGCACCTAGCGCACAGAGATGAGCTCAAATTTACAACTCAAGTCCTGCAAACACTGTCGCAGCAATCGCGCTCTTATAAGTCTGCCTACACTTCCGACACTGATCGACCCCAACCGTGAAGATGTTATCCTCGTCCCGTCCATAGTACCTGAAGATATCCAGGTATGATGCCAGGGCCGTGAACGCCGCAAGCCAGAAGAGGAGAGCGAAAAGGTCGAGGAGGAGGGAGATACGTGGGTCGTACATCTTGCGTTGGGCGAGGTGGAGAGGGGTTACTAGGATCAGGATTGGGACGACGGTGAGGACGGCGATTACTATCATCGCGATAAGGGGAGTGCGGATCTGTAGCGGTATTAGGAGGAGAGCGAAACTGGTAAGAAAGGGGAAGGGAGGTTTACTGGACCGCCACTGTAGATGGAGAGGCCGTAGGCTGTCAAGGCGATGATCAGAAGGGCGAGAAGGAGCTGGAAAATGCGGAAGCCTAGAATCCAGCGTGGGACGCTGACGGCACCGCTTCTGAGTCCGAACATCGTGATATGGGTTGGGTGCTTGGTGTCTTGGTGGGTTAAAGTTGTTTGATGATGTTGCCAATCGTGGATGGGTGCACGTTTACACAGTATTATTCAAGTCTAAGACAAAGCAGGACAGCAATAGGACGTTTGCAGTTCCAGGTTAGTTGCTTGGAGAGTGCGAGGAATGCTTGAAAGTTCCCAATTCGGCAATTGAGACAATGAACATAGCTAAGTTCGTAATTGGAATGGAAACATTTCCACCAGACCAAGTTATGAGCTTTACTGCTAAGCCCCTTCTCAGTCCTAAACAGTGTATTGTCGTATACTACACAATGAAGCAGACGGAGCTTTGGCGTATTGGTGTTTTGACGATTGGGCAATTTAGACCTTGCTCCTTGTCAGTTTCCAGTATGTCTTGTTCTATGTGTAATTGGCACTGTTCCCTCTCCCAGTTTTCCAGGACCATCAATTTCGTCCACAACCTCACTACTCATATATAAAGTCACTACTCCACATCCTTCATGCTCTTAATCTGCTCGTCAAATCACTAGCTTCATTCGCAGTAATGCTCACAGTAATGACCGGACGACCAACTCCATACGCTCTCCTAAGTGATAGCTTACTCGTGATATAACATACGGCACATTCCTGTCCTCGCAAAGAAGCGGAAGTTGAAATACTTTTGAGAAGGGACTGGCATCGCTAAAAAGGACGATAAGTTTTGATATACCGCGGTTCAGAGTAGTGTAGTTGAACAGTTTTGTTCAAGGAATAGGGCAAGATAGGGGATGATTGTACCTTCCTTGATACTTTTTTTTATCTAGTAGTGTTGAGTAGTTTCTTGAATAAGATTGAGGAGTTACTGAGCGAGAGGATCAAGGATTGGGCAAAAATATACCAAAACGGGTTGTCAAAGAAGCGGATAGGATGCTGTTACTCTGTGGAGGAAGGAGTAACCATGGAATAGAACAGGGTGAGTGAAGGAAGTGTCAAAGTTCTGTTTCTTAAGAGCGTCAATGCAGGAGGAAATGGTGATCGAAAGACAAGACCACTTTGTAGTTTCCTAGATAACTGTTACTGCTGTCCACTACAACATCATTACCAGAAGGGAAGAAAACAACCTTTGTTCAACCCTATTCAAGCATGGTACTAGCAATATAATTAGTTGTATAGTTGATCATTGGCAGACCCCTGCCATTGCACGTTTTTGATATATGTGGCTGATGTAGATGAATGAACCAATTCGTACACTAGGGTGTGCGCTTCTTTTTGGCCATCCTTTGAAAGATCCGGGTGTATTCTCACCGCAATAGCGTTATCTCTTCCTGTTGGATGCAGTAGTAGAAGTATATTACGTAGCTTCATCGATCATTTTGTTCAACAACTATAACTGCTTGCGATGTACGCTTTACGAAACGAGTTTCTCTCAGAAGAGCATATCTAGATATGAAGCTTACTGATTTTTATTGAAAGTCGCATGTCAGGGACGCTCATTTAATGCAGCTTTGACCACCAAACCCCCTTCCTATTACACTCAGAACATATCAACTCAAGTCATATCAATCAACCTCCTTTTATCTCCTGGTCATTCCGATCAACCCCAAGCAGCTTCCTCCACCCAAACTCCTCTTCAAATCCAAGCATCTCCCGCATCTTCCTATTACTAATCGGCGCTTCATGCTTCTCCATACTCCTCGTAACCTCTGTTTCCGGACACATTTTCCTTAAAAACCCCTCAGTCTCCTCATCAAAAGTAGCCTCATCATTCACTGCGTTAAAAACCTGGTACCCGAGCCCATTTTTCTGCAGGCAACAATGCACCATGTTACCCAAGTCGCGTGCGTCGCTGTAAGACCAGCCGTGGACCTTCCATTTCTTAGGAGCAGAGCGGTAGAGAGCGAATTTGTCGTAATAGAGGTCGGGGGGGATTACGGCCCCAATCCGGAGCACATAAATGTCTACGGAGGGGAAACGGCGGGCGAACGAAGAGGCGACGCGCTCCATGCAAACTTTGGAGGTAGCGTAGACGTCCGCTGGCTCAGTGGCACAACTCTCGTCCACAGGAAAGAAGGGATACGGCACATCCTTTTCTGAATACGTGACGCCGTACACGGTGATACTGCTCGCTAGTATGATTTTCTTGATGCCGAGTTTGCAGGCGGATTCGATGATGTTGTAGGATGATTGCGTGTTTATGCGAAACAGCTCATTATCAGGGACTAACATCGGACGCGGGATACCTTGTGTATGTTAGTGTAATGTGCTGCTTCAAGTATTTGTATGAAAAAATTGAAGTGTTGAGGTAATGTTCATGTGTGTTTAAATAGACTGTCTGGCAACTACTAAGGGAAATTGCAAAGTAGATGGAACTTTTTCGTATCCTTCATAAGTTCCTAGAGAGATGTCGTAATGGGGGCCAGGCCTCTTGTAGGTATCAATGAGAAAGATGGAATCAATACCTGCGAAATGGACAACAGCATCTGGCATTTGTACAGGTCCTAAGAATGGCTCTGAGACGTTGAAGTGACAGGACAAGCTGTTGAAAGCTTGGGCGCCATCGGTTAGGTCAGCCTTGAGGGTGTAGACTTTTGGGTTGTCCAAGGGCATAACGTCAACGTTGAGGATTTCGTAGCCGTATTCTAGGAGCTTGGATATGACATGTCGGCCAGCGGCACCGGAACCTCCTGTGAATACTATACGCTGACTGGAGGTTGAAGAGGCAGACATATTGATGCGAAACTCGAAGATAGACGTTAAAATAATGATAGATGGGTTTGAAATATTACCTGTCTTTTAAAACGTGAGCTCGAAGCCCCGCACTCTCATGATTTTTATGGTTCGCATACTTCCCGGAGTACGCCTACGAGAATGATTCTCACAAGAACGCGTTCCACGCGTACCTGCATCAATTGAGGCAAAAAGTTGGTTTGAACGTGCCATGCTGGATTGATATAGTGTAGAATCATATCTATCATTTCGTTTTGCAGCTCCAATATTTCATGTGCCGCTTGAACACCATCATCCGCTTAAAGTGTGTATCCATGTGCTTTAGTTGACCTGCGTGCCGTATCCCCGGATCGTCTCCGCGAACGCCCAGCTCTGGTTCTCCAGCTGCTCACTCTCCTTTAGCTCTACACCCTCCTTCGTGATGATGGCAATCGAGTACTTGTCCATACTCCTAGCATCTCTGTAGAAAAGCACCTTCATAGCCTCCTTGATCAGCTTCACCGCATCCTCCTTGCTCACATTCGCAACACTCGCCTCATCAGGCAGTGTCCTCCTCAAAATCGGCTGTGCAAGATGCGCTCCGAATCCCGTAGCTAGTGTCGGCGCCGAGAAAGTGGTACCTAGCAGATCTGCGCTCGCGAGGAAGGGCTTTGAATCCCCGTCCATACCTGCAATCAAGAGGTGGTTCCACAGCGGATTGAAGTCGGATCGGCGCTTGTACATGACCTTAGCGAGGTAGGTGTGCAGGTTCTTAGCGTTCAGCGTGTCGTCAACCGATGAGTAGTTCTCGCGGATATCGAGCGAGTTGAGGAGGCGGTCGAGGTATTGCATGTCGGAGACATCGCCGCCGAAGCCGACGACGACTTCGTTGTTGAATTTCCGGAGACGCTTGACGTCCGTGAAGCGGGCGAGAGAGCCATATGAAGCTTTGAGTTACAGGTCAGCAAAGTAATTCCCCGCTATGGTGATGGCTGTTCAAGAGGTGTCCCCGCACCTAGGTTGTCTGCTGCAATGACCACACCATCCTTGAACTTTGCCGCAATTACTGAGGTACCGGTCACGATGGGTTGCTGCGTGTGTTGGGTGGGGCCAGGGCCTGCGGTCTGAAAGTGCGAGTGATCATAGGCGCCGTAGACTTCATCTCTGGGCTGGAGTACAGTTAGTACTACCGCCATTTGTGGACGTGAAAGATACTCACACGGCCCCAAGCTTGCGGAAGGTGGTTCATGATGATCCGTGGAGATTTTTGTGAATTTGGGAGCGGAAGAACTGTTGTGGTTTTGCAGGGTACCGGTAATGTGTTTGTAGGTGAAGTTAGGTAGCCAGAGCTACGCGGTCAATCAGCACCCACGGCTGCCAAGCTATATGGCCCAAGCTCCATCACGAACTTTTGAGTTCAACTTCACACTTTCTCTACCGATCTAACTCAGCAATCATGCTGGGTATCAACTACGAAAGCAGCGACGACGAAGAAGTTGTCGCTCCTTCAAAACCTCAGGTGAGGACAAGAACATCTGTTGAAGGGCTCGATAGCTACTAATATCTAAATACCCTAGGAACAAGCCTTAATCGGAAACGCACCATCGCAACCAGCACCACCTGAGAAGCCTCCAGCTCAGCCTGAATCCATTACTGGTCCCACGCAAGGTCCAATTGCTCCCCCAACTGCAGAGCCAGACTCAACAGTTGATGCTGCGCCCGGCTCTCCCTACACCACATCCCGCTCTCTGATGCGAAATCTCACCTTACCCACCGTGCCGAACTTCGATATACCTGCCTCACCACCCGGCTCGCCACCTCTACGGCCCACGAGGAAGTTTACGCAATTCTTGGAGCTGAAGAAGAAGGGTCAGCACTTCAATCAGCGGCTAGAGAACTCGTCTGTGCTGCGCGACCCAGGACATATGGCGCGGTTGATGGACTTCGCAGGGATCACGGAGGAAGAGACATATGCTTCTACGTTACCTGACGGACTTGCGGTTCCCGTGGTGTTTCCGGAGTGGGCGTACGTGGAGGAACTAAGGGCGTCGCAGAAGAAGATCCTGAAGGCGAAGGAGGAAGAGAATAAGAGATTACCGAGAGAGGCGTTGGCTTTCGTTCCAGCTACGCGATCTGGGACGTCAAGTGGGACGGGTACACCATCTGGAAGAGGGGGCCTGCAAAGTGCAGCAGAAAGAGTCATGGACGGCCTGAATAGACCGAAAGCTGGTTCTTCGCATTCTCAGGGCGGTCCGGGCAAGCGAAAGGAACTGGAGCAGCGGGGAGGGAGGAGCGACTATACCAAGGGGCGGAGTAAGTCAAGATCCCCGAAGAGAAGGCGTTCAAGGTCAAGATAGGAGATGAACGTAAGAATCGTGGTATATGGCGTTGTGGTGAAATATAATGATGGAATATGGTAACCCTAGCTGGTCTCAGTTTTTTGGCGCTACTTCTCACAAGATATGAGCTTCCTACAGCGAAGCAATTATGCGCATGTGGTTTTCACTTGAGGTATACCAATATTACGCTGAAATGAGTTGAAGTAGCGTGTTGATCATTTTGATTGCTCTATAAATCGACATCTAGATTTATGGATGCGCCAACGTGGGGTATACAACCACCTTGAACAGCGATCAAACATCCTAAGCTACAACCCGAACATCCAAAGACAGCAGTATCCTCTTGAGCAAGCAAGAAACTCCTGCAACAAAAACGTGAGCTTCGGATACACCTGTCTTGTGGTTTTTGCCGCGTGCATGATTCTGTATCAACATTCTGCGTCTGTGTTGCGTGTTGTGTACAAATAACCACCGACCTCCGGTGCGCTACAGTGCTCAGTTGTCAACGCCGATGTGAACGTTTTTCTCACCAGGGGGCAGGATCTCTTCCTCGCGCTTTCCCTTAAGATTGGGCAATTCCTCCATCGCCTCCTTGATGATAGCGAGAGCAGACTCAATCTCCTTCTCAGTAATCACGAGAGGCGGTGCTAGACGAATGATGTTCTGGTGAGTAGGTTTGGCCTGCATTCTTATGTTAGTATTTTGTGTTTTGTCACCAACATGGGCTATTTTCAGGGCTCTTCCTACCAGTAATCCCTTCTCTTTGAAGAGCATGCATAGATCCCATGCGCTGTGGCCGCCGGTCTTGGTCTCGTCGATGACGATGGCGTTGAGGAGACCCTTTCCGCGGATAGTGGTGATCATTGGGTTGCCAATGTCCTTCAACCCTTTGCGGAACAGGTTTCCTAGTGTCTCCGCACGCTCAACCATGTTCTCCTCCTTGATGAGCTCTAGCGCACGAATGGCAACGGCTGATCCCAATGGATTTCCGCCATAGGTCGAGCCGTGAGTGCCAGGCTCGATCGTGAGCATGACCTCTTTGGAACCCAGGACGCAGGATACGGGATACATGCCGCCAGAGATTGCTTTGCCGAGCAGGACGAGGTCGGGCTTGATGCCACTCCACTCGTAGCAGAGCATCTTTCCGGTTCTCGCGATACCGGTTTGGATCTCGTCGCATATTAAAAGAACGTTGTGCTTCTCACATAGTGCTTTGACTTCTCGTAGGTAGCTGTCATCTGGAACCACAATGCCGGCCTCGCCTTGTATGGGCTCAACGAGAAAGGCAGCAGTGTTCTTTCCGTGAGCTTCAAGGACATCGCGCAAATCGTCAACGTTGTTGTATCTGATTGCCTTTCCAGTCGTGGGGTTGGTGCTCCCAATGCCGGGAAGGTATGGACCGTAATTGTCGCGTGACTCGGGGTCAGTTGACATTGTAATTGCAGCGAACTAGTTAACCTTGCATCAGCTTCATAACTCAGGTCTTTGGCAAGATCCTTACTGTGCGTCCGTGGAAGTTTTCTTCGACGGAGAAAACCAATGCCTCGTTGTGTGGTATTCCCTTGACCTTGTAACCCCATTTCCGCGCAAGCTTCACTGCTGTCTCAACAGCTTCTGCACCAGTGTTCATGGGCAACACCATGTCGAAGCCAAAGACTTCAGTGACATACTGGGCGAAACGTGGGAACACATCGTTGTAGAATGCTCGGCTGCTGAGAGTTAATCTCGATGCTTGCTCGACAAGTGCTTTCACGAGCTCAGGATGGCAATGGCCTTGGTTCACAGCACTGTATGCGGAGAGGAAGTCGAGGTAGTGTTTGCCTTCGGGGTCCCAGACTGAGCAGCCGCTTGCTCGCGAGAACACTGTGCATAATGAGTATGGTGTCCTTATGGGTGCAGGATTCAACATGCATACCAATTGGAAGAGGATGGTAGTTGTGAGCTGCGTACTGAGCCTCTACTGTGATTGCCTCTTCAGACGACGCAGCATGGTATCTAGAGGGATCTGGGGTGCCAGTAGGGTGGAACGAGCGGGCTGTAGGCTTTAGACCCGTGCCATTGCCTACAGCGGTGGTGTCGTTGTTCTGAACTGCGCCGGGAGCCATGATTGAGATGCTATCGTGGTGTGGATGGTTGAAGCGTGGGGTAATCTACGGTGAGTGGAAGGGGAAATGCGTCTTTGTTGAGGAGAGCAGACAGTTGTCAAAAGGTGCTCGCCACGTCAGAAGAGCGTGGAAGGCTTTATTCTCTTTTCTTCCTCCTCAGTGCCGTTGTAAGCCTAAAACTGCGCATAGGGGAATCGCCAGAATCACAGATGGTTGAACCTGCCATTAGCGATCAACGAGCACTCGCGGGCCGTGGTCAGCTGCCATGGAAGCCATTCTATTGGTCATAGTGCTGCGATAGATAATAGAGGGCAGGGCGGCGAGCATAGCTTGGACCAAACGACTTTAAGGAGGACGAAGTTGGGATGTAAATAGAGAGTCGCGACAGCTCCGAGCTCAAGTCGTGTCGTCGGCAAAAGTTGTAAGCAGATCAGCCTTTCCTCCTGTTCTTGCCTCGCACGACGCGCCTTTTCTTCTCCAATCCGCTTGCGCGTCTCGACGCTTCGACCCAGCAGCCATGGGGAAGCTCGAAACGCGATGCGGGACGATCCAGGAAGGTGCTATTTCGATATTGCCCGTGCCTCACCTGGGTAATATTTCACCTAGGCATCAATCCTGAGAACCAGTCTGGACACTCAACATGCAGAGATAAGGATTGTTCTACTAGATATTGACAGCAGGAGTCAACAGAGCTTGGTCGATCTCGCTTCCTTCCAGCCAGTTGCCATGAGTTCTTTGACTGTGGTGAACTCTCTGTTTGGAGGGGAGCATTTGAAGCACTACCGGCACTCACGTTTCCCCGCAATGTGTCGCAATGCAGCAGGTCGCCGGCTGCACGATGCTATTAGCCCTCACATCCGCTCGCAAAGGTCACTCTAATTAATTATTGACCCATCCGTTCGCTGCTTCTTTGCTCCTCGTATTGTTCATATGCATGCCGTGTAGGCAGCACTTCCAGGCCCCCGGCTCGAGTATGACGTCGATGTTCTACAATGAAACACTGACAGACCTCACGCCTACCACAGGTGTATCCTATCCAACTTCCAAGTCCAATCATTGCGCGTTCCGAGTCTTGGTCAACCTTGAGCTAGATCCATCGTCTTGGGGCGAGGTACAGATACGAAGTACATAAATGATCACACCCAGGCAACATCTTATCACATCTCCTCTTTCATTGATCTTCACCAATTCTCCATTGTGAACTCAACCATCCTTAAACATGGGTTCCACTGACGACTTCACCTTCATCGAGAGCGAGGGCACTCGTGGCAGCAAACCTCAAAAGCTCTTCGACGATTTTTCCAACTTCACCTCTGGCAAGACTACAGACCTTGACGTTCAGATAGTCACCGCGCTCCGAGCCAAGCACCCTGAATTGATCATCACAACTGTTCCTGGATCCAACTGCAACCTTCTCCAATTCGCAGCCGCCGGTTTTGCTCAAGCACAACTGGACGAGAAGGCTGAACCCGTTATACGCTGGCGTGGTTTCATCGGTCCTGCCCATCGTGGTGGTTCAGGGTGTACGTATGGTCCTGGTGCAAACTCAACGTTTTGCTGCAAAAGTCATAGCGAGACACCCCTGCAGCATGTCTTACTTAGACCTCGCACACCTCATTACTATCACTAAATTCCCTACTCTTTTAACCTTCGCTGACCTTGTATCCCGACCTCAAGTCCTAGCCGACTCCACATTCTTCGCTCGGTATCATTATTCCTGGAATTCCGAAGACTTTATCCTCTATACCATTGTTGAAGGGTATGGCACAGTCCAGTACATTCTCAAAGAGCCAAAGGGCAATGAGACCGTCACCTCACACTCATCGATAGTTGACTCGCTACTGGCTACAATTGGCGCCTGGCTCACCAGAGAAGAACCAGCCATCTACGTTTTCGATGGTTACTGGGCCAGGAGCACGAAGCTTTGGCAAGAAGTCAAGAAGGCCAAGTGGGAAGACGTGATTCTCGACCCAAAGATGAAGAAGGCTTTGACTGAAGTCGCTACCAAGTTCTTCGATAGCAAGGACATATATGAGGAGTACGGAGTTCCTTGGAAGAGAGGTTTGATCTTCCATGGTCCAGTTGGCAACGGCAAGACTATTTCTCTGAAGGCTTTAATGCACACGATTCTAGATCGAAATGTTGTGACGCTCTATGTCAAATCTGCTCCACAAAGCTACCACCTACGAAGCGTCTTCCAGATGGCGAGAGCGATGACTCCATGTATGCTTGTGTTGGAGGATATCGACACAATCGTAACGAACAGCACAAGGAGCTACTTCTTCAATGAAGTTGATGGCTTGGAGAACAATGACGGAATCCTCATGATTGCGACTACAAACCACTGTGAGTGTGAACCAAACGCAAGTATTTAGTCAAGACCTAACGAATGGTAGTGGACAAGTTGGATCCTGGTCTCTCCAAACGGCCGAGTCGCTTCGATAGAAAGTACCTATTCCCGCTACCCGACAAGGGCGAGCGTTCGCTTTACGGTAATGAGCCCCAGTAACATGTTAAGGATAACGAGGCTGACTAGCTGCAGCTCAATACTGGCGCAACAAGCTGAAGGGAAAGAAGAACATCGAGTTCCCTAGTAAGATGTGTGATGCTATAGCCGATATTACAGACGACTTCAGCTTCGCGTATCTGAAGGAAGCATTTGTGGCAACTCTACTCGAATTGGCGAGAAACCAAGATGATGATGAAGCCGGCCTTGGAGACGACGACGATGATGAGGATCCCTTCGATAAGTACGAGTTCTGGCGAGCGTTCAAGGAACAAGTCAAAATCCTACGAAGCGAGATGGGGGATAGCACGGATGTTGGTTCAGACCTACCAGGACAACCTCGTGTTTCTTCCGAGCAGCACTCTGAGATCGTGGCCCTGCTCGACGCTATTCGGCTGCAAGGCAGTCCAGAGCCCTGCAAGGTTGGATTGCCCTTGGCACGGGGAGAACCATCCTTCATGACTCGATTCGTTCAGAATGGCTCATTCCTCGACGACAGCCCTATAATTCGTGATTTCAGCCCTCTAACCGGGACTAAGAACCGCAAGCTCAACGACGGCGCGTGGGAGTGGGGCGTCTGAGGGCTTAAGTTACCATAGGTTTACGATTGGCGGTATAATGAAGCTCACTTCCAGTGAGGTATATACTATTCGCAATTCCGTCTAGGTGCCAGATGGATCAAGTGAGCCCTGCAAAGCCCTACTGTACTTGCCAGAGTGTCTTTTACACTTATGATAGAGGTAACGGAACAGGCCTTCTCATGTACATAGACAAGCGGTGAAGCCAACTCAATGCAGATGTTAAATCATGTCCGCCTCACAATTATTATCGCGCAGATCCTTCGTTCGCAATCTCTACCAGGGTGATGAGGCTCAACTGACGTGTTCCCAACTCCCGAGGTCTACGTTGATGTGCAGGTAAGTGTGGAGCTCCGTCCTTCTAGAAGCCTTCTGCATACGGGGTCGTTAGCGCAGAGTAAATACCGCAAATACCCGGGGCTACGGTTCGGCGTTGTAGTTATTAACGACAAAATATCTCTGACGATGCCGGGGATGCGGGGAGCATGGGTATTTCTCGCGACCAAGGGCCGGTGAGACGAAAGAAGGTGGCTTGGTGGTGGGCATCTGACCTTCCTGCATCCGACCATCGAAGCTACATGCGCGCAGTCCAATCCACGCCCCCCCTCGCACATGCTACGAGCACGGCGCGCTTTAACGGACAGCCCGCTTGCTGTCATCTTCAGGTAAATGAATGAAACGTGATAAGGCCGCGAAAGTTTACTCGTCGACGGCCACGGACCCTTCTGAAGGCAACGAGTTGCACGTTTCTTGAAGCATCAGCCGCAGAGAGCCTTACCTCTTTACACGGCACAGGTCGGTCAGGTATAACTTCCAATCTGTGCACTGTTACCACACCTCGTCGCTCGCCAGCCTTTCATCACTTTTCTTTGGGTCACCGGCGGTCACTCTGCTTTATTTCCGTCTTCAGCGCAACCTTCTTATCCAATGCAGCTCTCATAACTTCGTGACTGGTCGCACCACCTACACAGTATTCACCGTCTTAGTTCCTATTGGCGCACTGTACGAAATAGTTTCACAATCCTTTTGTTCTGCTAGGAAGACTCGGACTCGAGGAAGTGGGCCCAGGATCCATAGCAACAAGCACCGGGCTTCACTTTACAATATCAATTGCTCCTAATGGCTTCCAATCAAGCACACGTCTCAGCTCTCAGCCGTGACCTTTCATTGATTGAAGACTGGGAGAACCTGGTCTCGAGGGATGAAGAACTGTATGACCCACTGTTCCAAGGCGATGTAAGCTTTACCGGCACCAGCTCTAGCGAGAGCTTCCCGTTCGACTATCATATGCTCGAAAGCGTCCCCTCCGCAGCAACGTCCGTAGTCGATGGGCCATCATCATATGACTTCGCATTGTCCGTGCCGCCTTCCATAATCGAGGGTCACTCATCAGTTGGCCAGACCTATTCGTGGCAGAGCACCTCACCCTCGCTCTCGACAACCGCAACCTCACCTCTAGCAGAAAGAAACGTTGCCGCACATCAAGGCTCCTTCAATGCTCGCGACTACACATTTTCTCCTCTCGAGGCCACTGAGTCCCCCATACTTGATCCTGATACTTTTCAACAACGACTCCCACATAGCTTTAGCTACTTCAACTCCCCCCAGACCTCTTCACTGTACAATCCATACATAGCGGGCTCATCACATGCCTTCAGCGGTCTCGACATATCGACCTCTTTCGCTTTCTCCAATGTTGGAACCTGGGTAGATCAGCCTCAGATTGAATCAATTCCAGAGCTTGATCATGTTGGGGCGATCCCTATTCCGCATATCGATCTCCAGGGCGTCAGCAATACCTTCTCGTCTACCCCTTGGTCGGAGTCTGAAGAGTTTTTGCAAGAGCAGCCACGTGCTAGGGCAATCGCTATTCCTCAACCTAACCGTGGAGCTGCCAGCTACCACCGTCCTAGTCTCGCATCGTCATATAGGGATCAACAGACACAATCGACACTGTCAGTCTCTCCCGAATCGCGACGCCGACCACGAAGCTCGCTGTCACGAAGCTCGCTATCACGAAGCATATCCAGAAATGAGCCCCGGCGCAGTGCTACACAGAACAGTTTGACTACGCCATCACCAACTTCGAACACCATTGGATGGGTAGCGTATCAGCCCAACCACGAGACCAACAGACTTGTCCCATCTAGCACGGAGGGCAAGTGGGGAAGACGTCAGCGAGGGCGTACGAAGGGACTCACTGCTGAACAACGAAAGAATGCCGCTCTCATGCGCGTCGTCGGCAGCTGCAACAACTGCAAAAAAAGAAAGGAAAAATGTGATCCTGGATTTCCTTGCCGATCTTGTCTCGAACGTTTCAAAGGCGACCTCATACACAATCCATGTCGTGACCGACTCCTAGCCGATCTATCTCGCTCCTTTCTCTCAGATCGTTTCGGCTGGCATCCCACCGCTCGCACCCTTGAGTCTTTCGTCTCGCCCAATAGCTTTAACGTCTCCACTAGCTCTACCTATACCATCCCTTTGTACTTTGGCTTCGGACCATCCCTCTACCTTCCTGTCCATGCACTCCAGATACAGGACTCTAGCAAACTCTATCACCAACACGTAATCTACTCATGGCCGCCAAGCTCTTCACCAGGAAATGTACACACGCACGCCGTACTTCCTGCCGTTTTGACCCCCGATGCGCTCTCCACACTTCCGGTAACACTGGACACTTATCTCTCGCTTCTCGTAACCTCAAACCAGTACTTCCGCTCCTTCCCGCTCTACTGCTCACCTCTCAGAATCCTCCGAGAGATCTATGTCTTCTACCGCTCTTTGCCCAACAACTCCTCACATTCGCGACTGCTGCACCAGGCGCTCCAATTGCTCGCCCTGGTACATATCGGCGGCGATCTTACGCTCCCGCTACCGTCGGCGGATCCGATATTGGCGCAACTTGTTCACGAGACGATGCCATTCGATATTTTGAAGGATGACGCCAGGCCAACGCCCTGCTTCATCCGCTCCCAGCTCGGCTCCGTCATATCCTCACTCGCACAACGGTTTATGAAAAACGTGCTCTCGTCTCTCGAACTTCTGCTCCTGAACCAGGACAGCGGGGATTGGCCTATTGCGCTTGCGCTTCTGCTCGTCGTTCTTATGACCATCGAAAGCATCCAATACCATACTGCCAAGGTAGCTTACCACCATGCTTTCGACTCAACAGAGGCGAAGGAGGTGGATGAGGATTATACGCTGGACGACCAGGATATTCAAACCCTGCTCAATTTCTATGCAACGTGCTTCTCAGACTGCCACGCGAGACTGGGTTCGGAGTGGGAGGGCGAGGGTACGGGCTCAAACAGCAGCATGCCTTACCTATCGAGCAACAGTCCCGAGGACAAGTTCGTTGAGAGCGTGCGCGAAGCCGTCAAGAGAGCTAGTCCTGGAACTTATCTTGCCGGACGAGCGACCGCGAAGAGGGTGGGTGGTGATATGGGGTTTTTCTTTGACAGACTCGTCGCGAGGCTGTTAGTGCTGGAGACCTGAGGCTTGTCGGCATACTCTTTTCCGGTTGTTTGGCATTTTTTCCCGAGCGGTTTGCTACTCGATTTGTGGCGTTGGAAACACGCCTTTCTTTTCTTTCTTTCTCTCTGCACTTCTTAAGACTGCTCTTGGGATTTCTCTGTTTAGTTTTTCCCTTTTCATGGCTAGCGGTTTCTCGTTATGCATTCGGCATGGGATTGGCAAGATTGTGATTTGGATGCATATCATGACTGATGAAACGACCTTACGACGACCAACGAGCTTATATCCTTCTTCAACTAGAGTCTTTCGCTTGCTTTTCATGTCTGTATTCGTACCCGAGCTGGTGCGCTCATGTTGTACGTTAGTTAGTGTACGACATGTACTGGACACGTGCTATTCTTTTGTATCCTTGGGGGGCTGTTTGCAAACAAAGAAGTTCAAATTGATACCAAATATATTTACAAAGTTTTGAAGAACATGGTTGGATGGGTGATGCGTGATATTGTCCTTTAGCTAAAATTGGGGCGAATGCCAGGAAGACCCACGAATTGAAACGTGACCATGCTGTCAGGAGACTCTCTGTAGATAGAGAGGAATACAATTTGATATGAAACACAAGCCATGAAGCAAGGAGACTGTAACAAAAGCGAACGGTATATAATTATAGGATGTGATATGCCAATCCATTACTCACTCAATGCTTAGCGAAGGTAGTAGCCAACCAGCCACCGCCCCCGATGCGCCTCTATAGAGAAATTACCCAAACGCCCAGTTCCAAATGCGGCCATCGACGCGTCAGATGCGATTCAAAGTGAACAACCACCTCCCTCTCTAATATATGGAGCAATGATTCTCAGCCCTCAACAGAGCCTGGGCAAACATGTCCTGCATGGCTGTGTAGTGAAACAGAATACCGCCCAAAACAGCGACGTGCCAGATATTGTGTGAGCACCCAACATAGTCAAACATTCCCGGGAACCACCTCTCGGGGACTTTACTCGCGTATAGAAGTGCGCCTGTCAGATACACCAACACACTCTTGGTGATTGGTCCGTAAAAATACATTGCCCACTCGAAGCCACGAGTCGCGCTGAGTTGGGCAACGGGGAGGAAACCTGTCGCGGCGAGGGAGACGTAGAACAAGACGCGTAGCCATGCCATGTCTTGTCTGTTGAATGTGGGATGCCACGGTAGTATTACTCCTCCCACTCCCAGGATTCCTGTAGTGAGCATGTAGATCCAGCGGGAGGTGGGCTCGCAGTAGAAAGCTGCGTACTCAGTGGTCATGATAGATGCTGCTACTAACAACGAAATGCCTGTGTAGTCTACACAAGCAAAGCGTTCTAGCAGTGTTTGGTGCGAGATACTGTTCATGGTGTGCCATATTGTTGAGCATGCGAGGCATTTGATGGCGGCGAAGAAGAAGACAGCTGCGATGATGACGTCGGTTTTGGTAGAAAGGGAGAAGTTGACGGATGTGGGGTAGAAGTAGAAGGCGATTGTTAAGACAATGAGGAGCCCGACGGCGTGCGACCAGATGTTGAAGAGCTCGTTGTGGATGCTGACGACTGAGCGCAGACAATCTAATTTGCCTTCTGAGAAACGGTAGCCTTTGAGGATGTGCGGGTTGATTTTCCAGGGTTCGGGCAGATCCTCGTATTTAATCAGGCCGTGCTCCTTTGCACGTAAAAGGGCGCGCTCGACGGCATGCTCGACGGTAGAGAGGGTTTCGCATGCTTTCCTTGCTTTGTCCAGACCGCCATCCACTACTCCTTTTGCCAAACCTCTTGCGCTCTCCAAACTCTCGTCTATGCGTCGTCGTCCGCCCTCGTAGTATTCATGCGCTACTGACCCGATTCCAGCGTCTCTTATTGCGTATGCGCGCGTCTCGAACTCGGTCAGATAGTTCTCCATTAACCGCACGCCCTCTTGCACCTTCTGTTCAAATGTATCCTTGGTCTCCAAAACATCCTTGTACCGCCCTTCTAATGTGTCTACGAAGACTCCCGCCTGCCTTCTCCCTGCCTCAATGGCGCCATCTGAGATCTTTGCGCACGATTCGCGCACGGCTACGAGCGTGGAGAAAGCGTATTCAACGCCGGTGTCGAACTTGAGGTGGCCGTAGGATTCTAGAAAGTCGAGGCGACAGCCAAGCTCGGCGAGGAAGTTCCCTAGCTGTGAGACCCTGTTAGCCACAGCGCCGCACAATCAAGGGGTATGACGACATACCAGTATCTGCACATTCTCAGAGTCTACGGCCCACGGTCTCGCGTGGTTCGTGTGGTGTGAAGAGTGCCGCCGCCGTCGCTCGTCGTCTCTCGAAAATGTGCCGTACCCTTTGTTGCGCTGGATGGGCTCTTCCTGGGTGTGGGAGACCATGACGGACGTACTGGAGCCCGTACTGAAGGAAGCCATGAGGGGCAGCTGTGTATATCGGACCCTGCAGACACGTTGGTGACCCAAGGGGCGTACTGGCGGTGGTCTTTTTATTGGCGGGGGGTTTTTGACGTTTTGCGAATGAGGCGTCGTAGTTTTCGACCGTGCAGATGCCGCTTTCGGGATTGGCCCAAGCCCAATGCAGAGTACGGATGGTGGGTCACAGTCACAGGGCAAAGGGCACGACGTGAAGGGGACGACTACAAAGTATACAGGAGGATAGAAAGCAAATAGATGACGAACGTGGAGGACATGGTGGAGATTGTGGCAATATACAATCCAGGGACCACGGCGCGTCACTGCTGACATCCACGAATCACATAAAGGGGAACATTGCCCAGGGTCAACAGACAGAGCCGCTAGCCTTGTCGAACATGTCCCGAGGTTTTTTACGGGCACCTGCTTCTTGCGACGCACATTCCCTCTCTTGGCACACATTGCTCCCCACACAATCTGGGTAACACGGATGCGTTATGACGACGCAGCCATGACCCCGTGACCATGGCAAGCGGCAATACCATTCGCTGAAATCAGGCTATATCAGGTACATGGAGAAGAGTACACTTTACCTCGAGTCTAAGAACTATGTACTGTACTGTGGTACTGTACAGTCGCAGAATACCTTGCTTAGCGCCCTCTTTGTCTTCAACAGGACAAGGCCACCTCCTCCAACCTCGGGCCATTCATACCCATTCAGATCCATCAATCCCAACCCATTCCAATTACACCATCTTCGATCGCTTCATATCGGCATTCATTTCTAAGGCCGCATCTGCTTCTTCAAGTACTACTAACAATACGTTCCGGTCAATTCTTGGGCGTTTCCGCATTAAGCTTCACCACCACTGGCCCGTGCACCGCATCCTCTCAGGGCTGAAGACACCCTAGAATGTTCGTTGTTCACAGCCTTGCTAGATGATCTTACCGATATGCAAAAGCTACCCGCTCCTCAGGTGCCTCCCTCTTCTCAGCTTGCAGGGAACATGTTGAAACGTTTCTAGAAGCTGACAATGTCGAGTATGTATACGTCCATGACCATTTGTTGTTGAAGATTCGTCATGGCAACTTTGCGGCTCAACAATGGTGATTCGAGATCGGGCAAAAGTCCCCGACTGCTAACTGAAGAGATCGACCACACCTGGCATATGCAAGCATGCCGTTGTCCCGCTCAGTTCCCTTCACCGGAACCTCCAAGCCTGGATCTCAGGCTATCCGGCATTTAGTAAACCTCAGCTTAAGTCGCTCGAAGAGAAGCATGTGCCCACATTGTACTTGCTATTAGGCGAGTATGCCTTAAGCGCACCTGTAGTAGGCGCAGCCCAAATCCGTGAATATATGCCAAGCTTTACGATGGATGGTTCTCGCCAAGGCTGCAGATCCGAACATCTCGCTTTGCAGTTTACTGCCTTCTCTCGCTTTCGAGCCACTTGCTGGGCGCAGCACCCGGTCATCTTTTCCGGCATGGATCCCGCTGTATGACAACATAGCCCAACTGTCGAGCGCTGTAGTATAACCCACGCAATCCTCTCAGCGAGGCTCCACTATTGCACACTTTTCTTCTCAAATTGTTCTCAGTCTGAATCCTTTCGTCTCATGGCAGATCTCGCGGGTGTATTCAATATCGTTTCGCGGGCTTCTTCGCTTGCGCTCAAGCTTTACAAGCTTGCCACCAAAACGCCAAGTGCCTTAAATAGCATCAACAGGATTACAAAGTCCATTAGCAACTTCTCGTCAACGGTTAAGCAAGTTGGAACAATCATTAGGGAAGATGATAGCTTACCTTCACACCAAGTATGCTGTGTTCACATTTGCCCGCCACCAAACACTTGCTAACCGATTGAACAAGGCTACTGCGGCACTAGACGATGTCCTCCATCAGTGCAACTACTTGCTGGACGAGATCGAGTCTATATTTTCTATTCAGAGTGTTCACGGCAATGTCGAAGATCGAAGCTATCAATATAGTCCGGCTCAAGACTTTCAACTCGACTCCATGGATCTCGCAAGAGTGGACTACCTCAAAGCTCATCTCGACTCTATAAGGCTGACTTTGTCTGTTATGTCGCAGACAATGTATACCGCTCAAAGCATTATGTGGACTAAGTACATGATCCCTATCACATATGAAGGCCCTGGTATCTAGTAAGGAACGTGCATGCAATTTCAGTAAATGAGCAGAAGGATCAGGCTGGAGTTGTAAAGTGCCGCCGTGGTTACCAGAGTATATTTTGCAACTCCAGCCTGATCCTTCTACTCGTTTACTAAAATTTCGTATGGACACTTCTCACTGGATACTGGCTCCATCGTAGGACGATGTCATCTTCTAACAGCGTGATAGGACTCGACACACTATATCTCCGCAACAGGCAGCGTCTGCAGTTGCCAATGAAAAGATCCAGTTGGAAGCACTGATCATCGAACAACAAATGACAATCCTCATAGCCTCCAAGCTCTACCATCCTTCGAGATCTGATGCACGCCTGTTGATGGAGAATGACAGTTCCAAAAGTCTAGTTTCGATTGAGGGAACAGGCACAAATACAAAGCCAGCAGATCTTTTCCAGTATCGGGAAAGATCCATCGCAAGTCTGGATGCATCGGAAACTACCGAGCATGATTGGCTGCCAGCAATATGTGCATATTCGGAATTTTACCTCGAGCGCCTACTTGAAAGGTGGACTTGCTTACGCCAATTGCAGGAGAGACTCAACGACGATGAGAGAAGAGTGGAGACAGAAAGAAGGGAGACCCTGCAACCCACCGTCGAATCTGACAGCGAGGATGAGGTTGGAGCCCTACCTGAATTCAGGGGTAAGGACGCAAGGCTCACCACACCGATGCCTCGTCGTCCTGGAAGCGTACAACCACTGTTTACTGACACCACTACGCCATCTATTCCAGTTCCTGAGTCAAGGTATGGTCCTACTGCGCCTTTATCTCCTGCCTCGTCATACGGCGTCTCACCTAGATCTTCCGGACATGCGTTGCCTTTTGGTAGTGCACCGGGCTACTCGCCTACATCTCCTCGATCGAGCATATCCACTCTACCAGTCGAAGCCGCTGCGGCGATCAAGGCAAAGGAGGATGATGACGATGTTGATCTTAAAATACCCTGGACAATCCGTGTACGACATGACTTTTGGGACTTTATCGATAACAAAATTGTCAAGTCCAGCATGAAGCTCCCACCCCCGAATCCTATATCAGACCGAAGCGGTCGCACTGAGATCCTCGCATCTTGGGTGTGTAAGGAAGCGATAAAAGAAGCAGGTCTTGAGTACACCAAAGTCCAGAAAGATTGCCAAGATGGCCGAAGGACGAAGTTCGAGACGTGCTTCGTCATCCAGAGACCGCTTTCATTCACCCAAGTCCAAGGCCTCGTCGAACGCACGGTAGAAATTTTCCGAGAGAACAAACCTCCCTCTCCATTACCCCGTCAACGCAGGACTTCGTTCGACCGGCCTCAGCCAAGTCACAGTGTCCGGTCATCACTAGATGGCGATCGGACACCACTCGCCAGTCAAAACCAGCGTCCGCCGCCGCCGCCCACAAATACATATCCACCCCCCGATCGTTCCTCCAGCACTGCCTACCTACCACCCCCACATCCGCCTCTCGACCGCTCGAATTCCATGCCAAGCTATCCACTACCACCTCCCCAAAACACCCACACAGCGAACGTCCACCTCCCGATCCCGCCAGGCCACTACCCCCCACACCCAGGGCCCTTCTCCCCAAACGCAGCACCCTACTCACCATCTTACTTCCCGCCACCCGCACCTTTCTTCCCCCCACCGCCCGCAGATCCTCGCCGTCCCTCCAACAACGTCAGTTTCCCCCCGGCGCCCCTTCCACCCCCTCCACCGCCTCGTCGCTCGTCGAAATCGCGCAGCAAGCAGGATACAAGTGACAAGTACTCGAGTCCCTCGACGACTTCGGACGAAGAGTATATCGCAGCGAGGAGGAAGGAGCGGTCCAAGAACAGAAGGCCGTCGGGCAGTAAGAGGAATTTGGCCAAGGTGGTTGGGCTGGCGGCGTTGCTGGATGTGATTGTTGAGTCCGGGGTGCTGTAGGGTATCATCGGTTTCTATACGTTTTTTTTTAACGGCCGCTATGTACGCCTTGTTTATGCTTTATGTCGTTGATGAATTTCCTATGTAGCTGGGTTGAGGGCTGGAGGGAAGGTCATGTTAGAGATTGGGCAGGACTTTCAATGTTGGCTCGGTGGATACCCATTATGACTTACGGACGAATTATGAATGAATTATGATTGCGGATTAAAATCTGGCTTTTGCTACTGTGTTTTGATGTCGTGTTTTATTACTTGGATGCTGGCACATTTCGGGTAAATGTACAAGAGGGTTTGTAGTATACTACTAGATACGTGCTACATAATGACGTTTTAAATGTCTAACGAAACTCGCCGCCGTCCCGGTTTGAAGAGTAAGGCGAATCTCCACAAAGTAAGGTAGCGAGATGACAGCGGTTCATTTAAGTGTTCCAGTTGGTTCTGCATGACATTGAGAGCTTCCGTCTTTTTGAATCGAAGTTCCATTCCGATACATCATAATACCTCCATTTAGTAGTCCACCGTTTCCCAAACGCCTCGCTATGCATGAAAACCAGCCGCGCCATTGCCAGCTCACCTGCTATCAGGCGCATCCGGCAGCCTCTCAATCACATACTTGCTCCTCGCCACACTCACAATGGGCACACCAGGAATCTTCCTGATCCTCCTCTTCAGGTCCCTATCATTCGTCGCGACCAGATAAATCCGATGCTTCATGACCCGATCCACGAGACAGTCATCCGCATAGGTGCCCTTGTGGTCGCACTTGAGTCGCTCCCAGCGCTCGTCTCTCGCGATGCGCAGCGCGATGCGGTATTTGGGCCCGAGCTTCTCCAGCTCGGCCATGACGCAGGATGTGATGATGGGGGTGGCTTTGGCGTACAGGCAGTCCATGAGGGAGCTTTGGAGGTCGAGTTTGGAGTGCACGGTGTGTGAGAGGAAATTGGTGTCGACGAGGACGTGGTAGGGGGGTCCGAGGGCGGTGTTGGCCTGGAAGAAGAGAGCGGAAGAGACTTGGGGACTGGAGAGAGCGTGTCAGTCTCTGCGTATGTGCAAGTGATGATGGTGAAGGTCTTGATAATTGTGGAATTGGGAGATGTACATCTCGTGTTTGGGGGCAGCTTCTGCGGCCTTCTTCTTCGCTACTTCCTCGCCTTTGAGCTGGTTCTTCGCGCTGCGTGGTGGGTTAGTGGGAGGGAAGCTGTGGAGGGCGGTGGGGGTGCTTGCAGTCTTGCATCGCGCTGGCCTGGATTTGTTAGCACTTGGTTTGGTGATGGGATTCATGGGACATACCGATAATGCGCTTCGTCTGGGCAAACTTCCTGGTCTTCTTTGCGACACCCATGTTGGCGATGACGTGCAGAGAACGGATGGTCGACGCGAGGGCTGCAGCTTCACGATTATTTTTTGGCGGCGCTTGCCAAGAGTTCTATGCGCTAAAGAGATTCCGGCGTAGCGCAATTGCTATTCTTGGAATGGTGGCAACGGTGGTTCACAGGGGCCAAGTGTGGAGAAGACAGAGAGACAGGACCCTTTGCCCGCACTTTCTGTCGTGTCCAGCACCAAGATCGTGCATGCATCGCGTCTGCTGCATTGCCCTGCATCCAGGCCCGCTGTTGCTGTCGCTTTCGCTGTCAACGCACACATCATTACTTTATTCAGTCGGTCGCTCGAACTGGTGACCCAAGTTTTGTTTACTCTGTTTGTTTCCACCATTCCTCTCACTGCACCACGCACGCCATCGAACACCGGACACCGCCGCCAAGCCTCGACCGGATTCTCACGTTTCCCCTGCAGCAGCATCATCATCATCCCTCCAGAAACCGCCAACACCTAAACACTCGCTATCCTGTCATTCGTTTCATACCCCCCGTCCCCCCTCACACGCCCACCGCGGCTCTCTGTCGTTATTCTTCCCAACTGCCTTTACCCAGCGCATTCCTACGACACGTACCACGAACGAGAGAAAGCATTTTGCCGCATAGCCTCCCTAAATCCGCCCCCGTTCGTATACGCAGAGTTGGCTCGACACTCTGCGCAGCACTCGTTATTTCCACCCACAACCACACACTATTCTTCAATATGCGCCTCTCCACAAGCCTTCTGGGCCTTCTGCTCCTCATTGCGCCAACAATCCTCGCCCAGGATGTGACCGGCCTGCCCAACCTGAGCACTGTAGGCCAGCCCGACGGCGCAGGAACGACATCAGCAAGTGGGAAACCGACATCCGCACCCCAGGAGACAAAAGTCGCATCCACAAAAGCCGATGAATCGAGCGCATCCGCGCAAGTGAGCAGCGCACCCAGTTCGCAAGCCGCCACGCAGAGCGTCAACGGTCCCTCGACCTCAGTTTCCGTATTCAGGCTCTCCGACGCTCCCACAATCGCAGGTTACGGTATTCCAAACGTAGGAGTCCCCAATACCGCCGGCGCACCCTACATGCAAAAATCGAACCTGCCCGACGGAACAGTCTTCATATGTGTCGGCGCCGCCCTCGGTTTCTTCGGCGCCTCCATCCTCGCCTGGCGAGGCCTCGTAGCATGGTCTCTCCACCGCTCCGTCAAACGCGCCGCCCAAGCCCAAAGTGTCGCAGACATGAAGGCCATGTCGTCCATCCCAGGCGGCAGGAAGAAGGGCATGTACAACGTCGTAGGCGGAAGCTCGAACATGTCGCTTGACCATCTGTCAGCGGCTCCCCCGGGATCCTCCAGAGCCCAGAAACCTTTCGCATCGAATACGAACCTCGGCACCCCTCCAAAGGGCCCTTCGGCCTCCTCACTCTTTTTCTCACCTACGGCTGGCGGCGCGACCGGACTGCGGGACTCCGTCGCAACGCGGGGTTCCAACTATCTGCCTGCTGGCTACTACGCTGCTGCGAACTCACAGCCAGCGCAAGGATCGCCCGTCATGCACATTGGCGGCCACAACCCCCATCTTTCCACGCATTCTCTCGCTACCCCGGGAAACAGGTACAGCCACCGTTCCGGCGTCTCGCCGCCCGGATCGCCTAGCATTGCGCCCTCGTCTCGCGGATACGACCGTGCGCCCCCTTCGCGAGACGGCCTGTCCATGTACAACCGCAACAGCGTCGCGACGCTCGGCACACCACGTGGTATCTACGGCCATGAGCAGGGCAACCCGAGTGCTTTGAGCTTGAATGTTCCTGGTGGAACTACGGTTCCCGGCGGACGCGCGCCCAGTGCGTATCTTGAGGATTTGTTCGAGCATCATGGAGGCGCTGAGGGCGCGGGGAGGTACTAGAAGGACCTCGAACGTGGGCGTGCGGTGCTGGGTTCTCGATGCATTGACAGGTGTGTTTCTTGATGGATAATTTTTTTCTTTGAGAGTGGAAGACGTGTACGATTGTTCTTCAAACGAGGGCCAATTTGCTATTTTCCCGTGGTGCCAGATGTGTCGGGGACTTGCGGGTACGTTTTACGTACCTCTGGTCCTTAAATATGCATGTGGTTTTCGTGCATATCGTACCATGGCACTCATGTTTCACGAGCTTTTCGTTGACGGCACTTCGAGCATTGAGCGAGCGAGTGAGCGAGAAGGCTCACATTCCTTTTGGACAGCGTGGCGAGCGAGCAAAATTTCCCTTCCCTTCCCTTTCTTTCCTTTATCTCTTCCTAATCTGTTCTGCATTACACGCTCACGCACGGCGTTCACGGCGCTGCATCATCTATCGGCATCACGGGCGGGGACACGGGGCATGGGGGGCTAATCGTTTCTCTCCTTCATTCTTGTTCATAATGTGAAAACGGGGTGTGATAGTGTAGCATTTTTTTATTATTGTCGCGAGGCGAGCAAGCGAGCGCGTTGAGCAGTATCGAAACTAAAATCAAAATCATTCAGACACTATGCATATGGCTTGTGAAATGGACGCCCCAAAGGGATATTCGGTGAACGGAGATTGTGTCATACGTTAGTCGTGCTGATCTAAAGAGAGTGGGTGATATTTGAAACAGAGACGGCAGATCGCAATGCTCATATCTTGCCCGAATCGGACATGGAGTGATGGATCAGCTCATAACCCTTTCTAGACATGCCATCCTCACGCCTACCTCAAGGGAGAGAAGACCTGCAGCTCTGAAGCAATGGTACTGCATACATGACGTAGATATCTAGTTGGGGTATGTGCTGAGATTGTGCAGACACGCCGTAAGGACCATACGTTTGAAGTATGCAGTTCTCAAAGCAGCAAAATAGCCCTAGAAAAAGATATGTTGCGAACTCCCTGATAGTATCCATTGTCACAGACGCATTAGAAATAGTGCCGCCGTGTCCTGCGAGAGCTATTTGGTGAGTACTTGGGGGAAATACCACTCCGCAAGAACACGAGCATACACAATGGGCATCTATCTCGATAATACAAATCCATTGCTCTCTGATACTCAGATCAAGCTACTTTCCCCACCTATAGCAGCTATTCCAATCTGTCGTGTCGCTATAACCAGCTATCCAGCATGTTCAGAAGACTCCCAGTACAAGCGTGAAGATGTCAATCTTGGCCCATACCATCCTTACTCCGCCGAACGAAAACAAAAGGCCCTAGACAAAAACGTTCGTCCGTACATGAAAGTTCATACCCGCAGGAGCAAAGTCCGTAAGAAAACCACCATTGTGAAAACGCCAGAACTTGTCCGCTACTCCTGAGCTGGACGGTGAACCATGTGCAGAAAGAAAAGTAGAACGACTGTGATTCTTCGATCTGCCGTAGTACTGCTAAACTCGTTGCGCCAAAAAGTCGAAAGAAAAGTCGTGGAAGTCGTAAAAGTCAAGCATATATCTCGCACAACGAAGTAGTGCATCCTTCGGCATCCGTCGGAAGGTGCGATGACGTGATATTGGCGACATATGAGTCGTACGTTATATTCCAAGAGCTGACGTTGATCTGAATATTGAGACAATTCCGGTATGCATCCGGTTAAACAATCATGGCGTCGTTTGGTCGCTCGTTTTTCGAGCAATCCATGAAAGGCAAATTTGTTCGAAGATTCTGGTTTCTCGATCTCGACAGTGGAGGGAAACCTGGGTTCCAAAGTGTCCAAAAGGGCAGAACAGGTTATCAGATCAGGCAAATCTTTCGATAGCAAGGATAGAATCGGGAACGCTAATGATACATGACAAAGCAGTGGATACGAGCGAGCATGCTTGCTAGTCCATGTAGAAGTCGCCCTTCAGGATCCGCTCCTGCATGGCATCGGGCACTCGAGGTTGCTTGGGCATCTCTCGAACAGGCGGCTCCATAATGGTCACGCTTTTGGCACGTTGATGTTGTTGCTGTTGAGCCTGTACGCTATACATCGGATGGGCACCGGAAATCGATGTGCGTTCTGCACGAGAGCGTAGATTCTCTGCAAAGTTGTAGCCTTCGCCTGAATTCGAAAGTAAAGACGTCAGTTCGTGTTCTCCAAGTGCATGATCGGGATGCTGTTTGAAATGCTCTGCAAGGACGTGCGGTAAAAGAGAAGAAGGCATGGAAACAGATTTAGAAGACGAAGAAGACAACGCTGAAGACAACACATAGTTAACAAAACGCGGCAAAGGAAACGTGAACGAGGACGAGGATGAAGACAGACCTCGACCTCTAGCAGTCGGGGGAGACGAGGCTTTATGAATGGAGGATCTACCATTGGAGTTCCCAATGCTTCCATTGCTCTGCCTAACATCCCGCAGAGCCCGTGCTCCGAAGCTTAATCGACGAGCGAAAGGCGTGGTGGGGTTGCTCGAAGCGGATGGGGGCGGATCATCTTCAAAGGGGCTTTCGTCAACGGAGCCCGAGTTGGCACTGGACAGGCTCTCGGTGCGTGGGCGTGCGCTGGGGAACGGCGAGGTCTGATTGGGCGAGGCCGAGAGGCCTATAGTGGTGAGGGACAAGCGGCGTCGCTGAGCGTTGACTGCGGCGGTCGTAATGGGGCCCTGAGAGCTTTGTTGCCTACCAAATAGATCTTGGAAGGTCTGACTCGTAACGCTTGCTCGACGCCTATCTGTAGCACCTGGCGAGGGGAGGGGTGGTGAGTTGCGGTCGTTAGACATGGCGAGCGTGTGTGGAGGATTGGTGCGGTGTGTGTTATTTGTGGGAGAGTGGGGGATTAGTTGGTGAGAGTGATGTTGTAGAGGTGCAGAAAGAGCGAAGGGAGAAGTGATGAGAAGTGTTGGTGGGAGGGGATGTCTATGTATTGTATAGTGAGCAAGCGCGCTAGTGATCGGAGTTGTGTATCGAGCGGCCGATAGGCTACGTCACGGAGACGTGGGGCAAGCGATGCGGTGTGATAAGCGTTTCACGGCGTGTGTAGTGTGCGGTGCGTGGTGTGATAGTCTGCTAACAAAGAACAAGATATCAACAAGGAGTCGAGGGGGATTGCAAAAAGAAGGGGCTTGTTGGAGCGTTGTGTGTAATATGGGACCAGCGCGGTGGAAGGAGCGTACATCAGCCTAGTCCTGCTTGGGCAAGGTTTACCCCGCATTGTTCACCAACATAGCAGCCAACCAGCTTGGAACTGCATGGGATCATCGAGACCACCATGTTCAGTTCGAGCTTGGGCAGATGTTCGCCACTCGGGGCACCTTATTATGGCCGTTGAGAGTCAAGGAGGCTGGACCACGCCCAGTTGCGATAGGCGCCTATCAGCTGCGTATGTTTGCTGTCTTGTCAGTCCGTTTACAGCAAAGCACGCGAACTGCAGGACGCCTGCATCCGATATGTATGTGTTATGTCTACTAATTATGCGAGCACTATCTTTGGGCTTACACTACATGCGAGATCAAAACAAAGACGTCGTCTTCAGCCTCAGATATGGGCCGTTTAATAAACAAGTCATTCTGTACTGTTCATGGTTGGCCAGTGTTGAGAAGCTAAAACTATTAGGACAGTTATGCAGGTTTTAAAGCCAAATGTTTGAACGCTTTTCTCGGGGTAATGTGTATGTGCTTACCACACTCGCCTATGGCACTTGTGTATGCGCACTAGCGCCAGTGAATGCTGCGCACTAGCCTTAGCTGGGGTGCATACCGGTACTTCATTCGGTTCAACCCATAAGCTGTTGATCATGCTATTATCTTGCTACACTACTTTGGACTAAATGTCGTACGTAATTTACTATATATGCCGACCGGCAACTGAGTGGTACACAGTTCCATTAGTACACTCAGCATGTGGTGCACGCTCCTAACCCTTGTTAACCATCTCCACATATTCTCACACCACCCTATCGCCAGGCGCCGGCCCCTTTCCGGTGTCTTGCAACTCTAAACCTCACACCAAGCATATCCGCGCCTTGGCGGGCCACTGCGGTGGGTTTTGCGAAGACCCCGGTGTGGTGTATTGGGACGGTATCAGCTGGACGTTTTCATGGGGACGTCGATAGATTTTGATCGGTCCGGAAACGATAGGCTGTGTTGTTTGTGCCTGGTTATATCCACTGACCCAGGTAGAGTTAGATAAAAACCTCACGCTATGTTGAAACGCGGACAAATTGCGGATAAAAAGAACATGATATCAGTTCTGCAGGTAAAGAAGCTATAGCCTACGGTCAAAGGTCAACGCAGAAGAAGTTGGAGACGGAGATAAAAGGTTATCATCATTGATCAAGACTTCAGAATTTAATGGCTTCCGACAGACGCACGAAGCAGTGACAGACTCTGGGTCGCCCCTCCAAACATGAGAGTACAGTGCAGCATAGGTCGGTAAGAGAAGTGAATAGACAAAATCGCGAAGAAAGAAAACAAAACAGACAGCTATAGAAGCTAGCAGTGAAGCAGTGACAAACTCTAAGCCATCGTTCCGAGCCAGCTAAGAAGCTTGTTAGAGAGTGTGAGAAGTAGATAGTGTAAAAAATGAGAAAGGAAAGAATATGAAAGCAAGGCGATGCAATCAATTCGAGTAAAGATGAATGTATAGAAGAGAAAACAAGGAAAGAGACATTGAAAGAACGCAGACAGGAAAGTGAAATTGTGACCACCTTCGCCAAAATAGCAAAGTGTTGTATCAGCCTGCCAGGGATTGTGTTGCAACTGACGATGCGGGAGAAGTGTGTTGACTATCGTGACTCATTGCATTGTCCTCTTAGCACTCGAGCCGCCAGCCTGTGAAGCTGCTCTCTTCCTGCTGTGCGTAATGTCATGGAAGGCTTTCATATACACTGGAGGGGCCATTGCATGTACCAGCTTATCGTAGAGGTTCTGGAGAGACTCCCAGTGATTTCTCAGGACATCATCATGGGGAAGCGTCTTCAGTGTGTCCAGAACGAACAGTCCGTCATGCCCTGTAGGAGCTCCGATGAGGTTGACGAAAAGGTTGGCCTCACTTGGATTCGAGGGCGGTATGGCTCCCCAGGTGACATTAGCGTAAGCGTCCTTGTTTCGTTCCGCGACACCATCGAGAATACTGATAAGTGCTGTTGCAGCCCGGATGGCGATGTCTTTGGTGCCGGCGTCCTCATCTTCATCTTCAGAGTCGGAGTCGGAGTCGGAGTCAGACTCAGAGTCACGTCGCTCGATTTGTTGGTGATAGTAGTCACTAATTGCTTTGACTAGTCCTCTAAGCTTGCCTGCACAGGTAGGAATGTCATAGCGCTCCGTGCGCGCATCAGCGGTCGGTCCTTGAGCCATATACATATCCAATGCGTTAAACACTCGAGCAGTGCGGTCATTGATTTTCTCGAAGAACACCTGAGCCTGGAAATCATGATTAATAACGGTCTTCATGCGAAGGAACAATCCAAGATCCGCTGTGGCGTACTGAGCAAAAAGATCCCTGAACTCTCGGAATTTCCGTGATCGCTCGGATGGGCAGGCCGCAGGATCTTTTGATTGTGCAGGAAGAGCGTCGGATGGCTCGAAGACGGACAAC
This sequence comes from Herpotrichia juniperi, assembly GCA_014905255.1. Taxonomy (NCBI): domain Eukaryota; kingdom Fungi; phylum Ascomycota; class Dothideomycetes; order Pleosporales; family Melanommataceae; genus Herpotrichia; species Herpotrichia juniperi. Next base: position 235,018 of record BLYF01000095.1, read on the forward strand.
ATCTCGGTAATCTCGTCTTCGATGTCCTTCGGGTTGGGGGATTGGCCATACTGCAAAGGCCAGTCGAGGGCCTGCGATACTGTTTCGATGCCCATGTTGTCGATCAGCTTCGATGGCTGTTGTGTGTGAAGAGTTGATCCATCAACTGCCATCTGCAAAGTTTGGGATCGAACGTTTGCAGGAGCTCCTTGTGCTAGTTTATCGAGTATCCAGAAGATATGCTTTTTCATGATTAGTAGATTATCATAAGTCGATTAGACGAAACACATACCTTGCATGCCTTGCCTCCTTCGTTTGCTCCGCAACTACACTTTGGTACTGTGTAATTTCCGCCCATTGCGATAGTGATGTCGTCCTCGATGTAGAAAGTGTATTTCACTCTTTCATCTGGGGAAGTCCTGCAGTATTTCATATTGATATCGTTGTCCTTCATCATTGCTATTTTCACTCTCCTGCGAGCGTCTTGGTCAAACGTAGAGATGTTGTATTTGAGCCCAAAGGCAGATTCAATCAGTGATGGGGTTGGCGATGACGCTCCACTAGGGAAAGAAGCTTGTGAGGGCGATCGTTGTGGGGACTGCTGAGGGGTATGGGGAGATGTTGTTTGTGTCCTTGCAGCAGCGCCAGCCTGAGCCCGAGTCATCACCATCGTAGCCCCTAGCGATAGCTTGGAGAGTGCTTCTGCGGACATGGAGATCGTTTGAACTTGTGTTGACGTTTTGAGATATCGGTCCATTCAAGTGGTATATATCAACTATACTCTACGCCGCAAGAGCTAGATGGTCCATCAGTGAACTCCACAAGTCCCCGACCTGAAGGCGGCGCTTAAAAAATTGACCTTGACGCCGCAAGCTTAACGCAAGTGGATGGTGGAGTGTGGCTGTCGAGCCGAACCGGTGCATCAAGAGGCATAGAACTGTGCCAAACTCATGTCAGCAAGATACATCAGAAAGACGGCGTAACCGACAGTATTGTGATGAAAAAGGATTTGAAATAGCCGATGGCTGCAGGTTGGTGACATTGATTCGGAATTCTGTGTGTAGAATTGGTTCGGAAGAGTTAATACCCCCTGTATACTCTTTCCATCTGCACCAAAGAGCAGTCATGGGGGGTGCACGCCCAGCATCTGCGGTACGGCGAGAGAAAGAGAACTGCTCTAAGGTGACTAGGCGAGTGCCGTTTAGACGTCATTTGGAGCATCTCTGCTTTCCTACTTGGTAGAGTCTAACTTTGCCGCATTTCTGCAGAAGCTGACAGGCTTCAATGACTCTCAGAATAGAAAGAATCGCGGGGTGGCCTGGTGGAGTTCTTTGGTGTGAAGTACGACGTCCAGGCGACCAGGATCATAGTGACCGCCAGGCATGCGGCGAAGTAAACACATCACATCTTCTTCCGCGCTCTTCGACACCGCAATGTGCGTTAACAGACGCCACAATTCCGGAATTGGGGGGCTGTAGGGTTCCCAACGTTGCATCTCTGGACGAAGCGGTGGAGAAGTGTCGTGAACTGGAGCGGCGCCACAGTGCTCAGCCTCAACCGTGCTCACTAGCGATAAGCTTAAGCGTATGAACCCAGCAACCTCCAGTCGTTTCTGCTCAGACCTCATCATTTCCAAACGCTGCGAGGCGGAATTGTATGGCGTCGTCGGATAAGCTTTGTGGGCTTGGCGGAAGATGTTAGCAAAGTTCCTTCTTGTTCCTTCCCACACTGCGCCCTTGTGCAAGTGGCTGGTCGATGAGGTGGAGGGAGAGAGATGCTAAGAACCAAGAAATACAATGTAGAACAGCAGAGTAGGTTCGTACATCGAGTTGACAACATGTCTTGATGCCTGAAGTCAACCACGGAGATCAAACGAACCATTTGTTAGAATTGATGATTTAAACGAACGCGGTAGCTAGGGCGTCAATAACTCCCTGGTCAGTTCCGCCATATGCGCCATCCGCAAGAATAAAAATTGGGTAAGGCCGTCGCTCTCGGAAGCCGGGGTTTTGCGAGTACGGCAGAATTGCAAGCCGCTGAGGCTCTTTCGGTGTCGACCTTCCATCGGTTATGCACATGCTCGAACTCGGGTGGATCTTTTATTACGGGGCAGACTTGTTGCCTCATGATGTAATCAAGTATTGAAGATTATGACTGACTTGTAGCCGCCGAAAGAACGCGAGAATAGTGGCTGATGAACAGCAAATAGTGCTAGGATAGCGAAAGATATTCGAGCTGCCAGCAAGCCCGACTCCCCAAATGGGACCGCCGTAATCATTACGGCGTAAAACCATATATCATTCGTGAAAAGCCCCCAAAGTGGCCCCACAGTGCCCCCAAAGTGGCCCCAAAAGTAAGGAAATAAAACGGCTACCCGAGCCTGAAGGCAAATGTCTCGCTAAGAAATGTGTACTCTGACCCGCTATCATTATGCCAGATCATTCCGGCCCCACTCCGTATAACTGTATGGGCCGTAAGGGAAGTAAGGTCTTCTTTGATTGTCGGCCCCTGAATTGCTTGCCAATCCAACATACCGCCAGGCTGGATATCCCCGTGCAAAATAGTCTGTGAGGCGTAAACCGAGTCTACATTTGCGTCAGTCGCAGTGTCAATTGCAATGGAAGTCTGACTCACACCCTGGGTAATCTCACCTGCTGCTTCCTCCAGTTCGCGATGCGGCAGCATACACGGAGTTCTCCCTCGAACTACGTTGGGATTGTTGTTCTCTGCTCTTCCCTGTCTCCACGATGTGCCTCAAGGAGATCCCTCCCCAAGGCAGACCAGACAGCTCGTGCCCTTGGTCGATGTCTCTAGGCTCCGGAGGCGCATAAGAGTTTCCTGCTCGACTTTGGTTCTCAACATCGCGCTCAGACTCTTCTCTTTGCTCCTTAACTTTGTCTCCTATAAATACGTCAGTTGAAGTTTCTTTCTCTCCGCTTGCGGAATGCATAGTTTGTGATCAGGAGTCATGATCATCAAGTAGGAAGAACGATCGAGCTGACCTAGCGCAGTAGTCTCTAGCCACTACCGGGCAAACGCTGACCTGATCCTCTTGCCCAGTCATTGAATTATGCTGAGTACCCTTGATGAATACTAGTAGTGGGAATTTAATGGACTTACGGAAGCGCCTTTGAGCCAGCTTGTTTTGGATCTTCCTCCTCTCATTGGGGTCTTGTACGTCTGTCCATTCGTCTGACTTGGCCTTGGACGAGGAGTCTCTACCTGATGCAGATGCAGAAGATCCTTCCCTCCAGGATCGTGACTGTTGTCCATCGTCTTGCTGCTTTGGGGACATTGTCGAATTTCGGCACGCTCTCGATCGAGGGGTTATGACGTGGGAGTATCCGGGCGGTAAGGCTTGACGACGAATCTGTGGAGAAAGAAGTCTGGTTTGTGGTATCGAAGTATGAAGGACCCCTTTGTTCAGGGAGTATGACCGAACTCTACCACTCTTTCGTGTTAAGATAATTAGGCCCGGCACCTGGCCAAGTTTTGAATCTAGACACCCGAGTACGACAAGAGACTGCAAAATTAGATGAGGGACGGTTAGCCTTAGGTATTGGTGCCTGTTGGATGACTGAACAGATAATGGAGGAGATATAAAAGCAAGACAGAGATATGAAAGAGTGAATGAATGTAACGAGCCAAGAATGAACCTATAGCAAAGTGCACATTAAGGTATTTAAACTGTCGTGTGATGAAAATAGGGCAGCCGGCAGACCTAAATGGAAATGACGAAACGGCCCAGCGATCGTCCATCCCGACAACAGATCCGATACCCTTGAATCAAACCAGTAGAGATGTGAGGCTTCGAATCTACAAGGGCCAGGATTGGTGAGCACCTTACTGCATATATGAGTCTGACTAGAGCGCGAAAGGATAACGGGCGACGGTAAACAGCAAGACTAGGCATCGACCAAGACAGCCTACAGTTTCTGAACACAGCTCGGACAAATCGGGAAGCTTTGGACGAGTGAGAGCCCGGCAAGTGTTGCTCGGTATGCATACCAAGGGCACCCACATCTTTTTCTACGGCCAAAAGCTAATACCTGGCTTGCATGAGCATGCCTGGTTCGCTCCGTTAGGTGTGCTAAGTTGCAGAGACGGGCCAGCTCGGCACTCCCGTGAAGCCAAACTAGGACCCTCAAGGCATGACGTCTAACCAACGGGCACGTTGACTGGCCTGGGAATCACGCCGAGGATAAAAGCACTGTAGTTTCCAAGCAGCCCTGTAGGGCACATCAAGAAGGAAGCTATACCATCCCTGCCAGTCGCTGCATTCGGATCCGTCTGAGTACCTGCATGCCTCGTTACCATGTGGCTGGCATTATTTATCGGGAGGGCCGCGATGTCACGACCCTGTCGTAGAGTTGACGGGTTCAGCCTCTCAGGCAGCAACCGCATTGGCCGAGGACTCACTTGTCAGACCAAGACACAGAAGCAGCCATTTTAATGAGGACATAATCGGAAGTGTGGCAGTGCTCAGCCTCCAGTTGCTGATGCCTCTTCTTATCTCTTAGTTGTCTTTTGCCTACATTTCGTTCACTTTCTAGTCGGGTAGGCACCGTGCGGCAACAGTAAAGACGAGCAAGGGCGCAAACAATGATCGCATATCACCATGACAGGGGCATCAGCTGTCCTGCAGCAGGTGGTGCCTCGGCTTCTGACAGTTTGGGTTGTATGACATGAAGCTTGCGATAATTCACCGCCTTGACCGAAGTCTTGAGAAAGAGAGCGGAGGCCTCCGAGCTCAATATTCGCAGTATATGTGAGGGCGCGAGGCAGTATCGGTCGGTGAGTGAGTCGTCGATAGTTTGCGTTGGTTTGGCAGGAGAATTGTCGTGAGGAGGAGGAGGAGGAGGTGGGAAGCGGTGTCCGATGTTAAAGTTCGAACCGTGGCGCAGGGTATCACCAATCACCATCATTCGTTCCATGCACTGTCACTTATTCATCCATTCAGAGCGCTCGATACTATTGCACAGCCCACGCTAAGCCAATACCGGCCATTTCATAGACCGCTATCCATACTGTAGTTGCAAACTCTTGACATCACGATAGTATCACAGTAGCCATGCAGGGGCTATGAAATGAAGCGAAGTACACCGTCTTGGAGTTTGTAGACAACTCCGCCTCGTTTGAAAATGCCGTATCCACTCCTTCAATCCTAACCATTTTTCTGTGACAAGAAATATTTCAAATGAAGCAGACATACTACGAGTGATCACAGTCTCAGGACAAAACCATAGTTGACGTTACCAAGTCTTGCGTTTGCTGTTCACATATAGTATGCTTTGGCGCCTCTCAATCTATGACTTCTTATATTTCTTTCCCGTCATGCTGGCGGTTATTTGTACCTGATTAGTGATATAAAGGGGAGGTAGTGCCTCTATGTGACCTCATTTGGAAAATTATAGCGTAGTGTCTACATAAAAGTTAGCTTTCCATGGCGTCATCCGGTGTGTTGACCGGTCAGTGAGGGGACGCCCTGGTGTACTGTCTAGATAAGCATCACCACGACGAGACATGGCTCAAAACTGGACTTGTCTGTCGAGTATATATGCTCCACGTAATCCTCATAAGAAATACTTCCTCTTATTCCATCTTGCAGCTTATTCCAACTCTTCTGACTAAGTTGAGCTAGTATGTGTTGGTCAGAGTGCTATCGTTAAGTATATGTCGAATAGAGTTAACTCATTTTGCGTGTCCATTGGGGAGGTCAAATCTCGAGATGTTGAGATATGAAGAGTGACCCAAGGCGTACAGCTCACGCATATCTTCTGCTAACGCCACGCTCTTGGGATGACATTAGGCGAATTCCTTTTATTTTTATATACAAGTGGCGTTTTGTTGAAGGCTACGCAATTGTGATGAAGCAACGAGAAGCTGTTGGGAGTGACCATGTCGACCATGCGGATCAGGTCCAACCTATACCTTAGCAGTGAGTACCGGAGCAATGGTTCGATGTAATCTTTTGTTTTTACCAGAATAAAGAAATTATCGGAATAGAGAAAAGAAGCTGTATCGAATACGTGAGCGAGATGACATAAATGACAGAAAGAGACCTCCACCGTTGATCCGCGTTTGGATTCATTTGCAATTTGCTGCCTAGTGATGTTTAAAGCAAACGGTAAAAGTAAGCTCGGTCAAGAGTCACGCCGAAGCGCGTCCGCGATATATCACCATCGCTGCCTGCGCCGCGCACGCCGCATCTGTGGCTTTTTCTGCGTTTCAGCAACGATTTAGAGTTGTATCGTATTCATCGTTCACAAGAACCTGACTAGATCGATGGACCCTAACGAGGCGCGTTCGACATGATCTAGGAACGCCGCCGCATGCGCCCACCATCGCCTTTTGTCATGAGGACAACAACCCACTTGCTCTTTTCATGGGGTCCGAAGCTTTTGTTCAGCATTTCTGCATCGGAATATTAAGCGCTCAGCTCAAGGCTTATCGAGCGCACAGCCACAGTAGCTGCATCTGATATCACCCCCATACCCTGTGAGGCTGAGGATAACATCAGCAACTCAATCCAGAGGATCGTTCGCCAAGTCGTACATAATTGTATCAACGGTTCAAGGGAGACAGCTCCATGTGATAACTTTAGTCAGGACTCGATATCGTCAGCTTCACAGCAACGTCCAACATGTAGCGTCGAAGACCTTCTATCCGGGATTGTAGAACGTAATACGGCTGGGCTCGTCCTCTTGCCTTCTCCTTGAAGTTGGACAGAACAACGAAGATGAGGCCCGAACAGCCTTAAATTAAAATTATCAACGAAGAGAGACACACTGCAAGTGTTTCTCAGTTCATTTCTCGCAATTATTAGCAACCAAGATGGGCTGCACGAGTATGTTTGTCCTTTATTAGTCCTACTTCTCCGAGATTTGGCAGAGAGTAGGGTGGAGAAGACACGGTCCTGCTAAGTACCTATTTCAATCTTCCACTGATAAAAAATTGTTGCTCCAAGGCCATTGAAGATCCAAGGAGCAGGCAAACGTGGGTGTGATGCAAAGAGCGACTGCAGCGCGACGCGAGAATGATGAGACGTTAATCATTCTCTTGCCAGCTGCAAGCTGTCTCGGTATCGAGCTCTACAAGTCGAAGTTCGTTGTTGTTGATGAACTGAAGGTGTGAGGTTGGAGAGAGAAGTATCAGAAAAAAACTTGAGCGGGAAAAGCGAGTCTGCTTTGTCATCCATACTTGGCACGCTAGCAGCCCGACAAAATCTCTCTTGACGCTTGCCCAAGCTTTCCGTTCTTTACACATACACATTCATAACGAACGAACAGATAATCAAGTGCATTTCCGGCTTTTAAGCTACCCATGATGGAATTGACATTCATATTGCTGTACTATATTGATATTTCTGGCACTTTAGACTTCTGCATCCCCATTTTATGGAACAGAAACCACCTAGGTGACCGGGAATCACATCTTTCACGAAACGTTCTCATCTGATTTTTGTCCTCCAAGACGGACAGGATAAAAAGCTTTGAGTCTGTACCCACCAACGTACCGTATGTGAGGCATGGTGAGTGATACGGAGCCTCATCTATCGTCTAATCGACCAAAACATGAGATAGGCATGCGAGGCCAGAACTCGTATGCGAAGCAGGGCAGGCAGTACAATGGCAGGCAGTCAACGCGTCGTTGTACTATGGACTCTGCGAACCTCAAAGTCCCATACCGTCAAGATTCGTGTGAGCAGGTGTCGTGTGTGATGGCCGTAGTCCAAATATAGCTGGTATCAAGAGCAGTCGGTGATTGTGGCATCTAGCCATCAGGGTTCAAAGTCCTGGAGCGGTTGGACCCGAAATGCCATGACCCTCGTCGTCGCCTGTGTTTCCCGTCTCCCGTCCCCTCTGGCTGTGGTCCCGGCTTTCGCACGTTGGTTGGGGTGATGTCTGGGCGAACGACTCGTGCGTGGATCAGTGATCGCTAACGCATCGCGGAGAACGTTCGGTTTCGAGCTCCCCTTTCTTTCTCTTACACCCGTTCCCACTCCGTCGACCATATGGCAATCGCCTAAGCCCAGTAATTCGTTCTGTGACAAGAGGCGCCTTAGGCCTCCGACTTCCCCGCGCTTTCGCGCCGCTCTCGCACCGCATCTCCACCTCCTTGCGACTGCAGCTTCACCCGCAACAATATGGCGTCCGCACTGAACAAGCGCCAGCAGGCACGAAACGAGCGCACACTGCAAGAGCTCATAAAGACGGTCCCTGGCAATGGCACGTGTGCCGATTGCGGCGCGCGGAATCCAGGTGAGTGACATTCATGGACACACTCACTGCTGACAATTCACTAACGATGCGCTACAGGCTGGGCCAGTTGGAGTGTAAGCTATTGTGATTGTGATCGTATTCCTCCATCTATATACTGACGCGTTGATAGCTGGGCATATTCTTATGCATGCGGTGCGCCGCCATCCATCGCAAGCTTGGGACGCACATCTCGAAAGTCAAGTCGCTGAGCATGGACAAATGGGACAACGCGCAGGTTGATGTAAGGACAGATGGCGGCAGTGGAAGTACAGGACGCTGATCAGATACAGCACATGAAGCGCATGGGCAATATGGAATCGAACAAAACGTACAACCCCCGAAATACGAAACCCCAGATCCCAATAGACATCGACGAGGTGGACAGCGCCATGGAAAGATTCATTAGGCAGAAGTACGAGCAAAGAGCATTCATTCAGGATTCTCAGCACTCTCAGCCAGGCACGCGACAGAATACGGGTAGCACCAGCTCTGTGGAAGATAAGCCTCCGCCCCTGCCGCCGAAGCCCACAAGGAGATTTGGCTTCGGCCTACAAAAGTCCTCAGCCTATCCTCGAGGCACTACACCCCCTGTGTCTCCGGGTATTGGAGGGTTTGGCCAGGATACTTCACCCCCAAGGATGAACAAGCCATCAAGAGTCTTTGGGTCCAACATCAACACCTCTGGCGATGGACTGGATTCGAAATTGACGACACTGAGAGATATGGGCTTTGCGGACGAGAAGCGAAACACTACAGTTCTGAAGGGGTTGAACGGAAATCTGGACAGAGCTGTGGAGGCACTGATTCGACTGGGAGAACAGAACCCTGCGAAGTCGAGAGGGGGCACACCTGTTCCTCCTGCAAAACCACCAGCAGGTCTCAATGGGCTGTCCTTCAACACGGCGCGCACTACCCCGGCGGCACAATCGATGAACCCGTTCGATGCATTGGATGTGGTTGCGCCACAACCCCAACAACAGGCCCAAGCAGGACATGTTCAAACTCAGCAGATGGCATATGCAGGTTCTTATACTCAGCCAACTTCACCAGCCAATCCATATAATCCGTTTTTACCACAAGGACAACAAACTGCTTTCCAACAGCAATCACACCCTCAGCAACAACAACAGCAATTTTTCGCGCAGAATCAGAATCAAAATCCTTACGGGCAGCAACAGCAGAACCTGGATCAAGCCTTTCAAGGTCTTCAGCTGTCTAATCAACCGCCACAGCAAGCACTGTTCCCCAATCGGACTGGAGGCTACGGCCAGCCTCAAGTTCCGCAGACGAACCCATTTCATCAATCTTTCACACCACCACCTATGCCCCAAATGCCGCCGCAGTACAGTTCTTTCTTCTCGCAGCAAACGCAGCAATCGCAGTACCCGGCTATATTGTCGCCTACTAGTCCAGGTAATCCATTCTTAAAGTCAACCAAAAGTCAAATGTTCACTCCTACGAACTCAAATCCTTTTGGCCAGGTCCAAAATCAACAACAACAGCCACAGCTTCAATACCAAGCGCAGCCACAACAATTCCAGCAGAATCACCAGTCCCAATACCAATCTCAACAAGCGCAGCCACTACAACAACAGCAGCAGCAGCAGCCCCAATATCAACCGCAACAGGACCAGCAGCAGCAGCAAACTCATAACCCGTACATACCGCAACAAAACCCTACCGCTCAAAACCCCTGGCAAGCACAGCAACAAGGCTACCAACAAGCCACATCTGGCTTTGACAAGAATTCAATTCTCGCGTTATACAACCATCCGCAGCTTGCCCCACAACGCTTAGAGGCCGTACAAAGTTCACCTGCTACCGCAGCTATATCAGCACCCATAGTCCCCCCACCTGGAAACATGAATCCCTTTGCTCTGAGTCAAACCCAAAGTCCACAGGGCCATGCTGCTCCAGCTGCCCCAAGAGGACTAGCTGCACACACACCAGGTGTGCGACATGTCAGCAACGAGAGTGTTGATTTCGCGGGCTTGATGGGCGGGAGGCATTCACCCGACGCGTTTTCCGGACTGAGCAGCAGCTTCAGGAGATGATCTTTTCGCATTAGCATTTTTATTTTGCATATTGAATTTGAACTTGGGAGCTCATCTTCCCGAAATTCACTTGTGCATACTTGACTACACCATTGGTAAGTGACTAGGGATGAGGTCATAGGGGCATCGCATATGGATTCGATATCACGTAAATAGGGATGGGTGAATGGATTGACTGATCGGAAGATGTGTAAGATACTGGGGACGAATTGGACTCATATTGATACCGAGATGTTGGATACGAGCATTGTAATGCATCTAATTTTTCCTTTTTCTAAGTTATATATTTACGTAAGAATCGTTCAGCTCTCTGTCCCCTTCTGATCATACCATCGACCCTTCATGTATCTCGTATTCAATGACCCTAACCAGTACAATGCTACTATGATGCCCAATTTCAGCACAAATACCATCTGTGCTATCGACGACGTCCACCACCAATTATATCACCTTTTATTAGCATTCAGGTAGAGCACAACTGCATGGCTTGGCAAGGTGGCTGGTCTGCGCTGCAGGGCCCCCGAGCCAAGTCCCCAACCACCAAAGAGCGGTCTGCTCACAGCGATCATCTCCACAAGTTCGCAGACGCTCTGCCAGAGATTCTCCCGCCACAAGCGACGACACGACGAAGACCGCCACGTCCTTGCCACGTCCTTGCCACTTCATTCAACTTTATCTACACCTCAGCATTACCACCCTACGATAACGATTAACGAGAGTTGGAGATCACAGTGGTCTGTCGGAGCTGAGCACTAGACGGTTAAGAGCTTGTTCTGCGCCTAAGCAGCTGTTTGCGACGAGGAAGAGTTGGGAGAAGAGAGCTTTGCAGCCCAATCTTGCCCCAGGATTCCACTTTCACCAGAGACCGATTGACACGATTGACATCTAGTCCGGACCAAACTTTGCGATCAGGCGTCTGTCTGCCCGACAGCCTTACTTGTTAAGACTCAGACATCACGACAAACGCGACGACTTCGCATTCGCATCATTATCTCCATCTCGAATGTGTGTAACATCATATTGCATCTCCTGAAACTTGCTCACAGACCCGCGATCAGTATAACAACTTCAAATCAGCCTCGCGCAAGCTCATACCTCAAAGTCGAAGCTCAAAGCTTCCATCGTCCCAACCACCACAATATCATCCAAACCCTTACACAACATGGGCTGGTTTACCCCCTCCCGTCCGTCCTCCCGCACAGACTACGCGCGCTCCTCCGCCGGATCCTCCCACTCGTCCTCCCGTCACCACCACTCCTCAACGTCGCGGTACAAGCGCGGGCCTCGCGAAGGCTACATATCCTATCTGTACAACAAAGCGCGCCACCTCTTTCGCAAATTGATGGCTTACGCAAAACGGCATCCATTCAAGGTCTTCTTCATGGTTATAATGCCGCTAGTGTCGGGAGGCGTGTTGCATAAGCTAGCAAGACAGTTTGGGGTTAATCTGCCTGAGATGCCGAACCAGAGGGGCGGAGGTGGAGCGCATGGCGGGAGTGCGGGAGGATATTATGGGAGTGAGGGGTATGGACAGAATGGTGGCGGTGGAGGTGCTGCTGGTGGGTTAGGAGGCCTACTGGGGAGTGTGGGTGGTGTACAAGGGGTGGCGAGTGGTATTGGGGGACTCGCGAGTTTGGCGAAAATGGCGCAGGGGTTTATGTGAGTGAGAAAGAATGGATTGGTGCTTGACGAAGATGACAGTTATGGGATGGTCTCATGTTGAACGCTTATGGGAGAAGATGAGAAGACATTGAAGAAGCACATCAGGACGGCGAGGAATATCTCTAGCTATATATGATGGAGGCACGGTCATTTCTCACATATGCATTGGATCGTGAGGAAGGATCGTCGGCTTTTGTTTCTCATTTGGAACTTGGGAGACATACGCCCTCACCGACTACGAGCTCGGGCTCTTAGTTCAGGAGTTCAGGAGCGTGAAGACTGGATATCTATAGATTATATACAACCCCTTCGAACTTTGTTTTCCCATGGACGATGTGCCATTGTAGATTTGCTTGTTACTCGCATACCAACGGCTTACACTAAAAAGAGGATTTATTTACTATAACAGCAGTTCGGTTCAAGGACGCACTGGGAGGCACGTAAATGACATGCGTTCTCCTAAGATCGAAATAATTCAGCTTATCCGTCATTGATACAAGTCCATAAAGTTTTATTGATAATTGTCGTAAGCACCCTGATGCCTCTCCGATACACGTATGCACTTTCTGCCTGGAAACTTATCCCACAACGTGTATAAAAGCTTCTACGAAGCCATCAAATGCCCTCTTATTCCTATCCCTTATCTTAACAAACATCAATCCCCACCACAATCTTAACCTCCACAATGTCCCCACCTACAATTACCGAACTTGCACATCTCCGCCTCCTCCCACCAGCTACCCTCACCCTCCCCCTTCTCACCAACCTCAAAACCGTACTCAAAGTAAGCGAGGAGTTCACAGGCCATCGGTTCTACTACCTCCAACAAATTGAAGACGCCTCTCTTCTCTACTTGGTCGGAGAATGGGACAGCCTAGAGCAGCATATGCAGGGATTCATTCCGTCGCGAGCGAATCAGGATTTATTGGAGAGTTTGAAAGGGGCGGTGGGGGTGGAGTGGTTATTGCATGTTGGGGTTGGGGCAGAGGGGTTACCAGATATGTCGGGAAGGGAGAACTCTAGTAAGGAAGGGGAAGTTGGTGATGGGGAGACGGAAGATAAAAGAAATAGAGTTGCAGACGATGGAAATGAGAGAGTCTGGTGTATCACGAGGTTCTTTGTCAAAGAAGGGGAAAGGGAGAAGTTTTTGGATATTGTGAATTTGGAAGGCAGATCTGGGGGTGGTAGTTGGCGTGTGGATAAGGAGGAGGGGAGAGAAGAGTTCGTTTGGTTTGAAGAGGCGAGTGGGAGGGAGGAGTGGGACTATAAGGGAGCTGAGAAGTTTGTGGAGGGTGTGGATGTTAAGCATGTGAGAAGTTTGAGGCTTTGAAAGGGTTAGTGGGGAGTGGTATCTGCAAGAAGGAATTTTCATGATTGCTAAGAAGTTCAGGTACCTAGAGGGAGTTCCCCGCTGAAATATATCATTGTAGATTGAATGACCTTTACTTGCAAAATTTGTATACTGAGCATGTATGGATTTCTATCTAAAACCAGAGAGTAAAGAAACAATCAAATCCAGAACCATAGGATATCATTGCCAAACCAACCTTTACTCCGGTGCTATCATGTATAGCATATTTCGCACCTTAAAACCCTGATGTGCTTGTTTTCCTACTCATCTTCTTTATGAGGTGAAAGCCTATGACCCCACAGCATGCGCAAAAACTTTCGCCGCAAGATCACTCAGCAGCCTCGCCTTATCCGCCTGCGGCAACTCACTAAACACACTATAGACACTCTTCCCCTTCGCATCTCTCACACTGCCCAACCTATTGCCCGCGACAGCCCCTGCTACCATCCCGGGGAAGTTCGCAACGATGAACCCCATCGCACCTCCTGACAACCCTCCTACCATACTCCAGAATTTTCCAGTTGGTGCAGCATGTTCACCTTCAGCCATGCCCTCCTCCCGCAACATCTCTTCGAATACACCACCGAACTGCTCCGAGCTGAAGCGGTTGTGTGAATCTTCAGTATTTCCAGCGGGCGCGGACCCGAAGCCGAATGCGCTCCATGGGAACCCGCCGGTTGGAGCTTGTGGGCGCGGTACCTCCTCCTCGGGTTCCCATTCTGAGTCTGGAGTGGCGGTGCTGCCAGTAAAAGAGCCGTAGGCGCGGGCAGAGTCGTAGTCGCGGCGGCGAGTGGGGTCGCTGAGAGTATAGTAGGCGTCGTTTATTTGCTGGAATTTCTTGGTTCGGGCAACGCGTTCTGGGGAGTCGGAGGGAACGCGGTCGGGGTGGTGTTTAAGTGCTGCTCTGCAACATGGTCAGTGTTGGTGGGGCACTTAGGAGGGAGGGGGCGTACTTCTTGTAGGCATCTCGGATCTGCTGCTGGCTTGCTTTGACGTTGATCTCCAGCGTCGCGTCTAGGAGGTCTGTGAGTGACTTGAGGTTTCGCACAGTGAGGTTGAAGCTTACAGTAGTCTATTGATGCTGCGAAATGTTAACTTGATTCTTGAGAAAGGTGTGGCGGGCACTTTACCAGACATGGTGCGTGGGAAATTGTAAGAGTAGTTAGAGAATTTAAGTGGCAGTAGAGGAGTATAGATGCTAGGTAGGTAGGAAGATATCGAAGCGCGAGTCTGAAGAGCAAAGGTGTTGCCTTTGGCCAAACGACCCCGCTACGTCATTTCATGTGTCAGCCTCACACTGTGGCTTGAACAGCACGTGCAAGTGAATTCAATTCTTACCCTTTCGGCGTACATTAATCTTAGCCACAAGTGCCTCAAGGATTTGCCCTCCAGATATGTTAAGAATGTGTCTTTGGACATTGTGTAATTCAATCACATATCTAGAATCCGCATATAGAGATTAGACTACTAGAAACTAAAGTTTCAACTGCCTGCTACCATCAAGATCTATTGTAACCACACTCACAACATCCGCCGCCGACTGTGCGAATGAGAAGTCATGTTTCCCCTCCTCTATCTTCCAAGAACTCGATGCCTCGTCAAAGTAAGCAAAGTCCTTCAACGACACCAGTAGCTCTACTCTCCTTTCCTCTCCTACTTCTAGATAAACCTTCTTGAATGCAGCCAATGTTTTGATCGGATGATCCACGGACTGAATCGAGGGCCCTATGTACAGTTGTATGACAGTTGCGCCAGATTCTTGGCCAGTATTCGAAACTGCGATGCTTGTGTTGAACATGTCTTGCGATACGTGGGAAACGCGAGCGTTTTTGAAATTGAAGGACGTGTAAGATAAGCCGAACCCGAACGGGAACTGTAGTTTTTCCTTCGAGATCCGATCATAGTGACGATATCCAACGAAGACGCCCTCTTCGTACTTTACGGTGAGCTGTCGGTCTTTTTTAACGCCGGGAAAATTTCCATACGCAGGAGCATCTTCCAAGCGCTTCGGCCACGATATTGGGAGTTTGCCTGAAGGGTTGACAGCACCTGAAAGAACGTCGGCTATGGCGTTCCCAGCCTCTTGTCCTGGAAACCACGCCTGGAGAACTGCAGAAACCTTGCATAACCAAGGCATTGCAACAGCTACACCAGTAGAGTTCACGACGATAGTCTTTGTATTTGCCAATGCCACCGCATTGACAAGTTGGTCCTGAGAGCCATCTTTGGGAAGATGGAAGCCCACTTGATCCTGACCTTCAGTTTCCCAAACTGGAGTGTGGCCTGTGAAGACGATTGCAACGTCGCAATCACGAGCGACGTTTACCGCGCTTGATAGAAGATCTTCGTCGTGTTCTTGTTGGGACATAAAGCCAAGACGGAAGCCAGGAAGACCTGATAGAATGCCACCATCTTCGTGACCGCTGGTAACAGGTGGTCTGGAATGCACGCTGACTTTATAAGACTCGCCCTTGTTGAATGGATATTTGAATTGTTTTTCCGGGTTGCCGCCGAACAGGAAAGCCATGGCGTCTTCGCAGTTGTGCTTTTGTTCGTATATTACCTTGTCGTTGATTGAGACGGAAGTAGGACCTATACCTGCGCAGGACAGATAATGCCACCCAGATGCTTCAGGAATAAATGTCGCGGAGAGTAAGACATCCTTCCATTGAGATCCATGGTGTAGGAGAGGACTAAAGTTAGCCTCTTTGACGCCGTTTGTTGTGCTGACAGGCGTGTGTTTCTTGCCTTGCTCGAAGAATTCCAACGTCCAGCCTGATTTGCCGTCGAGGCCAGTACAGTGACTATCTAGAGGCGGAAGTAATCGATATGTATGGGCACCTATGTATTCGTTAATAAAGAGCTTCGTTGATCAAAGATGGTAAGCACACCTTTCGCAAACTTGAACACGACGTCATCGCCAAAAGCATTGTGTAATCCTTCCCATGGAGAAACCCGATAATGCGCGTTAAGTGAAGCACTACCGCCACCGTGAATTAGTGCTTCTTTCGCAAGCCCTATTAGAGCAATCTTCTTCCCTTTGACTTGCTCTCTCCTGAGTGGAAGAACACCGTCATTCTTCAGCAGCACAAGACCCTGGCCACCAACCTCTCGAATGAGCCGTCGATGAGCGGGATCGTCTACCGAGCGTTCAGGAGGGATATCAGGGTTCTCAAATGCGCCCACTTTCTGTATAAGTTCCAAAACGCTCCTAGCTCGGTTGTTGATGGTTTCCTCTGATACCAATCCTTTCTCCACGGCCTCGATGACGGCCTTCATTGTCCGGTGACGTGTAGGTCCGGGCATCTCAAGGTCTAGTCCGGCGTTCAGCGCATCAGCTGTCGAATTGGTGCCGCCCCAATCACTCATGACTAGTCCTTTCCAGCCCCATTCCCCTCGAAGAATCTGTTGTAATAAAAAGGGATGTGAGTCCGCGTGAATACCGTTGATCTTATTGTAGGCCGTCATGACAGCCCAGGGGTTGGCCTCCTTTACAGCTATCTCGAATGGCTTCAGGTATATCTCCCTCAACGCACGCTCAGAAATGATTTCATTGACTTTGAATCTTTCTGTCTCTTGTTCATTCGCGGCGAAGTGCTTCATCGTAGCACCAACCCCTTTCTCTTGTAGCCCAGCCACTACTTGAGCGGCTAATTTTCCGGTGAGCAAAGGATCTTCTGAAAAGCTTTCAAAGTTTCGGCCGCCTAGGGGGTGTCTGTGATTGCACATGGTCGGACCTAAGCTGTAGATAGATGGTTAGAAATGTGAATAGTGTAGTGATATATAAGGAAACGTACAGTACTCGAGCTCCCTTCGTCAGTGTTTCTTCTGCTAGGGCATTCCCAATCCTCCGGGACAATTCTGGGTTCCATGTCGAAGCAGAGCAAACAGCAGCTGGAAAGCAAGCTGCTCTTGTTCCTCCATTGAACACTTCACCACGAGCGCCGTTTGGACCATCAGACGTCTGTCAGAAAGTCAGTGCCCCTATTTACCTTGGCAATTGAGAAATGAGAGCACATACCTTGATGGAAGGCACTCTCTTCGTTGGTATCGGTACCGTTTCCCAAAAGTCCTTGCCTGCTAACAAAGATATCTGAATAAGTCAGACACTGTGCAAGTATCAAATGAATGATGATTCTACCTTTTCTTCCAGAGTCAGAGTCTCCAAAATGGACCCGACGTTAGGACGTCTCATTTCGAGAGCTTGATGTCCTCCAAATTGAGATAATGGAATGCTAATTGCGTATTAAAATAGGACAGGAAGCAAGCAAACGACGAATGGTGCTCAAATCGAGGAGGCAGATGGCAAAAAGAACAAGTGGCTTGAGTTTTATTCGAAGGAGCTCCTACATATGTGACCAACATGCCCCCACTGCACCCACGTTCCCAGTTCCTCACCCATTCGGACTGACCACCCGTTATCCCGGTCAACCCCCAGACATTTCCCCAGGTGGAGCCTCTCTCAGCGTCCGTCATTGGCTACGGAGAAGAGCATTGCGACTCTGGACCTCGTCGTGGTGATCAAGCGTATCCGAAGTTCTGCCATTGCAAAGGTTGATTCGCTGTGCCGAGGTCACACAATCACTGCGTGATTGCGCGGGCGAAGATAAGCCGATGATCAGCCGCTCGAGAAGGAAATATAGACCCTAATCATGCGCGAGCGGTCTGAAGTAGTTAAACTTGCGGGGGAACATGATGATAATATGGGCTAATGCCTAATACCTAATGCGAAGATCTTCTCTTAAATAATGATGGTGAAAAGGTGAAAAGGAAATGGAATGGAAGGTCGTGTCCTCGGGGAGAAGGGTGGAGGTTGTTAGCAGCCTCGCTGCACGGGCTAGCGTTTGACCTATGTCATGTAGACGTTCGACCCACGTGCTCGGCCATGCATTGGACCTCAACTTTGACATCAACATTTTAACGTCTGCTTCCTTCTACCCCTAGCTCTTATCTGCGGATTTTCGCATCTTATTAAGTCCCAAAACACAATATGAGTGCATCAAAACTGGCTGAGAAGTTGATCCGGCGGCATCCGCTGCAGAAACTACAGTCACCTTCGAAGGGTTTTTCGGGGGCTTTACACGTGTGTTGATTTACCGACATAGTCTCAATAGGATCTGACGCGGTTGCACTAGGTTGTTGGACTGATCAGTTTTTATTCCTCGTTCAAATTGTGAGATTGCACTTGCACTTTCCTAACTCTGCAGATTGAGCACGCGCTGATGTCATAGCTAGTTTGGTGGACAATCCCAATGTCATTGTAAGTCTTTTGGAAAAAGATCGCAACGCTACTATAGTATTCGTTTTTACAGAAACCTCGAGTGAGAGTCTTATTGTATAAGGTTGGCGAAACGCTAAATTGCCCAGCGACTTTCGGGCCTTCTACCCTGACACACCTCCCTAAAAGTTACATAATCATCCTATCCATCCACTGACACTCCATTTACAGAGCGACAGCTACGGCTGGCACTTCCAATACCTCACCATAATCGGCATATCAATCTCAACGGCATGTTTTGCATCCGGACTAACTGCCGACATAACGAACTCCCACACTTTCTTCACCATCAAAAACTACCTCTCCCTAGTCGCTGCTCCTATAGAGATCTTGATCAGCATCTTGTACTGGAGTCTCCGCGCCATCGATCCCAAACTCGTCGTGCCGCCAGATATGCCCATGCTTCCTCTTATTACTGATCTCGGCTTTCACTGTACGTAATTTCGTATTCCTTACTTTTCTTTTATCCCATGATACTTTATTATCGCCTCCAAACCCTACATACCCCCTCTTCAACATTATTCCTCCCGATGTCTTCCCTATCCTATCACTCCACCCTCTCCTTGATAGATCACAATCATTAAGCCCCCCCGCAGTCCTACCCGCCGCCCTCCTAACCCTCGACACCCTCCTCCTCTCGCCCCCCTGGCCCACGCGCCCACTCCCCCCATCTGCCCCCTTTACCACTCTGATCCTCTCCACCTCACTCGCCTTTCTGTACTGGTTCTGGATCGAGCACTGCTACACCCGCAACGGCTTCTATCCATATCCTATCTTCACGTTGTTATCGACGATGCAAAGGGTGGGACTGTTCACGCTATCGGGCGTGCTGATGTGGGCTGTGGGAGCGGGGTTACGGGCGCTTTATGCGGGATTAAACGGGTTGGAAATGAGTGGCAAGGGGTTGGAGGGGAAGAAGAGGGAGTAGAGATGGAAGGTATATAAAAGGGGTTACAAACGTGCTATTAGAAGGAGTGAAAATAGCTTTAGAAAATGATGGGGTAGTTACTATGGGGGCATGTATAGGATAAATGGATAGGGCTAGATGTATCAATGCTTGTGTGAGTCAGCTGCTGTGCAAGCACTTGCAGCATCAGCAATTGAGTTATAGAGTACAATAGGGACCAAAGCAATAGACGACTACTCTGTATAACATTGGCTGAAGCCCCGTCTTTGGCTTGGAACGTAGACTACAAGCTGCGAAGACGTATTGGCTACTACAATTGTTCACAGGAGGCACAATACATTCCCTAAAGCTCTACCGAACATTTGTATTAAGTGATGCAGATCATCGTAATCTATACCATACAAGCCCACGGGTGCCTTGCCAACAACCATGTTCCGCGAAGCAAACAGGCGGAAAACAGGTGCTGCTGTACATAAGGGTACATATCGAGAACGAAGTACATCAGTGATGTATGCCACAACCTGTCCTTTTGTCATCAATTGAGAGATAATATTACGTCATAATCGTATATCATATCGTATAGAATGTTGGAAAGCCCGAACCGAAATGTAAGAAAAGCAATCGCTGAAGTGCAGACATCATCGCTCTCGCTTGCGATGACAGAAACCTAATACCAAAAGGTAAGCGAGAGTCGAAGAGTCGGACGTTGCCGAAGTCCAGTATATCGAATGCGCCGGGAAAACAAGAGACAAAAAGGCTTTGCGATCATTGAAACTGAAAGTCGGGTTATTGGTGTGACGTTGTGAGATCGTTGATGGGGTAGACATGCGCTGCAATGAGTCTAGCCCGTAGATGGCGACGGTGGAGCGGTGAGGGTGCGCTGATCGTCAGCATCCTCGTTGTTTTGTTGCTGGTAGGCGTTGTTCATATACAATGGATTGTGGTACTGGTACTGGTACACGTGCTGATCGTGCCCAAGTCCGTAGGCATATGCAGGGTAGTGGAAGGCAGAGGTTTGGTGTGGATGATGCTCGAAGACTTGCTGATGGTACGCCGGCATGACGTTCTCCTTATTGTCCTGCTGAAATGGGTCGGCGAAGCCCTTATAGGGTGGGAAGGCTGGTGGTGGAGAGCGTTGACGTTGGAAGCCGGCTGTGAGATAATTAAAGGCTGCAGGCTGTGTAAAGGTGACTTCGTCATCCTGGAAGACGTCGAATGCTCTTCTCCTCCTTGGAGCGCGGTCGCCGAACCCGTGACTGTAACCAGAGCGACCATGGTCATCATCATACTGGTTGCGATCATGGTATTGGTATGGTGGAGGACGAGGCAGCTGGCGAGGACGACGACCGGCATTGGCGTCCATTTCAGCAAGTGCAGGACGCGTCAAGAATAGTCTGGGGCTCGCAGCCTTGATCGGGCTGCTCTCCTCATCATCGTAGACAGAGCCAGAAATTCTTCGTTGCTTCTTGAAGGAGCCTTGAGGAGTGAAGATGAGCTCTGTAGGTTCGACCTCTTGGGAGTTGATCTCCAATTGCTCGACAACGGAGCTATCTTTCTTCTGATTCCTCTTACGCCGCATCTCTGGTGTAGCGGAGTCGAATAGATCCATGCCAGGCCAGTATATACCTTTCAGCTTTGTGCATTCGCTGACAGCAGCAGGGCATTGTATTGGTGTAGGTAGCTCAGTAGGGTCGTCATCAATGGCGCAAGAGTCCTCCTTAGTATACCGATAACGCTTCCGCTCGCTCGGATCAGAGTACTCGCTCGATGTTTCGTAGTCTGGAGTATAGCTGTGGGAGCTGGCACGAGACCCTGTCGGCCAGTATTGCATGTGAGGAGCGAAGGGACGATGGCGAAGGACTGGGCCCGACTGCAAAGGTGGGGTCGGGGTAACCGAAGCTTCGACCTTGATCATCTGCTGCTCAGAGAGACGAGGGTCGAGTAGGTGTCCGACGGCTGCTCGAGGATGGGTGGATCGTGGAACTGGGGCTACAATCTTCGGGGCCGTGGCGGACCGAGCTACGGCAGAAGCAAGGTTAGCAACAGCCTTCTGACTCCTGGGGAGAGAAGAATGTACCAGTGGCCCTGGGACGCGTGCGGCGTTTGTCCTTCTGATTCATCCGTTCTGACATGAGCGTCTCCACGTTCCATCGGGCGTACCATCGGTCATAGGCCTCGATCACGCTTCGAGACTCGGCTTCGCTGCTGGAACGAACTTTGACCTTGTAGTAGTTGGAGAGATGACCCTTGCTGGCAATGTGCGTGAGTAAGTGGGATACATCGCTGAAGTTTGGCTTTTTGGGGCATATGTTGCAGTGCAGCGGGATGCAACCGTTGGTTGCCATTGCGGCACAGTGGTGGTAGTAAGGAGCGTGAGCGAGATCAGCAACAGTGAAAGCGCTGTTCCCGCAGTGCAATTGGTGAAGCAGAGAACGACGTGAGTGAGTTGAAAGGAGCGGGTTGGTCGTGGAGAAGGAGAAAAGGCGATGGAAGAGCAGGCAGATAAGGTGTGCACAGCGAGAAAAAAACCGAGTCACTGCCGCAGGTTCAGCACCATTGTTTGCTGCTGATAAGTCGGAAGGCAGAAGCAAGATGACCGGCCATTCCAGGGGAGAGCATAGGAAAGAAGCACGGAACGAGAGTGAGAAGGGGTATTTGTGGCTGGCCATTGAAGCAGGTCACCCACGTGAAATTGGCTCGGCTGCGAAACCGGCAACACCACTGTTTCTAGCTCTCACCTAGGAACGGTGTAAAGCCATCAAGCACACGAAAAAGAGAAGCACAATGCGGATGAACTACAATGAACTACAATGCGCGCATGGAATAGGTGTTGGAAATCAGGAAGAAAACTCATGTTGGTGGTCTGTGCATGCACCACTTGATGTCAACCTTTTCTTATAGGTGGCACTTGAACTACATCTTGATCTAGCTCTGTCGGCCCAAACATCTGTTCGTGACTGCGCGAGGCATACAGCTATATCCGACGTCAGTGTGATTCTCGCATGCATGTAGGTAGCGGCTTACTAGACAGGGTCTACTTCAGCAAGGCCGGGATAGTTCAGCAGACTGAGGCCAGCGATGCCAAAGACAGTGTGAAACACATCCACCATATCTCCCGGCCGGTCTGCAAGTCCACCCAGCTCCGGATCCTGGCACTGCAGAATGAATGCAGTTAACTTCTCGCCATCTATCCAGTGCAACTTGTTCAGCATGGCTAGACTGGTCGCGACCCACCAGCTATAGCAGACGTCTTCCTTCTTCTCAGGCCTCCCATTTAGTCCGCCGTTTTTGAGCTGTCGTTCGCTGAGCCAGGCGCCCAACTTGTCCTGTTCAACAAGGTCGAGTCTACCCGCGATGGCTAATGCACCAAGGCACGTAAACACCTGCCCCGAATGCGACTCTGCGCCTGGGCTGGTGCCGTAGCCGCCGTCGAAGTTGGCACACGATTGGATGTGTTCCACAGCTTTGTCGACATTTACGAGACGAATAAGTTTCATGAGTGAGAGGGCATTTAGGGCGCCGTACAGGAATCGTGTGTCCCGCTCTCCCCATTCATCACCAGCAAATGTACCAGTCTCAGGGTCTTGCAGATCAGCAATGACTGTGAAGAGTAAGCATGATGTTCGAACAATGGTCTTTGGGCCAAAGCAGAAGAAAAACGCACATTGGCCAATCTTCAGCCGCCCTCCTGGGACACGCTTCTCCAGTTCGTCGAATGCATCAAGCGTCGCTAGAATCTGCACGCCACTGACGGTATACAGCATATGTGCATCATGACCAGGTGCAGCTCCGAAGCCGCCGTTCTCATGCAGACAGGAAAACACAAATTCTAGAAGCTCCTCACGTGGCAGGGCGTCTGGATGGCCCAGCAGATGCAAGGCTGTCAGGCCCCAATACAGACCGTTCAGACGAAGATGCTCGGTGAGCCAATACTCCAGCTCGTCTTTACGCTGGCAATGTGTCAGCGCGAAACTTCCTGTTCGCATGCGATTACGGCAGTTCGGATTGTGAATGCAAACGCCATTGTAGTTGCAGGCAGACGCACGGTATCAAGACTCTGGATGTATTTGACGTGCTTGTCGGCAAACAGGCGCATCTCGGCTGGCATTTGCCCCATGCCAGCACGGCCAGGTCCTGCGGCGAGCGACATGGGTTATACTGATGGTGCGGGCGGGTTCGGCGGCTGCAAGATTATGTGTTGTGGTGCTGGTCGTGGAGCTCGAGATGTTGCATAGCAGGCTGCGTTTGGAGTTTGGCGGAGACGAGGCTTGACTCGGCGATGAAACAGTCCCTCAAATGCTTGGCCCGGAACCAGCTGCACACCTCACGCTGACTGCAGACGACAAAGAGGCTCGCTGCCAATGCCAGATAGCCGCTGCATCTGTCGTCTTTGTGCATCTTCTGTCTCCAAGTCTGAGCTCCCCATTGCCCTTGCCCGCAGCCGTTGGTCGTCGTCACCTCCGAACTCTGCCCCTGGGCCCGAGCGTCCAGTTTCGCGGAATTCAAGGTTCGCACTCCTTTCGTGCTTGTGTGCCTGTCCGCCCCAAGCACGGTAGCATGATGGCTGCGTGCTAAGTTAGTTTTGCTGAACATCTCACCCCTCCACAACTCCGCTCCGCACCGCACACACATTCTCGTTCCTAGTCGCTGTCGCCCCAGCAAAGAAAGCACGACTCAGGTCATCCCTCCGCACCTGCACGCTCCCAAAAGTTGACGACACGTTCCGCGCTCGCCAGCCCGAAATAGCTCCACCGACCACGCCAGCAGACGGATCCTCTCTCACTTCTCCACCCACACTACGCGACTCTTCCAGATTCGCCGGCCCGACGCCTCTTTGTCCCTCTCTGGATTCAGCGTTGCATGCCTTGTCCCGGAACAGCTGGTGAGTGTTGCTCGACGGCAGCGTTGAGACCCCCTCCCTCTTTGTTGCCGCACCGGTGGCAGATCCAATGGTGTACAACAGGGTCGGCCATTGCACTGCTCCTTTCACGTCTGATATTGAGGCTAACGGAATTGAAGGCTTCAGATTGGAACACCATCCCGCCAACCATACCGCAGTCCACAATAACTGCACTCTGAGTCGAGGACACGGCCGCTGTATATCTCGAGCCTTCGCAGGTCGCACGCGCTTGGAGCCTGTCCCAGCAGCGGCTTCCTGCATACTCGAGACTTCCTAGTAATATACCTGGACCACCAGACTCGAGGACTCACTGAAAACGCATCTGTGTACGCCTGCAGAAGGCACTGGGCAAAAAATATCTACACCGCAGCAGGGTGCCACGGTTTGTAATACCCTCCTCTTCCCTCTAGTACTCCGCATCTCGGGCTCAGCATCTCCATATCGTGATCATGCTGACAATCATGCGCAAACACAGTCTTCAGTTCCGAACAAGTACCCTCGATCGCTCTCACGGAGACCACCCGCCCCATGTGCCACACCTACTAAGACCGCCAACACCCCGATTACCCCGACGATACACATCCCGCCTTCCTACTCGTGTCGAGCGTCCCCCGGGTTACCGTCATATCGAAGCACTTTTACTGAAAACATTCACCGAGGTATTTTAGTCCACTGCTGGCAGACATTGAAGATCGGGAATAAAGGCAATCTATTGCCTCATGGTACAGGTGTGCTAAAAAATTGCTAGCCTTGGGAACCGCCCCGAAAACCTCTTAGAAAGATGCGCAAATCGTCGACCCTTTCACTGGCGATGCGGCCTAAGGAAGGAAAGGAGCACATAACGTCGCCTACCAGTCCACGAAGTCCTGGGTCACCGGACGCCGTCTATGGTAGCAACTCGGAATCAGCAACGCCTACTGCTGCATTTCACAACGGGACTGAGACACCAGTATCACCAAAGCTGCGCAAAGACTCGAAAAGCATATTTTCCAACTTCTCCGCTAATAAATCCTCGACCCGAATAGCGAATCAAGAATCAAAAAGCCGGCAGGGATCTGACCATGATATGCAGCCTCCATTCTACACCAACGGACGCAATGGCGGGTCCACACCAGAATTGAACCGCCCAATACAGACGCCAAATTCTGATGACAATCGGTCTGATCCTGAACAGCGGCCTGGTCCCAAGTCTAATACAGTTTCAGAACCTCACATGGACTCGAGGCACACTGCGACCAAGCCCAGGAAGCAAGGAATGCTAGGAAGGTCGAAATCTATCAAGATAGATGACACCTCCAGCGGTAGAGCAAAACTGAACAAGCAACCACCCAAGCTCTCCCCAGATCCATCAGCAGCCTGGGCCGTTAGAGAGGATGGTGTGCCGCTAAAAACCGCACCTCTAGACAAAGGCCAATCCTGGCGCCAGAATATCTCTTTCAAAACGCTGCGGACACATTCGGCAGATCGTCTTGACGGGTCTCAAAATTCATTCCGCGAAGAGGACCACACCCCTCGCAAGGATAAAGCAGAGCAGAGCTCGCTCACCTCGGGCTCTTATAATGAAAGTCGAGGCGCTGCACTGATGTCTACTCTCGGATCTGGGGCTCGTAAGATGGGAGGCAAGATGGACTCGGCACGAAAAGGCATCTTTGGCAAACTTGCACGCAGTTCCAGCAACCATGAAAGGGAACTGCAAATCCCCAAAGAACAATATGTGTTCAAGATTATCCACACACCTCTTGTTGAACAAACAAGGCTGACAAGAATCTCGCATCGATTGGAAGACTCGAAGGATAAGACCGAGTTCTGGATGCCGGCCCTTCCCTGGCGCTGCATAGAGTAGGCCATCTAAAACTCTTTCCAGAAAACAATAAACTGACACAACACAGCTACCTGAACATGAGGGGGTGCGAAGAAGAAGGTCTTTATCGAGTCCCTGGAGCTGCTCATCAAATCAAATATTATGAGCAGAAGTTCGATCGAGGTATGATTGCATCCGCTCTAATGGCACCCATTTTACTGACGTTTGGCCCAGATGGTGACATAGACTTGATTGCGGACGACAGCCTTAATGATCCTAACGTCATTGGCTCGCTCTTTAAGAACTGGCTACGACAACTTCCAGACGAGATCTTTCCCAAAGCCATCCAAGGTCGGATTCAGCAGGAATGCCAGGGAGCCAAATCAACTCCTCAGATGTTAAAGGATGAACTCTCGAAACTACCACCTTTTAACTACTACCTCCTCTTTGCCATCACCTGCCACATCAGTCTTCTACACTCGTGCTCGGAGTTCAACAAGATGAACTACAACAACTTGTGCATCTGCTTCCAGCCAGCTATCAAAATCGACGCCTTTTGTTTTCAGTTTTTGATTTTGGATTGGCGGAACTGCTGGCAAGGCTGCTGGACTGAAAAGGAGTACTTGACTGAAGAGGTAGCCCTTCTGGAAGCCCTGGAAGCACAAGAAGCCCTCGATCAAGCCCAGCCCCCTCCTACTCGGAATGGTCACTCTTCTAGCAAGACTAAAGGCTCACAAGCAACTACGTATTTAGGAGACGCTATTAAGAAGTCATCAGCACGAAACAATTCGGGAGATCGCAGCAAGTCGTCGGGTCGCGCCATCTCAACAGACCGCAATGCGGTCTCCGGCCGCGCTACACCTCCCAGCAACGCCAAGCCGAACCCGACTTTCCTCGTTTCTTCAGATACACCGAACGGCTCAAAACGCAGGACCCCCAGCGAGCGTGAACCATCGACGGACCGAGCGATTACAATACCAGACAGCAGAGAAACGTCTCATGTTCGGGCCACGCCAAAGCGTGCGCCTCCGTCTCTAAGCACAGAGGCATCAGCAGACGAAGAGGACGACATTGCGACACCTACGCAGGCTCACCACAACCGAGCAGGCTCGGAAAACCAATTTCGACTGGACCTGAGCAACCCACCGACTTCTCCCTTCTCGATCAAATTCTAATCGGCAGATTATCATCATTCACAGGCGAGCGAATTTAGGGGTATATGCATGAAATGATGAAAAAAGGTGGTTTCTGGATTTTGCATTTTTCTCAGTTTTGCATTCTCGGTTTAGATCTGGTTGCTACGAAGTCGCGATACCCGTTCACCGATCCGTTTGGGCTTTCGTGGCAGCAGCAGCTTCTCGTTTCCCTTTTCTGTTTGCCAATGTTAAGGGCTAGCGGTGGAGTTATGGGTGCGCATCTCGCTGGTCTTGCATGTGTTGTCATTTTTTACTTGAGGCGGCATTTTTATCTAGGGTTGGAAATGCGGGGACCACTTTCAGCGGGATTGTGGGTGGAGTTGGGACGGCGTGTGTAAGACATATAGCAGTAGTGAAGATAGGTAGTGAAGACAGAAGACAGTTGAAGTTACGTTTGCATTTGCAGCCGGTGGTGTGTCCAAGTTCTCACACATTGGTGAGGTGTGGTACCTGCCGTGCCGCTGAACTGGACAGCTTGGCAGTTGCAATGACGTATGAGCCGTTTGGTGCGGCTCGTTCCTGGCGTTGCACCCCTCGTCGCCGATCTCACCGCCAGGTGCTCCTCCCCAAAGGCCTCACGTCTCGCAAACATCGTGGAGAAGGGCAATTGCGGCCCTTAGAGCTGCTCAAAACTCGATCCCTGCTCGATCTCCTCGTCCTCCTCCCATCACACCTCAACATCCTATCGCAGATCAGACCACCATTATTATTACTGCTATTCCGCGGGCATCTCTTTGCATTCTCTGTATTTTTTTTACTAGCGAGCCCACTGCACCCATTCAGCTTCCCAGCGCCCAATTGCACGCGCAACTATGTCTGCTGCACAACACGCACCAGCCGCCCAGGCAGTCTACCTGCTGCCGCTGACTGATTCCGGCGCCCCGGATGTTCCTGGCACCTACATCTATCTGCCGCCTCCAAAGGATACTGGTTATATCCTTCGCTTCCAGATCGAGGGTTGCAGCTCGATATGTCGGGAGGGGAGTCTTTGGGTCAATATCCCGGCCAAGGGCCACAAGTTCAAGCGCAGCCACTATCAAGAATACAAGTCAGTTTTCCATCTTATTATTCCCTAGCCATCTCCTTCACAGCTACTGACCATGTCGTAGACTGAAGCCAGACTTCAACGGCTTCACGGAGATCGACATTCCCATTCACGAGGCCAATGCCTACTCCTTCTACACAACATACTCTCCCCTTCCAGAATGGTCTTTTACGACTGTAGCCCCGACGCAGCCCACGCGTACACCCACCTACTATGTCGATGTCTGCCCAACACTTACGCTCATGGGCCAGCAGATGCCCATCGAGTCCATCGCCGTCTTCTCTATCCTTTCCAAGTTCATGGGCAGCCCTAAGGACTGGGACAATCATCTACGAGGAATCAGCGAGCGGAATTACAACATGGTCCACTTCACCCCATTGATGATGCGAGGCAACTCCAACTCGCCCTACAGTATCTACGATCAGCTTCAGTTCGACAAAGCTCCCTTCCCCGATGGCGAGAGAGATGTTGCTCGCATGGTCAAAAAGATGCAGGAAGAGTTTGGCCTCATGGCCATGACTGATGTCGTCTGGAACCATACTGCAAACAACAGCAAATGGCTCGAGGAGCATCCCGAAGCAGGCTACAACATCGACACGGCGCCCTGGTTAAGGCCTGCCCTAGAGCTCGACACTGCACTTCTCAAGTACAGCAAGGAACTCCACTCCCTCGGCAAGCCGACAAAAATCAACAACACCGTTGACCTCCTCAGCATCATGGACGGTGTCAAGACACGTGTGCTTAGTGAGCTCAAGCTGTGGGAATATTATGTCATTGACGTCGAAAGGGACACAAAGTCGGTCATGCAAGCCTGGGTTGCGGGACAAGCGACGTTTCCTGAGGACGCTTTCGGTCATGCTGGCGTCCGTGGTCTTGATGCGGTGAAAGAGTGGCCACTGAAGCAAAAGGCCGACTGGCTTGTCGACCACACTCTCATCGGTGGTGACCGGTTGGGCGAGCGAAACCGTCGTCGGATCGATCCGTCCATTGGCGCATCCCTCCTGTGTGCCTTATACGGTCGTTACAACAGTCAGATCCATGACACTCCAGATCAGAGAGTAGCCAGCGAGACTTTGGGTCACATATACAATGAGCTCAACCTCCAGTTCTACCGCGAGTACGATGGAGACTGTGCGGAAATCATGGAGCAGCTATACAACCGAATCAAGTACGTTCGACTGGACGATAACGGTCCCAAGTTGGGAGAGATCACGGAGGCCAGCCCACTCATCGAGTCTTACTTCACCCGACTACCCCTCAATGAGGTCACTAAGAAGCACAATCCAGAAGCTCTAGCTTTGGCAAATAACGGTTGGGTCTGGGCTGCCGATGCCATGAAAGACAATGCTGGTTGGAAGTCACGTGCCTACTTGAGGAGAGAGCTGATCGTCTGGGGTGATTGTGTGAAGCTTCGCTACGGAACTGGCCCCGAAGACAACCCCTTCCTCTGGGAACACATGGCCAAGTACACACGATTGATGGCCAAATACTTCCAAGGTTTCCGTATCGACAACTGCCACTCCACCCCAATTCATCTTGCCGAATACATGCTGGATGAGGCCCGGTGTGTCAACCCTAATATCTTCGTCGTTGCTGAGCTTTTTTCTGGATCGGAAGAAATGGACTACAAGTTCGTCATGCAACTAGGCATATCATGTCTCATTCGAGAGTGTATGCAGGCCTGGAGCACACAAGAAGTCAGCAGGCTGGTCCATCGCCACGGCGGTCCAGCTATTGGCAGTTTCGATCCCGACGAGGTCTTGAATGCCGATCGTCCAGCTAATGGGAAACATCAAATCATTCGCAAGATCAAGCGGAGTCCCGTACACGCCCTATTCATGGACTGCACGCACGATAACGAAACACCAGCTCAGAAACGAGACGCTCGAGATACACTGCCTAGTGCTGCTCTAGTTGCTATGTGCTCGTGCGCCACGGGAAGTGTTATGGGATTTGACGAGGTCTATCCGGAACTTATCGAGCTTGTCCACGAGACGAGACTTTACTCGTCGGTCAATTCTTCTGGTGGCCCGTTGAAGGCTGAAGCTAGCCATGGCGGAATTGGCGGCATCAGAAAGATCCTAAACCAGATACACGTGGAAATGGGCAAAAAAGAATATGAGGAGACATACGTTCACCATGACAATGAGTACATAACTGTTCACCGAGTCAACCCCCATACTAGGAAAGGTTACTTCCTGATCGCTCATACTGCTTTCCCAGGCTACGGCAATGGGAACGGAGGCTTCCCACCGACTAAGCTCCCTAGCACTAAGGCGCGGCAAATAGGTGCCTGGACGCTCGAAGTCGATAACAGCCCTGAGACGCGAGCTAGAATTATTGGCGACAAAACTACACTACGAGGCCTTCCCAGTCAGACGGTAGACTTGCGCGGAGTCATTATCGACTCTGTTGGCGAAGATACTACGATCACCATTCCAGACAATTTTCCCCCAGGCAGCATTGCTCTCTTCGAGACCTCGGTTCCCAGCGTCGAGCATGACCAAGGCCTTGACAAGTTCATCACAACTGGTGCCCGAGCTGCCTTCAAAGACCTCAACCTCGCGGATCTTAACTTCGTTCTGTACAAGTGTGAACAGGAGGAGCGGGACGCATCTGACCAGAAGGACGGGACCTACAACATTCCAGGCCATGGCACTTTGGTGTACGCGGGACTGCAAGGCTGGTGGAGTGAGCTGCAGAAGATCGTCAACGACAATAACCTTGGTCATCCGATCTGCAACCACCTCAGAGAAGGCCAATGGGCTCTCGACTACTGTCTTGGGCGTCTTGAGCGGATCTCGCAGCAAGAGAAGTACCATCAGATTGCGGGCCCAGCACAGTGGTTCAAGGAACGGTTCGATGCAATTCGCAAGATCCCCAGCTATCTCCTTCCACGATGCTTTGCCTTGGTCATCCAGACTGCGTACAACGCGGCGGTGGATCGAAGTTTGGAACTGATGAACGAGAATGTGCGCACTGGTCAACCGTTCCTCCGCAGACTTGCCCTTGTCAGTATTCAAGTTACAGGATACATGAATAGTGCTTCGCTTTGGCCTGACAAGCGTGTGCCGAGCATGGCTGCTGGTTTGCCACATTTTGCTGCCGACTGGGCTCGTTGCTGGGGTCGCGATATTTGCATTTCTGCTCGTGGACTGTACATGGGTACTGGTCGCTTTACCGACGCACGGGAACACATCATGGCTTTCGCGAGCGTCCTAAAACATGGCATGATTCCCAATTTGCTTGGTGACGGCAAGAACCCCCGTTATAATTCCCGAGACTCCATTTGGTGGTTTCTTCAGAACATTCAGGATTACACCAGGATTTGCCCCAACGGCCTAGATATTCTCCAGGACAAAGTTAAGCGACGCTTCTTCCCATATGATGATACATGGTTCCCTCACGACGACGAACGAGCATACTCAAAGTCATCAACGATTGAGGATGTGATCCAGGAAGCCCTGCAACGACACGCTTCGGGTATTGACTTCCGCGAATACAATGCCGGACCTGCCATCGATAGCCAGATGAAGTCGGAAGGCTTCAACATTAAGATCTGGACTGACTGGGAGACTGGTCTGATCTTCGGCGGTAATCAGCACAACTGTGGTACTTGGATGGACAAGATGGGCGAAAGCGAGAGGGCCGGCAGCAAGGGCGTTCCTGGTACGCCTCGTGATGGTGCTCCCGTTGAGATGATTGGCATGCTATACAGCACTCTCAAATGGGTAGCCGAGCTTCACGAGGCGGGCAACTACAAGTATGAGGGCGTAACCTTTAATGGCGGCGACAAGGTCATCTCATCCAAGGCTTGGGCGGAGAAGATCAAGGCCAACTTTGAGCGCACCTTCTACGTTCCCCGAACACCTGAAGAGGACGCCAACTACGATGTCAACCCGAAAATCATCAACCGTCGCGGCATTTACAAGGATCTCTACCACTCTGGCAAGGAGTACGAAGACTACCAACTGCGACCCAACTTCCCAGTTGCTATGACCGTAGCACCTGACCTCTTCGATCCCGACCACGCCCTCTATGCGCTGCAGATGGCGGATCGGATTCTGCTCGGACCGCAGGGTATGAAGACACTCGATCCATCTGATCTCAACTACCGCGGGTACTACATCAACAGCGAAGACTCGAGTGATTTTGCTACTTCCAAGGGCCGTAATTACCACCAAGGCCCAGAGTGGTTATGGCCGACTGGCTTCTTCCTCCGCGCTTTCTGCAAGTTCGACCTGCAGCGACGCAAGACGGCGGCAGAGAGGGTCGAGACGTACCAGCAACTGACTCGTCGTATGGCTGGGTGCATGAAGGCCATCCAGGACAGTCCATGGGCAGGATTGACGGAGCTTACGCAAAAAGATGGAGCATTCTGTGGCGATTCGTGCCCAACGCAGGCGTGGTCGGCTAGTTGCCTCATTGACCTGTTTCAGGACGTGCGGACTTATGAAGAGGCAGACGAGTCCGCTTAGATTTTAGTTGTTAGGTGGATTGGTGAAAAGTTTTGGTGTGGTGGACTGGCTGGTTCCCTATATATGCAAAACACATGGTTTCGCTACGCGTTAACAGATACCTATACATAAACGAATGAACGTTTTTCCATATTTTTCAACATGGCTAGTCTAGAACATACTATTGATATTTTGAGTGAAGCTTCTTGAGTGCCGAAGAAGTTCTGGGTTAAGGCCAGATGCGTGGCTCTGCACCACCCTATTGATTGCGTAATGGGGTCATGGCTATATTGCTTGTTTTCAGCTGAAGTGAGTATTTAGCATCATACGTACAGTTCCTTCTTCCAGATATAATTAGGACTTAATAAGGCATATTTGATCATCTTGCCCTCTAGCTTGAAATACATAGGACTGCCTGGTTGTTCCCTTGGAACTGGGAGCAGGGAGTACTGTACATCGGACAGTGAGCAGCACGGACCATCAGTGAAGTGGTGACTTCGCGTTCGCGTGAGACTCCTAGCGCGAGTTTGATTATGCAAAACAATAATCTGCGACACGTTACTGGCCAGCGCGTTCTTCCGATAAGCATAAAGCGTCATCACTCCCCCACACGTTTGATTTTGAGTCTCGAGCTGCCTTTCAACGACTTCTCATCACACACTTCACGATGCCGTCTCAGTCGTCTCAGAAGAGGCGCGCTGATGGATTTTCGTCTTCGCAATCTTACACCGACTCAGGATATGGCGAGTCGCAGCGTTCATCGCAGCCGCAGTCAAAGCGAGTGCGCACCAGCTCTAATCATTACATGCCTCAGCCTTCCGCTGGCCAACTCCGTGGCTCATCGCAAGCGCAACCTATCGAGATCGACGACACAGAAGACCTTGACGATGAATCCCGAGAAGTTGACGATGGATCCCAAGAAGTCGATGATGGCACCGGCCATAGCTCCCAAGAATACTCCTACAGTTTGTACGGCGTGCTCCACACAAAAATTGTAGGATGCCAGTACTACAGTGGCATGGCTACAGTTGGTGAGTTTGTCATCGCGCGCAGAGAACCACGTAATGCGTACGACCGTAATGCGATTCAAGTCCTAAACGTGCGCAATGAGCAAATCGGCCATATTCCGAGAGTTATGGCGGCAAAGCTGGCAAAGTATATGGATAATAGGAGTCTGCTGCTGGAGCCCATGATTACGGGATCGAAGGGATATGATTGCCCTATTGAGATCCGTCTTTATGGAACGGATGAGCCGGTAGAAAGGGAGAATTTGCTGAGTCAGATGAAGGCGGATAAGTTGCCGGTAGGACATGCAGCGGATAGGAAGAGGAAGGAGGAGAAGGCGAGGAAGATTGCTGAAAAGGCGGCTATGCAGGCGAAGAAGAAGGGTAGTGCTGTTGTTAGTATTGGTGAAGGACAACAATTTGAAAACGTAATGGGAAAATTCGCGGGTGGGAGTTCGCAGGGCACGGGGGGGGGACCAAGTATGGAGGATATCATAGGCGCAAGTGCACGTTTTACACCAAGGAACGCTGAGCAGATGGTCGAACAGTTTGGGGTTCAGGAGAACGATCTGGCCAAGATGCCGAAAGCAGCTCAGCCCGAGGCTCTGCTTACTGAATTGCATGACTTCCAGCTCCAAGGCCTGCAATGGATGCTGGACAAGGAGAGCCCTCAGCTTCCCAAAGCGGGATCCAAAGATATTGTCCAGCTCTGGCAGCCTCATCCCTCGATCCCGAAGGCCTTTACGAATTTGGCGACGAATTTCTCGATCAAGGAACCTGGACTCGCTAGCGGAGGTATTCTGGCGGATGATATGGGTCTCGGAAAGACTATCCAAGTCATCTCTCTGATCATGGCAGACAGAAAACTCGGCCGTCGTGACAAAGATGCTTGTGATGCGACGCTCATTCTAGCTCCTGTCTCCGTTATGAGCAATTGGAGCACGCAGATGAAGAAACATCTCAAAGAAGAGTACGCTCTCCGCGTTATGTTCTACCACGGTACAAGGAAGCAACCGATTACTCCAAAATCCATTGGAGATTACGATGTGGTCATATCTACCTACGACAGCGTGTCTTCCGAGTGGTACTCCCAGAAGTCTACCACACTCCCCAGAAAGTCGGGCGTTTACTCCGTTAATTGGCGACGCATCATTCTTGACGAGGGCCATTCCATAAGAAATCCCAAAGCAAAGAGGACTATTGCCGTCACTAATCTGCTTGCTCAGTCACGATGGGCCCTGACAGGCACTCCAATCATAAACAATCTCAAAGACCTTTACTCACTTGTCCGCTTCCTACGTCTCTCCGGCGGACTGGATAATCTCGACATCTTCAACGCCGCTATCATCCGTCCTGTCACACAAGGCGACCCTCGAGGTAGTCAAGCTTTGCAACTATTGATGAGCGGAATTTGTCTGCGTCGCAAGAAAGAAATGAGCTTCATTGACTTGCGATTACCCGAACTCACGGAGTACGTGCACAAGATCACATTGCTTCCCCATGAGCAAGAGAAATATGAGGCGTTGGAAGCACAAGCACAAGGCCAACTTGACCAGTACAAAAAGCGCCTCGGTGGCCGCCAAGCGCAAGATTCATACAGGCATCTCCTCGAAGTTCTCCTCCGCATGCGTCAACTGTGCAACCACTGGCAGCTCGTCGGCGAAGAGCGGTTATCCTCAATCATGGACCAACTCGAAGCTGAAGGTATCGTCGACCTAACAGAAGAGAACAAAGCTGCGTTGCAGCAGATGCTACAACTCTCTATTGACTGCCAGGAAGACTGTCCCGTGTGCATGGAAACCTTGGATCTAGGAAAGGAGCCCGTAATCACAAAATGCGCACACATCTTCTGCACACCATGCACAGAACAATTCATAACAAACCAGCACAAATGCCCCATGTGTCGTGCCGAGCTCGAGTCCTTTTCTACCTCGACTGTACCTCCAGCCAGGGAAATCGCAGCGCCACCACCTCCTACCCAAGAACAAGCCCAGGACAAGGAGAGCCTAGAGAGTAACACGAGCTCCAAAGTCGCGGCACTGTTGCAGATCCTCAAAGCCTCCGCCAAAGACCCCTTGAACAAAACAATCATCTTCTCACAATGGACTTCGTTCCTCGACCTCCTGCAGCCCCATCTCAACGCAAACGGGATCACATTTACACGTATAGACGGCAGCATGTCCGCAACGCAACGCGACACAGCACTCGAAGCTCTAGACGCGGATCGCAACACCACGGTCCTCCTTGCCTCCCTCGCCGTTTGCTCCGTGGGCCTGAACCTTGTTGCCGCAAACCAAGTCATTATGGCGGATAGCTGGTGGGCGCCGGCTATCGAAGACCAAGCCGTCGACCGCGTGCACCGGCTTGGCCAAAAGCGCGAGACCAAAGTGTTCAGGTTGGTCGTTGAAGGCAGCATTGAGGAACGTGTGCTGGGCATACAAGAGGATAAGCGGAAACTCATGAGTCTGGCTTTCTCGGAGAAGGATGGCGGGAAGAAGGGTAAGAGGAGGGCCGGCGCTGGAATCGCGGACCTGGAGAGGTTGCTTGGGGGTGGTGCGAGGGCTTAGCGTTTTCTTCTTCTATGGGTTCAAGGGGTGGGATGGTGTTTTAGGTTGTGCGCTTTTCGTGTGATATCTGGCTTTCCTTTAGCTCTATATTTCTTTCAGCCGGTGAAGATTTAGATTGGTGGATTTCTTTCAGCTGCAAAGCTAGATGTCGGAGTAGGTAGATGCCGTGTCAATCTAAGTCTAAATTTAGAGTTAAGTGCTTTTCATACATCTTGGATATGACACAAGGAAGATTAGCAGGGCCATTCTGGGTTCAAGTATGCTTTGGTATATTCTTTCGTGTTGGATAACAAGCTCAGCAAGCAGACAGTTCAGGCGCTAAAGTGTCCGAAGATAAAGCATACCCAGTCCCAAACCTTTCACAAGGCAATCTAAAAGCAACCATTGTCCTGATAACGACGAAGCTATAGCCTCATAAAATGTAAACACCATGACGCCAGCTCGTTCGCGAGACTTCCATCGCCTAGTTTTGAACGCCGAGTATGCACACCCCATCTACCATCTCATCCTAACCTCCCTCCATGGCCCCGTAGTGGTGAAGAGGAGAGCAAAGATACGAGAATGCAGAGCCCTAGAAGTCATTCCGCTCCCGAGCAACACGTTCCGCCTCGCCTTCACTAACAATCCTCTTCCCAAGCCACTCGGTAGTAAAGCTCCGACTCAGCGTGTCAAGATCCTTCACAATATCCTGGCAGCACAGAATAACCGCCTCCTTGGGTGTCTTTGTCCCATCGGTCGTAACGCGTAACTCGAAGGTCGCGAAGAGCGGGTGCGGCACTTTGTAGGCCGAGAAGGTGATGTATTCGTACTTGTGGAGGCGCTGCGAGAGCAGATTACCGAGCGTGTGGTCTTCTTTGTTGAAGGTAAAGACGGAGGTGTTGGGGGTGCCTGGGTCGGGCGACGTCAGTACTATGCAATGATTGGGTGTGGAGTGGGGTGAGAGGGCTTACGGGTCTCGTCCTTCTGCTCTACTTTCTTTTGTCCGTCATCAAGGAGGAAGAGCTCGAATCTGAATTCGCCGTCGTAGTCAGTACGGTGCGAAATTGGATCTCGATGGCCCTTTGACGCATCACGCAGGAAAGAGTTTGGCATGTCCTCCACGAGCTGGCCCACGCGGTTCGGCATGATAGCGATTGTCCAGGTTGTAGCCGCAGACACACTGTGGGCACAACAGGATGTTTTGAGTCTTTGAGTATGGTGTGTCGTTTCGATGGTGTTGAGATTTGCACAAACGTGCGGATTTGAAGAGTTTGTGCATCATGCTTTTCTTCCTTTGGGTGGTGAAAGTGATGGTGGTGATGGTGATCAGATTGCAAGACCAAGCGCAGGCGCATTCGTAGTATTGAGTCGCAGATACCATGGGCCAAGCGCGTAAAGGACGTACATAATATATAATAAGAGAATAGAAAAGAGAAAGTCGAACGTACCTATCTGGTGCGTTCATGTTGGGCTGTTCCGCTTTTGTTTAAGGTATTCACGAATTCGATGGAGCTTCCTGGTGGAGGCGTGGAAGATCAGAGAGCGCGCAGAGATGAAAAGAAACGCGAAGTTGTAGATAACCGTGAAATATATAAAAATAGCGAACTTTGGAGGTAAAGGTAGGTGAGGTAGAGGTGGTGGAGGAGCTCGCGACCGAGGTGTCGGAGGTGAGGTTCCTTAGAACGGTTCCGCGATACTTCTTTGTGCTGGCTTCCACCGCCTTACTCAATTAGGCATCAACTCTGCTTAGTCATGAGTGTGAAATATATTAACGCGCTCCACCCGCATACTTCACTGTTGTATAACAATCATTACAGTCGATTCTAGATCATAGTTTCTATGCGAATATTTTACACACATCAGAGTGAAATAGGGCTTGCTCGATCGTTTATTTGGATGCGCCTTTGACACCTAATCCCGGATAGTTTGTCCTATTTTCCCTAACCACTCTCCCCAAGTACATCGCCCTTTCGTTCATTCTTCATAAAGATCTCTGTTTAGTCGAGTCTTGTGTCTCTACCCCCAGGTCAACCATAGCGATTGGTCTGGATACCGTTATTGTACGCAGCAAAGATCCCTTTGCTATCTTTCAGAGCAGATGCTAGATGCAGGAATACCATATTACTTAATGATCTAGCTCTCGACAGGGAACATATCCGAAGCCGAATAGGAAATGTGGTCGCTGACACCTGTAAATGGATATTGAACGATCCGTAATTCAAACCTGGGTATACGGGGACTTCCCGCTTCTGTGGGTCTCGGCTGGTCTAGAAAAGGAGAAAACTATGCTCTATTGTTCTAAGGTTGACATACCAACTGCTTTGAAAGAATGCTAGACTTAACTAAACACATCGCTACTGAGGTGAAGGGCCGCAGAAGGTCCGTAATTGTCTTGGCGTCGTTCGAAGCTCTGTGAGCGCTGTTTGAGAAGATCATTCGAGATCTTCAGGTTGGAACACTTCACTGTATTTTAGACAGGCTCGACGACTGCTCTCCTAAATCAGCTCGGCTGCTGCTAAATAAACTACTCGACTTCTGCTTGGGCGGACATCTACACGCTTCACAGGTTTTCCTGAGGGTCGTTATTCTCAGTCGTGAAATGCCAGTGTTGAAAGTATCCCATGGATCAAACTCAGAGACATGCTTCATATCTTACCAAGTATACCATCTTGTCGCTGATATACTTTACGAAGGTGTTCGAGAATACATCGAGAATACATCAAAAGGACTTCTAAAAAGCGTGATGAAGTCACGTTTCTGTCGGTGAGCTTCGTTATTAGCGAACCCCTAAAGAAGAGAAGTGCGTGGTAGGTTATCTATAATCTGGAAGCCCTTCTATCTGTTGTACTAGCATTATACGACTGTATGCTATCAAAGATTTCCCAAAGCCGGTGCACTGTCAATCTCACGACTATTCCTCTGGGCCGCAATAGCTATCCGGCTGCTGCGTTTTCAAGAGCCTATGTATGCTATTGAACTCAGCTCGTTCAACGCGCCTAGAACTGAGAACCGTCTCTTGCAGGACATCCCAGAATGAGGTTCGTTCCTTCAGATACTTGATGAAAAAGTAACTTTGGTGCATCAATCTACGAGAGATTACTTGTTACGAGAAGATCCGGCTCAAAATCAGGCGCTTGAGAATTTCCGTATCAAAGCTGACGAAGGTCATTGTGAGCTCGCTAAAGCTTACATAGAAGCAATGTAAGAGATACCGAGAGGGAATTAGAAGCATATTTGTCTTCTCCATAGACGTGGAAATCATCATTACAAACCCCACAAGGACTGTTATATATATAAAAAATGGATAATGGAACGTGCCCGACACCTACGTAGCTAATTGAAATAACTTTCGTTGTTGCTCTGGGTTATTTTTAATTTGACCACTCATGCCCGATTATCTTCGATGCGATTCACTTAATCATCATGCTATCCTAGTATAAAACTATAAGCTTAACGCATTTGAGAGGACATTCTCCACTCATCGTTGCAACTACATTCGGTCCAGTCGAATGGGCCCGCATTATTATGCCAGAACGCGCGGCGAAGAACAAACTCCGATTGGTGCAACTTTGGTACGAATTCTCGAAAAGTGATTTAGTAAACAGCACGATTGTCAATTGACATCAAGATGTGCTGAAATTACTTCTCGAAAGAGGATACAGGATCGCAACATTTTTCATTTCTACCATTCAGAGATGGAATTAGAGTATATGCGAGAAGTGTAAATTCTACCAGAGATATGTCTATCTGATTAATTTGACGAGTACAGTGAGAGACAACCCTGGAACTGGAACGCAAGAATCTCTAAGTCGTCAAAGCTGGTTTGGGTCTGGCATGCACCCCTCCTCTACAATGTCTCGATGACATGCTTTCCTTCCTTGGTATTGACCAGAAGAGACAGCATGTCAGGCCTGGAGTACTGTCCCACCGGATCAAGCAGATTCTTCGAGTAATCGATATCCCCCAAATCAATATCCGCCTGCAAGATTCCTTCCTGGTCGCTGGGTAAAGCCTCAACCAACGGCCGTCCATCAGGGCCGAAAATCATAGCGAAGCCTCCGCCAGCCTGTTCATCGATCAGTCATCGTCCTCCAAAAACGCACCGAGAAAGTGACGGAAAACTCACCTCAGTAACACCCGCTTTCTCCAGCTCCATCAACTCCAAATTCTTCGCCAAAACAACTTGCGTACTAACAAGCACAAATGCCTGCCCCTCTAATGCAAAAAACTGGCTCGCAAGCTGACTCGCTGTCCCCGTCCCCTGAAATGCATTTGGCTCTTTATACGCGAAGAACGGAGGCCATGCGGCAACATGGATCTGCACACCCTGTGAATACTCATAGTACCTCAGCAGCGGTTGGTAATGCTCAAAGCAACATAGCGCCCCGATCTTTCCGTACTTAGAGTCGACCACGTTCTTGAGCGAGTCGGCTTGCGCATCGCCCCAGAGGGAGCGCTCGACGTGCGTAGGCTTGATCTTTCGGCGATGGTTGACGACTTCGCCTTCTTCGGAGATGTACGTCTGTGCCATGTACAAGCTGCCACCGTCGCGCTCGCTGTAGCCGAGGATGACAAAGACTTGGTTTTCTCTGCATGCGACCTTGATGCGCTCCATCTCTGGAGAGGAGAGAGAGAGGGAGTTTGCCATGTATTTATGGATGGAAGCTCCACGCTCAAAGACGCTTTGGGTCCAGAGTTGCCTTAGAGTTTGTTACGAGATGGAAGGGTAAGGGGAAGGGGTGGAAGTACCAGGGATATCCGGGGATCCAGACTTCGGGGAAGGCGAGGACGTTGATGCCTCGTTTTCCCGCGTCTTCAATGATCTGGATGGTTTTGGCGACTGTGCCTTCAAGGTCGAACCAGACCGGCTCTGCTTGGACGGCGCCGACTCGGACCATTTTTGAGTTTTTGAGGAGTAGAAAGGAGTAGTGAAGATGTTATTTGTGATCGAAAGAGGATCTGAATTGCTGAGCTGAGTTGTAGTGGTCCTTCTAAGGAACTCGTAGATCTTATATACTCTTTTCTGAACAGACAGCCCTCAGTGCCGTCTCCAAATCCTCTTTCCCTTAACCACTCAACATACGTATCACTGCATGCAACTACAGGCCTGTGTTCCAATCAACTCATCGAGATCCTCATCTCAAGTTCCAAAGCATGTATCTCGCAAGCAATTTCATGCTATGAGTAACACCTCGGATCTGAGTAATACAGTCTCTCTGTATGTCGGCATGCGGCATCTTTCTTCTGTTATGTCTCATAACGAATCAATAATATTCGGAGAGTTATCATGCAGTTGAACCCTGCCGACCGCTGCGGCAGTGATGTGTGTGACGCCTGTCGGTATGCACGTTTACTGATCGCTAAAACATACCCCTGGGCAATCGAACGACAAAGAGTATTTGCGGAGACCAATGAACGTGACCAATTTAAAGCACAGAGTCTAACGCCAGGGTTTTAAGTGCATGGTAGATGCAAGGCACTGCAATTGGCGTTTGTTAAGCCCTCGTCCGCAACCTCCGCAGACTAGCCCGCACGCTAGTCCGCAATTCACTGTTATGCATGACGAGAACAGTGTTGCGATCAACGAACGACTGCTAGCTAATTCATTCTTAAGAAATGTCTGGTAAGCGCAGAAAGTGTCTTACTAAAGCTTGGCTGTTGTTACTACCTTGTCAAATACGTCAATCTCAGGTTGCGATCAATGAATATAGTATTTAGGCTTAAAGAACTGCACGCATT
The DNA here is from genome assembly GCA_014905255.1 of Herpotrichia juniperi. Taxonomy (NCBI): domain Eukaryota; kingdom Fungi; phylum Ascomycota; class Dothideomycetes; order Pleosporales; family Melanommataceae; genus Herpotrichia; species Herpotrichia juniperi. The sequence goes on from BLYF01000095.1 coordinate 277,198, forward strand.
AAAAGAAGAGAAGACTGAAAGATAGTACACACATGTAATCCAACTCTTCTCTTGATAAATATCGCGAAAAAATGTAGAAAAAAAAACATTACTCCATCAGTCGTTAGAGTTGCATGGGCAATAACCCCAAAAGCATTCTCTCATAATGCAAAAAGAAATGCATATTTAGGTCGTGCCCGGAGTCGAACCCTAGGAATTGTTAGTTTAATGCTGCGGCTGTACCAGTGGCGGTTGAACTTACGGGGTCGCCAGAAGATCCTGTATCAGAATCTGGAGTGATAACCACTACACTACACAACCGTTTTGTTGATTTGATGACAGAGTTTGGAAATAAACCGTAAATATACAAAATTCATATGAGTAGGGCGAGCGGGGCGGCAAGGCGGACATGGAAGAATGTGCTGGAGCTAAGTGAAACAAGGTGTTGGTAGGACGGGCGGGGTAAATTTTCATCATGGTGGGGCTCGTTGAGCCATCAGTCTTGAAGTACGGATCATGCAACTTCTGGGCCGTACGAAGAGAACAACAAATATTCAACTAAGACGATGGTGAGAAATTCTTTATAATTCGGTATACCGAGATCATTAAAACGAAATTGGCTTAAAAACGTTGTTGTATACTTCAATTCATCATATTCTGTGCATACACAATTTAGCCCTTACAAGGTATGCAGTTACGTCTTATCCAATACCAAATTATTTGAGCGTATTCATTAGTCCCCCAGATCGTGAAAATAGTCCTCATTTTGTATAAGCGAAAGACACCCGAAAACTCTTTCTCCTGATGCCATCCTATGTCTTGCATCCCTCCCTAACTACTCATTGTGCACTGCCTGCACAATAGCCCCATTCCTCCCCTGATCCAGCCCATCCAACTCCTTCATATCCTCCTCCGTCAACTCAAACCCAAACACATCCGCATTACTTGCAATCCTGGACGGCATATCGCTCTTCGGCAGCGGCACCCAGCCTTTTTGTAGACAATAACGAACGAGCACTTGGTTTGGACTAAGGTTGCGCTTTTCGCAGATGCTGAGCAGATTTTTGTCGTGCGCTTTCTGGTTTCGGACAAGCGGGCAGTATGCCTGAACGACAATGGAGTTGGCGGTACAGTAGTCGACTATTTCGCGTTGTTGGCACCAGGGGTGCAACTATTTCCCGGAATCACTATGTCAAACACCAAAGTATCAGAGAGCCAGAACCCGGTAATATATACTTACCTCGATCTGGTTAACAGCCGGCGGCCACGTTCCCCCAAACCGCTTAATTTCCTCAATATGCCCCTTCCCATAGTTCGACACACCGATGTCCCTCACCTTCCCCTGTTCCTTTGCCTTCTCCAATGCCCTCCACATTAGTTCTCTCGACTCCTTCCCCCCGTTTGGACTATGGATTAGAAACAAATCCACATACCCGTTTTCCCCATCCAGTTTCTTCACACTATCAACAATTTGTTTGTAGGTGGAGTCGACGTCGTTGCCCGGTGAAAGGATCTTGGACGTGATGAAGATTTCGGAGCGGGGGAGCTTGCTTTCGCGGATTGAGCGCCCGACGGAGGACTCGTTGGCGTAATATTGGGCTGTGTCAACATGCCGGTAGCCTGCTTGGTAGGCTTTTAGACAGGAGTTAACGCAGGTCGGAGGGGGGCTTTGATAAACTCCGAAGCCTAGACAAGGTATGCGATGAGGAGAGTTAGGGAGCGTGAGTGTAGAGTTGATCGTGAGGCTGTTCGCCGAAGAGGACATGCTGAACTTGCTTGGGTCACGTTTGAGGAACGCTTCTTGAGTAGTGTTATGCAGTCCTTGAACCTCATGTTAGCAAGTGGGGAACCATGACTAGGTGGCGTTGAATACCGAGCAGAAGATGTGATGAAGATAGATGAATAAAGGGTTGGGAGAGCTTGCGAACAGAATTCTCAAGGTTGAGGAGTTACATGTCGTCATGTTTATTTGTGGTAGTACTAATGCTAATGAACCATCTCTAGCTTGTGATCAAAAAGTAGTTTAATGCATCGCGAGCGATTTTGGTGTGCTTCTATATCAGTTGACTCCAAAGCCTGCAAAGACAATTTCTTTTGAGATCCACTTGTCTATTGTTCGATGCTTGAGCAATGCCCAGCGATCACGCTAAAAGAAGAGGTAGCCTTGGTGGTCCGTGCGTTCCACGTGGGTGGTGTGGCGCGAGCTCGATTCGAGGTTGGGCAATTGATTGCGACCCAAAACTCGATTTTTTTATCAACACCAGAAACTTCCAACAACCGCCCAGGATGGTTCTCCAAGCAATCAAATATACGCGAGGTCAACTAGAGATTCTCGATCAGCTTAAACTCCCCCACACAGAGCAGTATGATCACATTTTCTCAAGCACAGATGCATGGCACGCCATCAAAGAAATGCGAACGCGAGGCGCGCCTGCAATTGCCATTGTGGCAGCTCTCGCCCTAGCTGTCGAGCTGGTGAATATGAAGCTGTCGCCAATTGCGGAAGAGGTGAAGATATTTATTCTGGAAAAGTTGGATTATTTGGTCACGAGCCGGCCTACGGCGGTCAATCTTGCGGATGCGGCGAGAAAGTTGAAGAGCACGGTTGAAGAGGCTGCTGGCAAAGAGGAGGCGAATGGCGAGAGTGTGAGGGAAGCATATGTGGAGGCGGCACAGAATATGCTTGTGGATGATGTGAGCGACAATAAGAACATTGGAAAGCATGGCGCAGAGTGGATAGTGAAGAACACTGAGGCCGGGAAGAAAGGACAGGTCAGTATGCTGACACATTGCAACACAGGGTAAGAGATATCTTTGCCAAAAGTGTTTGTGGTGCTGCTATTGAACGTTTCAGATCTCTTGCAACAGCTGGATATGGCACGGCTCTCGGTGTCATACGGTCATTGCACTCCCGAGGAGCATTGAAGCACGCCTTCTGTTCCGAGACCAGACCGTACAATCAAGGCTCTAGACTTACGGCTTTCGAGTTGGTTCATGATCAGATCCCGGCAACACTAATTACCGACTCGATGGCGGCAGCTTTACTTCAACTGAAAGGATCGAGTGAGAACATCGCAGGTATCGTCGTTGGTGCTGATAGAGTTGCAGCAAACGGGGATACTGCCAACAAGATCGGAACGTACTCTCTTGCAATATTGGCCAGACACCATGGAGTTAAGTTCCTTATTGCTGCGCCCCGGACTACTATTGACCTCGAAACGAAGTCTGGGAAGGATATTGTGATTGAGGAGAGACCCGGGAAGGAGGTTACGTTGATCAAGGGGCCAAGGTACGATGGGGTAACGCTTGACCTTGGAGTTGTCGAGACTGTCAGTATTGCTGCGAATGGCATTGGGGTGTGGAATCCGGCTTTCGATGTGACGCCCGCTGCGCTCATCGACGGTATCATTACCGAAGTGGGAGTGGTGGAGAAAGACAGTGATGGAGTGTTCCATCTAGATGAGCTCTTCAAGAAGGATGACGTGCAGGACAAGCCCTCAACAGTTGGAGGACTCTGAAATTCGTGACTTTCGATATGGCGGGGTTTCGGAAATCAAGATGTGTTCACTACTTTAAATATCAAACATTTATGTGGGCAAATGCACCATGATCTCGAGGCAAAACTAGACCTGTTGGGGTGTTTCGGCGTTGAAAAGGATACTGGGTATATATACATCCACGAACATATGCATTAATGGTTTCTGGAAGTGATAGCACATGCTGTGGAACTCATTGCCACAGTTCGAGATTGCAAGCAACAGTGCGAATCATGAGTTGCCGTTGCTTTCGGTGGATGGTGACGAGTCCGACGATTGTTTCGCCTCCAGCTTTTGCTCGAGCTCCTCCGCCTTCTTGAGCATCTCTTCAATCTTCTGCTCCAGTGAATTGAGGTTCTTCTCCAGGGCGTCGGCGGTTTGTTCGCCACGAGCGAGTTCCTTGAAAGCCTGGGGCAAACTTAGCATCTTGACTTAATGCACGGGTCGCGCATAACCAACTTGGGCAAGATCGGGCTCCTGGCGAATGGCGCCGTTCTCTCCGTTGGGGCCAGACATTTCGCGTGTCGAATGCAGATGTGCAGGCGTAGTTGGAAAGGTCGTCGTACTTAAGTGGCTGAGGTTCTAGGCAATTGGCGGATGACGAACTAGCGCGCCTCTAACATCGGAGCTCTACACTCGAAGCAGCACCGACTCCACGCCAGCCGTCCAACCAACCTTACACATCTCCCACAACAACTCTTTGTGCTCTTCAGCGTCTATTTCTATTCATCTCGTCCCATGCGCGTCTGATCCACACACTGCGACGCGCGACTTTCTGCCCGCCATGTTCTCAGGGTCCAATTCTTACTTAGGGGGCGCGAACAGCGCCAGACCTGGGCAGCCTGGATATGGTCATCAACAGCAACAGCCATTCCAGCAGCCCGGCGGCTTCCAAGGCGGATTGGGGCCTCAACCCACCGGCTTTGGAGCTCCTCCGATGCAGCAGCAGTTCACAGGCTTTCCGGGACAGCCGCAGGGCTTCGCGCCGCCTCCGCAGCAGCAGCAACAGCAATCTCAATTCACGGGCTATCCAGGGAGCCAGCAAGCCCAGGGCTTCCAGCAGCATCAACAGCCTCCACAACAGCAGTCCTTCCAGACAGGCGCGCCCCCTACGCAACCTCCCCCTGCCCCACAGCAGCTCTCCCAGCCCACGGGCATGACCTCGTCGCAGATGGCCGACTCGTTCAGAGGCTCTGCGTCCCAGTCGCTACCCCCACCTCCTCCTGCGAAGAACCACAAGATCCCGAATATCAGACTCTCGTTCATTACGGCGCAGGACCAGGCCAAGTTTGAGCAGCTGTTCAAGTCTGCCGCGGGCAGCAACCAGGCCCTATCTGGAGATCAGGCGCGAGACTTGCTCCTCAGGTCGAAGCTGACAGGGGATTCTCTTGGTCACATCTGGTAAGCATCACACCTCGGATAGACCCAATGGCCGCCCGCTAACACCTGCCAGGCAATTATCTGACACCACGAAATCTGGCCAGCTTCTATTCCCCGAATTTGCCCTGGCTATGTACCTATGCAACATCCGCTTGACTGGAAAGGAGCTGCCCAACTCTCTGCCGGAGAGAGTGAGGAACGAAGTGTCTAGCATGGTGGACATCATCTCGTTTGGTGTTCCAGACGAGCAGCCAGGTCGTGCTTCTGCCACAAATGCGCCGAGGTTCGATCAGCCTTTGAACCAGAGCTCTCAAAATGTCCCTACGATTCAGCAACCTCAACCCCAGCAGTCCAACAGCTCGCTTCTCTCTTCATTGTCATCTCAGCCAACTGGGTTCGGTCAATCCCCCATGGGCCTTCAACCTCAACCCACTGGATTCGGGCAGGCTCCTGGATACGGCCAACCTCAAGTTGGGGGTTACACCGGGCCACGACCACCAATGCCACCGATGCCTACTGGTTACGGGTCAAACCTGACCCCCAGTCAAACCGGTATGGCCCCATTGAATGCCCAGCCCACCGGCGTGCCAGGTCAATGGGGATTGGTAAATACCCCTGCTACTGGTCTTCCGAATATCGAGGCACTTGCGCAGCGAATGATGCCTCAGACAGGACGAGAAGCTGGCAATTACAATACATCAGGGCTTAGTGGGAATGCGACCATTCCATGGGCTATCACAAAGGGTGAGAAAAAGCTGTATGACGATACTTTCAAGGCGTGGGATGGCTTTGGCAAGGGCTACATTGGTGGCGAGCAGGCTATTGAGATCATGGGGCAAAGTGGACTTCCGAAGCCTGATCTAGAGCGAATCTGGACTCTAGCTGATGCCTCCGATCGCGGTCGCCTCAACCTCGATGAATTCGCTGTTGCCATGCATCTGATCTACCGCAAGTTGAACGGATATCCTGTACCAAATCGCCTCCCTCCAGAGTTGATCCCTCCGTCCACCCGTAATATTAACGACTCGATTGGCACGATGAAGTCTTTGCTATCCCGTGATGCAGAGGAGAGGAAAAACACGGGAGCCTTTCTCCAACCTCAGCGGACTGGAGTCAGCTATCTGAAGTCGCACTCGTTCCGTTCCGGCAGCCCACAGACTGGAGGCCGGAAAGACGGTACCGTTTTCCGAAACAATGATGAAAGTGTTGGATACAAATCAAGTGCAAGACGTCGCCTTGGAGCAGATGGTCGCTCCCCATCTCCTGCAGCATCAGATCGATCACAAGACGAGTACTCTATTGAGCAACTTAAGAAGATGGTCAGAGAGAAACAGATTCTTCTGGATGCTATGGATACACGTGACGAGAATGCGGCTGACGAAGACGATGCACTTGATCGAAGGGACCGACGTGAGGCTGATGATCTTTACCGTCGCATTCGAAAGGTTCAGGAGGACATTAATGCGCACCCACAAGCCTCTTCACGATCAAATAACTCCGATGCTGAACGTCGCACCCTCAAGCGCCAATTGCAGAAATTGACCGACCGTCTGCCAGAGCTCGCTTCTAACGTGCGGCGCACCGAGCGAGAAATTGCCGATGCCCAACTTGAGCTCTTCAGGCTTAAGGATGCTAAAGCACATCCTGGGTCAGCCTCTTCGATTGTGGGTACTGGCCCTGGTGGCTCAATCACCGAATCCGATCGTCTGAAAGCCCGTGCCAAAGCAATGATGCAAGCTCGTTCTGCTGCTCTGACTGGAAAGCCCATCCCTATCAGTGATGATACGGGCGCGGCTGCTGAGCGCTTGGAGAAGGAGAGCTCACGTGTGCGATCTGAAAAAGAGAACAACGAGCGCATGATCCGGGATGTGGAAGATAGCGTCAATGAATATACCAGAGGACTGGAAGCCAGCCTAAAGGAAGGTGGAAATGACAAGACCAGCGAACACGAGCGACGGAGATGGGAGGACGGTTTGGGCGTGGAAGACGAGATTAAGGACTTTATCTTTGATCTCCAGCGCAGCAGCCAATCCACCAAGGTGCGGAAGGAAGACAAGTCCTGGGATCGCCCTCGAGCATCGTCTCGTACCGATAGTCAAGACCGACCTTCGGCAACCTCTCGATATGAAAGCCCTGCCCGCAGCGTAGAGTCTCCTCGTCCTACAGCCTCTTCCGCCACCAGGACTGCGGAAGAGCATACCGCTTTTATCAAACAGAAGGCGGAGCAGCGTATGGCCGAGAGATTGGCTGCACTAGGACTGCGCCCACCACCAGTTAAGACTGGCGAATCAGCTCAACAGCGCCAAGAGCGAGAGAAGAAGGAGCGAGAGGACAAGCTTCGACAAGCCGAAGAGGAGGATGCGCGCCGAGAGGAAGAGAGACAGCGAAGACTCAATGATGAGTCAACTGCTCCACCTTCTATCGTCAAAGTAAATGGCAAGAAGCCGCCACCCCCTCCAGTCTCTCGAAAGAACAAGGTCGAAGCACCCCAGCAAGACAACAGACAAGCTGATGCAGATGCCAAGAGGGCTGAGAATGAAAGGGCAGAGAGCGCTCTCCGCCAACAACAGGAGGCACAGGAACAGGAAACATCACGCATGGAGTATGTATATCATTTGACTCTCGTTGTGCAAATGCTAATTACAATAATAGGGATGAGGAACGCCGTCAAGAAGAGGAACTCGCTAAGGAGCGTGAGGCTGCACAAGCCCGACTCCGTGCGCTTGAGGAACAAGTGAAACAAGGCAAGGTTCAAAAGCAAGAGGAGAAGCGTCGAAGGCAAGCTGCTCAGCGCGAGGCCAAAGATAAAGAAGCCCGGCTTGCTGCTCAACGTGCGGAGATCGAAGCAGCACGTGAACGTGAGCGACAACTTCAACTTCAATTGGAAAGTCTTGATGACGATGATTCCTCTGATGACGATGATGGCCCGCAAAACATTACGCCCCAGGGTACAACACCAACAGACAGCCAGGAGCTGCCCCGCGAATCTGTACCCTCTGCGGCCCCGTCAATGCCGCCATCTGCTCCTTCATTGCCACACATCAACAGCACACCATCATCTTCTATGGCTAGCCCTCCGGCATCTTCGATTACCAGCCCTCATCCCGGTCTTGGGGATACAGAAACCAAGAATCCCTTCCTCAAGAAGATGGCGATGTCCAACCAGGAGAACAACCCAATTGCTACACCACCACCACCTCCACCAAGCAACACTAGCGACGTGTCCACCAACCCATTCCATCGCTTGACACAAGAAAATAAGGCCGCGCAAAGTGAGCCACTTCGCCCTCAGCCTACCGGAAGACAACCCAGACCTGAAGAAGATGACTGGTCAGCCGGCGACTCTGACTCTTCTTCGGACGATGATGATGACGGTCCCCGAGGAGGCGCGAAGGAACTAGCTTCTATTCTCTTTGGCGCCATGGCACCTCCACGTCCGTTGTCTTCGATGGACAACAAGAGCCCTAGAGGAGAAAGCCCGGCTATCTCATCTCCTCCTATGGGCGGGATTCCGCCACCTCCTCCGATGCCTAGCAATGGTGGTCCGCCGCCTCCGCCTGGCGGTCCACCTCCACCGCCTAGTGGGGGTCCTCCCCCACCTCCTATGCCGGCTATGCCAAGGGCTGGTGGAATGCCGAATATTGGGGGGTTGCTTGGTGAGATTCAATTGGGTAAGGGATTGAGAAAGGTTGAGACTAAAGATAAGAGTACGGCCGCGACGGCAGGCAGAGTTTTGGGATAATATGTATACTTTTGGAGAGGTGGTGTGTTACTGTATCCATAAGTTTTGCGTGTTAATAGATTGTTACTTATTGCATTACGTTGCGTTGCATTACCAACTTCTTAAAATTATACTTCTACCAGGGTGAAAGGTGGACTAAATCAAATCTAATACCAGCTCAGATCAAAACTCGAAAGCTAAACGTGATCAAAGACGGCTGCGAAAGTCAAATAAGCAAGCAGGTAGTGAATGTACCATACCATGTAGAGAAAGGTATATGTCATGCCTGGCCCTAGGAAGGAAACTCAAGAATTGTATAGGCTTAATACTACTGTTGTAGTCTTTGGGAGCTCTCTTGGTGTCTTGGTGGAGCTGCCAAACTATCACCTATTGCGTGTTAGCCCCAGCTTACTTTCCGTCCAGCTTTGACCTTGAACTTCAACCTCCAACAAAAACCAATTAACATTCGAAGATTATGGCAACTTTCATTCAGCAATCCATGGCCCAGGCATCGGACTCAGAGACCCCGAAACTTCGATCTTCCTGTGACGCGTGTGGCTTCGCAAAGGTGAAATGCGATCGCGGTTCAAAATGCGGTCGCTGCAATACAATGAATCTGGACTGCGTGTACGGGCCGTCTCGCAAATTCGGAAAGCCACAGCGCAAGAGGCCAAGGACCGATTACAGCACACCTTCGCAAGGTCCATTAAGTGGGCCGAATGGAATAAATGGAATGAACGAGATGAGCAATGCCTCCGCCTCTTTTATGGACTATTCGCAAAGCTCGAGTTCAGGTGCCGGGCCGATTCTGTTGCCTGCAACGACCACAAGTATAGCTGGGAGCAGTATTCAAAGCACATTGCCTGCTACGACTAACGGTGGAAGTGGGAGTAACACGCTGAGATCATTATCTACTACGACTACGGAATCAGGCGCTGATGAAAATAACACCTTTGGCTCCCAGACCTTCTTCAACCTCTCCAACCCACTCCCCCTCGACGACATCAACTGGTCCGAATTCAGCAGCCTGCAAACTGGCGTGCCTACAGTAACAAGTATCGCCGAAAGTTCTAGTCAGGGTCCTCACGACTGCCCCCGGGAAGCGTACGACATACTCGGAACGCTGACATCGCCTCACGCGCTCGCTGAGATACCCAAAGATGCGGCTAAAACTACAGTCTTGACACATTTAGACTTTGTGCTACATAACAACAAGTGCGCTATAGGTCGATTGAACAAGCTCTTGGGGTGCGATTGTACGAAGTCACCGCATTTGGCCATGCTTTACGCATCCATTATCTCGCGGATACTCATCTGGTACGTAAATAACAGTTCCTTCAAAGTATGGAAATCGCCTTTCGAGCACTCTATAGAAGCATCGTAACTCTACGGTACCTTACCATCATCCCATTCATCATTTCTAGCTCGTCAAATCATTCTCTTGCCTTAATCCAAGAATCACACATCTCTCACAATCCGCCAACAGACATTTTCTCCACTTTACAAAGACAGGACTAATATCACCGCTCTAAACAGGTATCAGCAAGCCGCAGGTCTTTCGACTTCGTATCAAATGACCACACCGCGACATAACGGTCCGCTCAAAGACACATACGGTACAAATGTACCTAGAGAACCACCAATTGATATTCCTGCTGGCGAGCCGCTCTTTTCGATAGGCATGTTCAACATCGACGCGCCTTGCCTACAGTTCGTTTTTAGGTGCCAGCTGATCTTTGGCGAGCTCAACAGATCAAGGACTTTGATCAACACCTTTATCTCCAAGGGTTCTGGCGAAGCTTCTCCCAATGGCGTGGAAGGTCTCTACTTGTCCCTTGGTGCGTGGTTGAAGGAAGAGCGCCAGAGGATTGTAGATGCTTTGTGGACGACGATCAAACAGATGAGCGACGCTTTGGATCCTAGGGACGCCTAAGGTTTCGCCCTGCAGACGGACGAAATGTGAACTTCTTTAATGCGAATTAGCAATGCATGGGACATCATAACGCGCGAACTCCCCGACCCCGGGCATCAAAAGTCGTTCCCGATTGGCTTCCACCTCCGGTCACGTGATCACATCACTCCTCAGAGGGCGGTGATGACAAACTCTAGCATGAAATGACACCAAATGGGGAACAATTAGGCGCTCGTGTCAGGCAGCAAGATATCTCGTTTTTATTGCAACGTTGTCTATTCGAAGCGTTCGAAGCCATCACATCAATGAGCTTGTATTTTTTGAAGTATTGTTGTAGCAGCCTGTGCTCTGGATTCTCCGTATCATTTTTCTGTACAAAAATTGCTTGCGTTAAGCTTCTATTCTTGTTGTTGCGGTGAACTCCTAGAATTGTTGATGGACAATCCGTAAATGGGTGTAACCTTGTTACCGACATTATGTTTGCATTTCCGCGAGAGGTTAGCGTCGCGGGTACGTCCCAAACAAGGCAGGTGATCTTGACCCGGTATATATATGTACTGTGCCACACAGATTTTCATATACCGGCATAATTTTGCAGTCACGGTCACTTCTTGTCTCTCCTTTATACATTTTCCAGGATGTCTACGCCAGATGCTCGGTCATCTACCGAAAAGCCAGAACTCACTCCCATCGAAGCCCCAACAAAAGTTGAAGCGGCACATCTATCAGGCACACCTCTAGCGCTTTGCATTTTTGCCTTGTGCACGGCCGTGTTTTGTGTAGCATTGGATAACACCATCATTGCAACTGCCATACCTAGAATAACGGATGATTTCCACGCATTGCAAGATGTGGGATGGTATGGGTCTGCGTATCTTCTTACAACATGCGGTAAGTCTTTGGCTTAGCTTTTCAAGATTTACACGTGCTAATATATTATGTAGCGTTCCAACTCCCCTTCGGAAAACTATACAGCCTGTTCAACCCCAAATGGGTATTCATGACGGCATTGGGTCTCTTCGAGGTTGGCTCGTTGATAGCGGGTGCTGCGCCGAACTCTACGGCTTTGATTATTGGAGTGAGTATATTTCTTAGGTTTTTCGAATCCTCAAGACTGACAATATTTCCAGAGAGCTGTTCAAGGTATTGGTTCAGCGGGTATCTTCAACGGCGGTATGGTCATTATTGCACATGTTTCCCCGCTGGAGAAAAGGCCCGTCTATGTGTCATTCTTCGGTGGAATGTTCGGCATTGCATCTGTGGTAGGACCACTTCTCGGGGGCGTCTTCACAGACAAGGTCACCTGGCGTCTTTGCTTCTACATCAATTTGCCATTAGGGTTAGCAACTTCCAGTCTCTGGAATCCATGAATGATGCTAAGCAAACTTGTGTAGAGCTATCACCGCGGTGGTTCTTCTAATGTTCCTGCACCTTCCATCGCCTGAAAACCCTTTCAAGAAGCAGTCCGTAGGGCGTGTCTTATGGAATCTCGATCCGATTGGACTGACGCTGTTCATGGGAGCAACGGTGTCTCTGCTTATCGCTCTTCAGGTACGCTGGCGTTGGATATGTATGCCGATTTTTGCTAATGCATGATAGTGGGGCGGCAACGTCTATGCATGGAAAAGTGGCCAAGTAATTACACTATTTGTTGTCTTCGGACTGGCATCCATCGCGTTTGTTGGGGTTCAAGCCTGGCTTGGAGAAAACGCAACTAGTAAGTCTTCCGCTTCTATGTTTTTACACATACATTCTCTATCAGTCGTACTAATACTGACTTAACCTTTCCTAGTTCCTCCCCGTATCGGCCTCCAACGTACAATCTGGGCCTCCAGTCTATTCATCTTCTGTCTCTTCTCCAGCTTCTATTTGCTCATCTATTTCATACCCATCTACTTCCAAGCCGTAAAAGGCATGTCGGCCATCAAATCCGGCGTCGCTTCAATCCCCTTGATCCTCTGCAACGTCTTCGCCATCATCATCGGTGGATTCCTAATTACAAAATTCGGCCACTACATGCCCCTCGTTTTCCTCAGCGTTGTTCTCTCCTCAGTGGGTGCAGGCCTGATGTTGATGCTTGAGCCTGGCACGGACGCTGGGAAATGGATTGGGTTCCAGATCCTTTATGGGTTTGGGATTGGCTGCGCCCTTAGTATCCCACAAATCGCCGCACAAACCGTTCTCTCACTCCAAGACATTCCAACGGGCCTGGCAGTCGTTGGTTTCTTCCAGAATTTCGGCCCAGCCATCATGCTCAGCGCAGGAAACAACGTGCTCAACGAGCGGCTGCTCCAATACATCGGCGCCCTCGGCATCGAAGGACTTGATACCGGGGCAGTGGTCAAGGCTGGTGCTACGGCTATTCGGGAATTGGTGCCTGTTGAAAATCTGGCGAGCGTCGTGGGCGCATACAATATGGCGTTGAGGAAGACGTTTGAGGTTGCGCTTATCATGAGTTGCTTGAGTTTGGTGGGTGGTGTGTTTATGGAGTGGAAGAGTGTTAAGACGCCCGATAAAGCGGAGGAGGGGAGCATTGAGGAGGAGAGGGTGTGAAGACGTGGACGTACCTAACGGTGTGGGTACGAGGTGGATGAGAGGTTGTTGAACTTCACTTATAATGCTACTCAGTAGTGTTGGGAAGACTTCCATGTTTGCGTTTTAGATTCAGACTGTACTACTACTAAGATAGATTGCTTATAATAGATGTTCCCTTTTCATTCTTCTCGATCGGGAGTTTTGAGATATTGATTTCCAATAAAGATGATAGCGCAGATAAATTAAAGACTTAGGAAGCACGTGAAGAAGATGAAGGCGTCGATGTAGCGTGTCGAGCAACATTCGCAATGTCATCCATAACCCTATGGACGTCGGTCATCATCTGTTTTACAGCTTCCAACTCTGTAGCTAGTTGCCTCCTGAAGTCTGGATTCCTTTCGCTTTCCAATACTACATTCTGGTCTCTGAGTGTATTTAAATCAGCCTCGATAAATGCCAATTGTTCACTGATAGCGCTTTCGATATTTTCAGTGAGCCCATCGGAGATGGTCGAGAACTCTTTCTTGAAACGCCGACGATGGTCGTTGAATAAAGTAGGAGAGCTGAAGCCGTTGGTGATAATGGCTTTGCGGCGACGGTCGCTACCGGAGCCTTCTAGCGGTTAGTGAACGAAGTGAGGAAGAATAGGTATTATACACGTACCGTACTCCCTGTTTGCAGATTTATATGCATTTTCCATGAGCTCTCCTATGATTGAGGTGCGAATGGGAGACAAGCCGTCGGTGTGGACTGAAATCATTTCCGTCTGGAAATTTTCTACGATATTTTCCAGTTCGTATAGCAGAAGACGTTGGCGACTTCGAAATGTTGTAGTGAGAGTGTTTAGGGTAGCTCGCACGCCTTCATGGGAGTTCGCTATGAAACGGTTTAGTTCACATGATATTTAAGGCATAAACGAGCTCGTATGACGTACCTGTTTCCAGCATGATTCCCATAGCATTTCTCAACACAGTCTCGATGAACTTGTAGATTGTATCAAGATAAGAATCAACGTCTCCCTTGAAGGTCTCCCATCGATCAGACATGTCAGCTTTCATCGTCGCTATAGCTTCCTCGTTCCAACAACAGGAGCCTATTGCGTTGGTACAATAGTCTCCGTAGTTTCTACAGAACGCTGAGTATGAACTGTGATGCCACTGTCGCAGAAAATATAAGCTAAGCTCTAATGTGTCTGAGGTTGAAGATAGGTCCTACCGACTGCCACTGCATGCTTTCTTCGCATGCAGAAGTACTCCACTGTGAAGCGTGGTTTCCTGACTGTGGTCAGAGATAGTGACTGTTTAGGCACCTACTGACTCACTCATATAATTGCGGACTCGGTCATCGAAGTTGACATTCACGCAATGGCTTATATCACTAATGGGAGACACTGGAGAAGTTAACTAAAAGAAACGATCAGAGAAGTCTTCCAAGAAGTTATGCTACGACTCACCTCATCCAATTGTTGTTCAATTGCAGCCATCGTCTCTAGGATTTGTTGCTTCCGTTCTGCACTTGCATTTCCTGAGCCTGCCTGAACCCATAATTCGACAGACCCAAACAAAGCGGGAATCTGGTCCTGAATATATTCTGTAGTACTGCGCAGATGGCTGTCGGCAACGATTCCGATGCAATAGCGTCGTAGTTCCATGATCCCGCTTAGTTGAAGCAAAGGCAACGAAACTGGTACGGACTTGTCGCGCAACTTCCAGTAGAGTTTGTTGCTAATGCAGAATGCATTGAGATCTTTTCCGGCCGGATGGTTTCTATAATCTGTTCGTAGCTTTCTCGATACTTTACCATTTCGAATCATCATAGTGTGACGAAGAAGTCTAAATGTATTAGCTTGCCTGATGCGCAACATTGAGCAGAGAAACTACTTACTCGAACTCGTATCTTTTCTTGGACGTTCTACACAAACGGTCAGCCATGCAAGCGATCTTTAGTCGTTACACTTACTCAGCGTTCCTGTGCTCCAGTTGGAGTTCCAGAAATTCTTCCTTGTCTTCTTCGCAAAGATCTACGTGATCACCATAATCGAGGATCTCAGTTGCTAGTGAATCAACCTGTCGCGTTGCATCATCAACGGCTTTCTGCATTTCATCGATTCGAGTTCTCTCGGCAGGCCAATCGGCTCTTGCCTCGCTAGCTGTTATATCCTGCGCACAGATTAGCCACCCATATTTCAGTTCCTAGAACTGGCCTTGCGGGAGCCTAAGGGTTGGGAAGCGGAAACCTTACGTCTGATTTGGTGCAAATGATACCAACGTTTGACAACGCAGCATGCCGAGCCAATTCGAAGACTTCCTTCACACCTTGATCTGTGGTTGCACGACCAATCATAGCAACGGCGAAGATTTGATGACACTGCCTTACGTAGCGCTCTGTGATATTCTGACGCGCGGAGTTGAGGTCTCGAAGGCCTGGTTTACGTTAGCAAGATTCTACTCTGTATCGTTAGTTTTAGGGTGACATTGCGTCAAGCATAAGAGTCCTTCTGCTAGCGACAGTAGGACTTTTCAAGGCTAATTTGATCCTTTTGTCTCGTAGCCAGCATCAGGAGACCTTTGCATTACAGTTTTCCCTTAGAACCGAAAACAGAGAGTAATCATCTTTGTAGAGACACTTGAAAGGCATACCTGGAAGATCGGCAATAATGAGACCTTTGCTCAAAATGTGTGCCTTCAGATAAACTCGTATTTTCCGAATAAATGGCCAAACACTCGTATGCGCAGCATCATCGGTTTCTGAAGTCAATTGGTTCAGCCGGGAAGAACACTGCTTGATAAGATCGAAGGAACTTCGCGTATTTCCTTGCTGGGAAAGTATTTGTGAGGCCCAATCCATCATGGTGTTTAGAGCATGGTCGAAAGGCAAGGATAGAAGTATCCTTGGACTTTGCGCCAGTCGATCTCTAAAGCTCGATGTGAATGTGTTACTAGCAAGGTCTGCTTTCTTCTTCAGATTCTCGCGCTCCTCAGCTGTGATATCGCTTCCAGAAGTTAGAGACTTATACTCCCGATAGGCATGTAGCAGGTCTTCGAACTGCTTTTTTAGTTCTTCAAGGGTAAAATAGTCCACATGGATGATGAAGTCGTCTTGGTCGTGAAAGTGATATTCGGTCACCACGCAAGTGCAAGCCTCCCCGCTGTTACTCTGTACATCGTCAGTCTTAATTTATGAAACAAGTTGGGATGTATTGAAACATACCGCTCTCGCCAAGTTCTTTTTGTCCAATAAAGAATTGATCAAACTACTCTTCCCCACCCCTGAATCTCCCACCAAGCCCACAATACGCGAAGATGGCACCTGAAATTCGCTTAACTTGATGGCTTGTTGGTGGAGGCTCCGAATATTCGACCCTTGTTCACGATGCAACGCTGAACTAGAGAGAGCTTTAGCTAATCTCGCTGTGACACCTCTCGCATTAGTAAGTGCTTCTTGAACTTTCCTCTCCCGAGAAAGAGTTTGTGGTGGATCTTCATCTTCGACTCGATGTACGATTGGTCCAGTACCCGACCCAGAACGACGACGGCGTGATGGAGATGGAGAGCGATTGGCGCTCTCTCTAGTACCTGGTACAGCTGGAGATGGCGTGCCCAAAAGTCGATTCGTATCCGGTGAATGATCGGCATTATCCATGCGCAAAGAGCTAATGCCATGGACAAGGCTTTCAGTTCTGTTCGATCTGGAACGAGCCAAGTCGACTGTAGATGGCGTCGGTGTGATATGAATGGACGGGGCTGAGGACGTGCTTGAAGTGTTCCGCTGATGGGCCGGCCGTGATGGCTCCTGAATTGTTGCCACGGGAGTTGAAGAGCCCAGCCTCAGATTCAGAAGATCGTCATTCAGACTACCGTTGATCGAACCAGATGACGCACGTGTTGAGACAAGGGGAGTATCGACAGCCGAATTAGGAGTGCTATCTCTGCAGGTATCTGGCGAAACTTCATCTCTTTCCACAGATGGCAAAGGTGTATCGGGATCTAGGTCAGCATCATGGCCAACGGTGGATACTGATGGAGTAGGGTCTCTTTCTGCAAAAGGCGAACGCACGCCAGGGGCAGAAGAATGCTGTTCGCCAAAGTTGAACGATGGTGTGGATAATGGCGTGTAGCGTGGAGTGCTCGACGTCACATTGCTCGCAGGGCTAATGGTTCGATTCGATGGCGCTGGCATCTGGCTTTGTGGCGTATCAAACGAAAAAGAGGGGCTCGATGCACGCTGTTCACCGAATGTGAACGATGGCGTTGCTGATGGAGTATAATGTACACTACTCGGTGTGCTCTTTCGAGAGCTAGGGGCTTGATTCGACGACGTTGGCAATGGGCTTGGAGATCTATCGAACGAAAAAGACGGGCTCGATGCGCGCTCTTCGCCGAATTTAAACGGTGGCGTCACCAATGGCGTATAAAGTATACTACTCGATGTGCTCCTTCGAGAGCTGGAGGCTTGATTCGACATTACACTCGGGAACACTGAAAACGAAGAAAAACAAAATGTTGGGATGAGATGATGTTAAAAGCTTGGAGTTTCTGGGCTTTTACGAAGTAAAGAGGATGATTAGGCGCCCGCTTCGTTACCCGTTACGTTTCTCGCTATCTGTGACGATGCAGGGTTGCGGCACAGTCGTGAAGTAGGCCAATGGTAGGGGTACATGGAGCGAACGGCCCACACACATCATACATCTCACATCTTGACAATATGAGTGACATGTTAGTGTATCGAAAAGGCGGGATGGGCCGGTACCCCAGTGCCGTGTATTAACTTTTGTGTATGTTAGCCTTTTATGTATGTTGACCACTTGCGTATGATGACCACCTCTTTGTGGTTACCATATTCTAACTCAAACAATACCACGCAAAACCTACTCAGTCCAGCTCTTAGCATGATTGTATTTGTTGCTAGACTAATTTAGCGGAATTTTTAGGCTAGATAGCCTACCAATACTCTAGCATCAGCTCAATCTAACCATAACGGCAGGCGGTGGGCTGTGGGGGCCACGAACAAGGGGTAAAGCAATACATTGCGACGTTTGAGTTCTATGGTACATTGGATGATCTGGTCGCACCAAGAAAAGGTAAGAATGGATTCTGTAGCAAGGCGACAGGTATCTATCAAATTTCAAACATCTCCAAGATCTTTCGTGACCCTTCTTCTTCGCGCGAAAGGCTTCCAAGCAGTAGTACTGCGACCAAGGGCTGTCTTCTGTGGCCATGTGGACTCTCTTCGGCTTAGGCTTCTTGATGGTGCATTCATTATCCCTCGATCCTTTACCGCCTCCCGCTTGATGAGGAACTCGCGGATCGATTCGCCCTTCAAGACAACTAGCACTGCCAACCCAATGACAACTGTTGTAACTGGCAACGCGATAGTCCAGAACAACCATTGACCTTGCTCCAAATTCCGTACATCAACCGTGTTCATGCCTAGATATGACGTGGCCCATGATAAAGGAAGGAAGATGATAGTTACAATAGTGAAAACAATAATTGCATTACCATTGTTCTCCTTCTGAATCTCTAACATCCGAGACACGTGATTGCTAACGTCTTCAAGGCGAGAGTCGATGTCTATAAGCCGATTGCGGACCTGGAATCCTTTGCGCAGTTGTGTTTCAATGAATGAATGTTCGACTGGAAAGCCTGCACGGCGAAGAAGCGTCGTAGTGCGGAAAGAGCGCGGTTCCAGAGTGCAAAGGTAATCTCTGAGCAAATCTTGTTGTTGGCCGCTTATTGACTGTACGAGCTCGAGCTCTTCTGTCATGCGCCATATCTTGCGAAGAACCCTCGTTCGTGGATGCTTCATAGCATCGTGGTGCTACGAGTAGCAGTTAGAAGATGAGGCTTACGTGAAAGGACTTGGCACTGACCAATCTGCGATAAAATGCGCCATACATGGAATCGATCGACTCGTCTTTATGAACTGCACGAGTGAACAATCCGGTCATGATAGTGGCCAGGATATATTCCGGCCCAACGCTCTCATAGCTGACTGTATCCGTGTCCACGTCCGTGTGAGCCATAAGCATGATGTCCTGCTCAGCTTTGCTTATGAAAACTTTGGCGTTGTGTCCAATTTGATGCAGGTCTCTACCTATAAACTTTAGGAGCTCGCGGTCCTTTCTTGCTTTCGGGGCTCTTGCAAGGAGTTGCTGTTGCATGGGATCTGAGCACCGATTGATAACTGAAAACGAGCGGGCCGTACAAACAAGTAATAGTACGGCGCTTTCAAAGGCGCTTACAAGTGACTGCGGAAGCATCATGTCCGACACCATTGAGGTATGATCGCTGGCAACGCCATCCCATATTTCCTTGCTTTTTCTGAAAATCACAGAGATGGGCTCCAAGAGGAGTTCCAGGTAAAATGTATACAGATCCAATCTGTGATCCCGGTAATATTGCTTATCACTTCGTAGCCAAGATGCGAAAGAGTCGGACTCAGACTCAAAAGAACTGTTAGTCGACCACTGGAAATGCTTTCCGCGAACATGGCTAATGCCTTCCTGCATAGTATTATACTGCTTCAAGCCATTGCAGTCCTCACATTCCTTGAAAGAAATTATTGGTTTCCTTTGGTTTGATAGCATGCTGTGGCTAGATATATCCCGTACAACCCACCATTCGGGATCTTTGTATCGTAAAGCTTCTGGGTCATTCAGGAAGCCGGTTTGTATGTCCTTTGGAGTCAACATCAGCTTATTCATGATCACCGAAAGCTAGGGCGAAACTCACAGTAATAAGAGTCGAAAGAGCACCACAGCACTTACGAACCAACGTATGGTCCGTCGCCGATGGGGAGGAAAGAGGAATGAAAAGGGCCAAAAGGTCAAAAAAGACTTTCCAGATTTTTTCCACTTTTGAGTTGCAGCTAGTGATCATGCTTTGTTGCACATCATCAAATATTGTAGCCCTTACGTGCCTCTTCTGACGCTGGTCGTTTCCTAGGTCCTCGGTTTCGAGTGCACCTGAAATCGGCGCACTCGTCCCCGAAGTTCTATGTGTTGTCAATCCTTCTTTGAGCGAAGGAAACTGAAGATGCAGTTCTCCTTGTGACATTTCTCTCGTTCGGCGATAGATCCTCTTGTGCTGGTCTGCTTTACGTTCCATTAGCGTATCTTGTATGTTGTCCAATATTTTCTCGATATACTCGATTGAAGACTCCGAAAGAACATCATCCTTTGCGTGTCCAGACTTGCTGTTTGTGGCCCAGCTAAGAAAGTGGGGAATATGGATCTTCGAGCTGACGTCTTCAGATGCAGACTCCGACTGGGGAGAAGCTGATGATAACGATGCATTTTGGGTAACTTTCGCCGTACTATAAGAACTGGTGATTTTGCTTGTGTCGGCGATGTTCCCGTCATGTTGTGTAATGGAACGAGTCGGAGAACCATCTCGGCTGTGTTGAACAGCGTCTACTTGCTCGCGATCAAACCGAACCATGGCAGTACTGGTCGATTGGTAAATTTCTGGATATCGGTTTATAACTTTAGGATCGTATACAATGATCCCACTAGCTTCAAGTCGACTTTTGTCAGTTTCGTAGGTTGACACTGGTGGAGCGTCATCTATAACCGAATCTGTGACCAACATCAAAGGCTGCAAAGGTATTCGTATTCTCTCCACCGGAATAATTTCATGCCTGTGCAAATGTTAGTACTGTGGATAACAGATGGATAACTCAACGAGTACCCTGGGTTATACGGAACAAGGGCGAGGGATTGGGCGGCTATCACAGCCTTGGAAGAGACCGAACCAATCTCAGAGTGCGAATCGATACTGTGATCATCATTTTCCAGCTTTGTTGAGATCGAACTCGGCTTGAAATTAGTTGACTGCGAATTTGACCCATTCTGCGCCGCACCCTTCATCTTGGCATGTCCGGCTTTTCTCTTCGAGGTGCTTCTTTTCGTCCGTAGTTTGAGGTCGATAACCTCGTGATTATGTTGCTGTAGTGTACGGACCCATAATTCCCCTGTAAGAACAGTCTTGCCATGAAGCAAAATATCTATGTCATCAAAAGAAACCGATGCACGGGGAAAGCAGCGGACCTGTATCGATTGTTTAAGAGCGAAAAACGTTCGGCATTCAATGAAGGGTAATTCGTGTTCAAGACCATGAAGATCTACAACGTGGATTGACTTCAGACTGTTCTTCGTCCCAGGGCACGACACGTGCACATTGACTGCCTTGTTGTCGACGATGTTGTTAAAGGCCACGGGTCCGTAGGTGATAATCGTACGATCGAATACCACTGACCACACATGGGGTACGTATATTATCGAGTCCTTGGTGCCACTTTCGTCTGACATGATCCGATATATCTGTTCGGAGTCCCATTCTTTTGCGGATTCGAATCGATTGTCCCACTCAAAGAGACTCATAATTGGATACTGGTCGACAGTATCTTTTGGTCCATGGCCCTGCAATGGACCAACGGCAAAGTACGGAAAACTGACAGAAGTAGCTGACAGTATTGCGTCACTCTTCATGCTCAGGCCCATTTCGGAACTGTCAGCGCGCATGACCCAGGGGAAATAATGACTCGACCCATGGATGCGATGCAAGTTTCGGACACGATTGAGAAGGCTAAGAAGGACGATCTTCCAGTTGTTCGAAAGTCCAGGTCGGCTCAACACAATAGTGCAGAAATCATCAAAGTCCAACGAGACACTCTCGACATGTAACCATGTCATGGCTTTCGTAGCCGGACCTTCGACGTCATCGGAACGCGGAGCACATGTCATATCCAACACATGATGGCTTTCAGTATCAAACCATCTTCGTGCCTGAATCACACGTAACAAATGCACTGAATGTGTGTCAGCGCTGTTGTACTCCCCTTGCTCTGGCCACTGCCATGAGCCTGGTAAGTTGCTTTGCAATAGCCCTCTCTTTCCGAGGCCTCGAACTTTTACTTCCATCCACAAGGGCTCCCCGTGTTGCCCCAACGGCGCATGGTACTTAGAATCCATTTGAAACTGTGCAACGGTGGGCATTGTCCCTTCATAATAATGCCCGCGATGTGTCTTTCTTTGTTGCTTAGTGCTCTGTCGGTCCCGTCGATCCCACGATTTCGATCCAGGTCTGCCTCGAGAATCAAATCGTTTGTTGGATGAGCCGCTTTCGGAGCCATCTCGTGAAGACTTCAGAGAAGATGGCGGTTCAACGGCAGCACCAGGAGGAGGTGGGGCAGGTAGTGGTGGAGAAGGCGGTGCGGGGGGTGGTACAGATGGGGGCGGAGGGTACGGAAATGCGTAGGGATTATGCATCCGAGGGTCGTAAGGTTGTCCGGGATATGAGTTGTATGGCTGTCCAGAATAAGAATTGTGGGTCTGTTCAGGGTAAGAATTGTAAGGCTGTCCAGGGTAAGAATTGTAAGGCTGTCCAGGGTAAGAATCGTAGGGCTGTCCAGGGTATGAGTTGTAGGGCTGTCCGGGGTAGGAATAATAGGGCTGTCCGGGGTATGAAGTGAAGGGTGGTCTGGCATGAGTGTTGTAAGGTTGTCTATTGTAGGCATTGTAAGAATCCGACGGATGTCTCTCGCCCCCGAAAGGCATCATTTCGTCCCCAATAGAAGGTTTTTGCATATGTGCAGAAGAGTTCGCCAGCGGTGGTCGACCAGGTGGACCATATCCGGGATAATTGTCGTCATAGCCATCATCTGCAGACGTCGACGACGGACGAGGACGTCGGGATGTGGGAGATGAATACCTTCGTGGAAGCGGCTGAGGCCGTAGTGATGAACGTCTGCGGTGCTTTATAGGTTCTATCTCATCGATATAGTCCCACTCTTCATCATCTTCTTCTTCTTCGTCATCTGTGTACTCGTCATCATGGCTGCCAGAAGAAACTTGGACGCCCGAAGAGTCTTCTTCGTCATCGGTAGAATACTGTTCCGAGCCTGTCAAATGATTGATCGTAATGTCGGTAGGTTTCCTACGGGGTTTGACAAGTTCCGATCCAGATTCTGAGGTTTCCGATAACTCAGGCACTGGTTCAAGTTTTGACGGTATTGGTTTGCTGTCTGGCTCAGGAGGTGGTGGAGGCGTATTGTTAAGCAGATCGAGCTCACTCTTGCCCTTCTTCTTCTTCTTCTTTTTCTTTCCACCTTCCCAGATAGAGCTAAACCCCCAGTCATCATCAACTATCTTAGGTTCAGGCTCAGGAGTAGGTTCGGTTTCAGGTTCGGGGATGACTCTAGAAGGTGCGGGGACGGGAGGTTCCTCAGCCACCCCTTTCTTACTCTTCTTCTTTGCTTTTGAAGAACGAGCGAAGCTGCCCCATTCGTCATTCTCAAGAGCTGCTGGGGTTGATACTTGAACAGGATCGCTGATAGTGGTAAAGTCGAAATCAAAACCAGAAGCGGCTTGATTTTTTCCGTTGTTTGGAAAAGCCCAAGGATTTTCGGTGTTCTTACCTTCTTTCTCACTTGAGCCGCCCGCTTCAACTTCAAGGGCTTTTCCCTTTTTGCCCTTTTTCTTCTTGCCGGTTGAAATTCCCCACGAGAATTCGCCCCAATCATCATTGCCAAGGACATCAGTAGCAGGTTCGGGCGTGCCGCCTATCTTCTTCTTTTCGCCGTCTAGCCGGGCTAAGTCCTGATCGTTTTTCTCATGTCTCTCTGATGTGGGTTTAAGTCGAGGAGACGATAGAGGCAAGGAAGTTAGACTGTGACCATCGACATTCTTTGGTACATGTCTTTTTTGAAATTCGGTGAATCTAGGCGATTTCTCTCTCGTCTCTCCCCTGTGACGTTTTTGGGCGCTGGACGTTGAACCAATATTTATCGGGTCTTCAGTTCGAACGGACTTCCTGCGACCTCGATCTAAAGGATCCGATCGCTTTACAGTGACATTGCTGTAGCCGTGATCATCGTTCTCTGAGTAATAGTCCTCCACGGTGGCGTTAAAAACGCTGCTCTTGTCTGCTCCATGTTTTGATTGTACTGCAGCTGCATCCCATTTCTGAAAATCATCGCTCACTGTTGAGTCCGCGTCCGAGGTACCTTGATTTACAGTTATATTTCGAGGCATGGATTGCCCTTAATTTTCGATCACCACTATGGAGTATTGTTGGCGTCGTTATCAGGATGCGATAGAGCAAAATTGGTTGACGGGGGTTGGGAGCCAAAAGCACGAGGTTGAGGCATAAGCTGAAGTGCGAAACCCTAGCTCGTATGATAAAAGAAAGAGGCTGAGAAGGCAGTTGCAACCAAGCCGACGAATAGATCGAGTGTTGCAGTGGTCCTCAGTCGAACGATTCTTCTAAGGCGATGGGGGAGGTTTTCTATGACGAAAAATCGGAGCCAAAAAATGGATCTAGTGATTCATTTCTTCGCATTTCTAAACGGGATAAGGGTAGGGCACTTGTAGCCGAGGGTTGAACACGAGGCTGAGCTGACAACTTTCGGACCCCAACAAGAGCGCGGGGTCCAGTGGCGCAGCCCTCAATCAAAATCAGTTGCAGATACTTAGCCATTTCTTACAGACATGGCCTGTTGATAACCTTGCGGGCCAGTCGAGGCTACACAAAAGGTCGTGTGGGAGGCTTAGTCATTGGACGATTTTGACGAGACTCAAAGACAAGTATTGAGGGGAACTTATCAGATATGAGATTCGTACAAGGAATCAATTATGGCATTGTGTATGTTGATTGAAAGATACTAAGAATATTTTTATGTAAACGCTCGCGATCCATAAGTTGATAAGGGTACCACCAAGGCACTAATCCATTAGCGCTCCCTCCACGCAACACGTGATCGGCGCAATCCACTCTACTTCCAAGATTCCCCTGGAAATTTGGTAGAAGACAAAATAGTTGAATGGGGTAAACATGAAGGGGCAAATGGATAAACTTAACCTTCCATGCAGCTTGTCGATTACCAACCGCTCGCGCAAACGTCTTATCTCTGTATGCACGCGTGGCACGCAATCCGTGCGATCAATTACGCCACATGTACCTTTTACACCCATTTCCAGGGTCTTCACCAAGTTGGATGATCTCCAACTACTTAGAGCTTATGTCAATGGCCCGAGTTACACCTGCGAAGTGCAGGCTAACCAGTAGTCGTTCCACTGACAGGAACCCGGGTCATCTCACCTGAGCATGAGTGTGTTGCCATACACGCCCTACGTGACATGGCATATACATTCGCTGTAGTTTCGGTGCCGAGGGTTCAGGATACTCCAGTTTTTAGTGTGTAGAGAGAGAAAACACTACGTTATTCCTTGTCATGACGCAATATCATCCCCTCAATCGATCATCGCACCTTATGCGAGATAGAGCAAAGTGGAGGTATTCTGGGTACTACACTGTCCCAACTTAGTTTTAAGGCCCGTTGCTAAGTCCAAAGCTTGCCGTGCTTGTTCTTTAAAGTCTAAGCTTGCCCCAATTTCCATCATCACAGGTCTCTTGAAGTCTCTCCTCGAGTTCTTACGTCCAGATCCACAATGGGTCTCCCTCAAGACACCGCAACCCATTTATCGGGCCATTCATCTCCTACCCAACTACTCCCCCAATCAAGTGAAGAGCTAGAAAAAAAGCCCCATAAATGGTATTACTACCTTTGGGACACATTAGACAAGTCAAAGGAGGAACGATGGTTTATGTTCAAGCTCGATGGTGCTTTACTTACTTTTGCATCTCTCGGTACTCTCAATTCCCTTCCCACTTGCTCCTCACCAACTAACGAGGGAAAGGATACTTTATCAAATATCTCGACCAATCAAACATCAACAGCGCGTTCGTGTCTGGAATGTACTGCAATTCCCTTCTCTTCTGCTTTAAAAATTGAGGAATGAGTAATTAACGACGTACAGGAAAGAGGACCTCGGTCTATATCAAAATCAGCTCAATTACATGCAAACCTGCTGGACGGTTGGCTACGTAGTCGGTCAATTACCTTCAAACATTATACTAACGAAGTTCCGACCTTCGAGATGGATACCGACGATGGAGGTCCTCTGGACTGTCCTAACCTTCGCTCTGTGCCGTGCAAATAGTGCACAGCAAGTGTACATTTTGCGGTTCTTCATCGGTACATTCTTCATGTCACTTCAAGTTGAGGCTAAGATGGTGTAAGGCTAACATTTGATAACAGGGCTCGCGGAAAGTACATTCTATCCCGGCATGCAGTACATCATCGGGAGTTGGTACAGAAAAGAAGAACTCGCGAAACGGAGCTGCATCTTCCATACGAGTGCGGCGCTCGCGACCATGTTTTCAGGCTACTTGATGACTGCCGTGTACCACCTAGATGGTCGCGGTGGTTTTCGAGGTTGGCAATGGTACGTACATCTAGTGTCGAAAAGTTGCTGTGAAGTCTTTGCGAGACGTACGCGCATGGACTGTGCTGATTCCGCTGAGCGTATAGGCTGTTCATCGTCGATGGAATAATCTCCTTGCCAATTGCTCTAGCAGGTTACTTTGTTTTGCCTGATGTTCCCGAGATCTCGAAACCCTTCTATCTTACCGAAAAGGAAGTCGCCTTTGCAGTCCAACGAATGAAGCTTGAAGGCCGGAAAGAACGACAGCCGTACACCAAAAAGAAGATTCTGAACATTTTATCTTCTTGGCACATATACGCGCTTACGCTATTATATGTATTTTTCAATAACGGTGGTGCAGGCGGACAGCCGGTGTTCCAGCAATTTCTCAAAGCGTCGAAGAGTCCGAAGTATACAGTGGGCGAGATCAATACGTACCCAACGATTACGAACGCAGTGCAGGTCGTTACTACACTTACATACGCGTGGGTAAGCGATGGAGTGTTATCAGGGGCACGATGGCCACCGATTATATTTGGGGCGTGCATGAATATCATGTGTTATGTCTCACTTGCGATCTGGGACATTCCAATGGGGTGGAAATGGGCCTGCTTTTGTATGAGTGGCATGGGAGGTGGTTTAAGTGGGTTGTGCATGGCGTAAATTCTTCCCTTATCTTTTCTCATTATCCTCCATATCCTAGCACATTACTTCAGTTTGCTGTTAAGGACGTGCTGACTAGACACAGCTGGGCCCACGAAATATGCACCCATGACAACGAAGAACGCGCCATAGTCGTTGCGTCGATGAACGAGTTTGCGTACGTTATACAAGCCTGGCTTCCACTCATCGTGTGGCAGCAAGTCGATGCACCGGAGTATAGGAAAGGGTATATCACTATCACCTTTTTGAGTGCTGCGTTGATAGCGACGGCATTGGTGACAAGGACGCTGCACGCGAGAGAACTTGCGAAAGGGAGATCGGACCAGGAGGAGAGTAGTGAAGGCAGCTTGGCGGAAGAGGAGGTTGTTGCTGGAAAAGCCAATGACGATGGACTTGCGAAGCTGTGATTGAACGTGGGAAGGTGGTAGAAACGCAAGAGAGAAAAACAAAAGGAGAAGGATGATCCATTTAAGTTAACAGCTGCGTATACCCTCTTGCATTCGCCAACTTAGGGGTTCCCGGCTCTTGTTCGCTCAATCTTGCTCGTCCATGAATACGAAAGCAGTTAAGTGCGAGAGATTCGTTGTCTTTGAAATGGAAGGATACGGAATAGGATTGTGAAGATCTTTGAAGACATAGTTTACACGCCGAGAGAAAGGGAGAGAGCAGGAAACCTAAAAAAATATTGGAGCCGTGCTGTCAAATACATTCGACATTGTCCGGTTTATCCAACTGGAACCATTGCACAAGCTCGTCTCCTTTACCAAGTCTTCCGTCCATCGAACTACTCATGGGCATTTAAGTTTCGACCATTTATCCATTGCCCATATAACATTTACTTCATCTAAAACGCCTATTTGAGCTCCCATGCTCAAATTTGGGTTATTTAATTGGTACCACCCACTTGGGTCGGTCGAGATTAATATACGGCGAGTTTCAGGTATTTTCTTGAGGAGAGATCAGGAGTGTTTGATGCTGACGAATACATGAACTCGAATTCATCTTCGTGGACGTTGCTGTGGCGCAGGTGAACTCCAGCTGCAAGCAACCGCAAGTGAAACCAACGTTGACACTCGATCCGCCGTGGGTGAGCGTAAGCTTGGTCCAACGATTCGACGGTAGTGCGCGGGTGGCAGTTCCTGGTTTGAGGTGCAGCTAGTCTCAACGCGGCAATGAGCTTCGATTCCAAGGTTCGGATAAGAACTTCCTCTTTCGCGACGTTGCCATCAGCAAGTCGACAATGCCTTGCTGTTGATTCTTCCAGTGAATTTGGGCCTCGTTTCGCGCATTCACGACGCTCGAGGATTCTTCCTGAAGCCTAAAGTGATGTGCAACATCAGTTATTGCCGCAGTCTGGAGGTTATGCAAGGCTGGCTCCCCGCAATGCTATCGCGGGAGTGATGCAAGTGGTGCGCCGATGCTTCTTCGCAATTGGCCAATGGAAGGGACGGGCGTTTAGTGGGCTGGGTTTCCATGCCAATACTCCATGGTGTGGTCACAACACCATGACGGCGATATGTGAAGCGGGATGAGCGCTGCAGAGCACAGGTTATCGTCGTCCCTAGCCGAGCCAGCCAAGACACGGCGGCGCATCGTGAGATGATCTCGGCTCCCTTGAATGCAAAGTTGGAAGTTGGCGATGGTTTGATGTGCCTGCTTGACGACTACGCGTCCAGCTGGGACAAGCGCATATCTATTTGCTAGTCCGTCAGCCGAGAGTGGACGCAGACGGCAGGCGGCAAGCATAACTGGCGGTGGCTTGCTGGTTCGCTGGCTCGATATGCGGGGCCTGCGCGGCCTCAATCCGATGCTTGGGACGTGGCGGGTTTTGGCGATGGCTTCTGAAACAATTCCACGCATCGTCATGGGTGAGGTTGGTGGAGAATGCTGCGAGACAGAAGGAGAGTGAATTGGAAGTCACGGCAGCAGGCGCCGGTGCAGGATAAATTCAATTACAGCAATCTCTCTTTGGAGATGGGGCAATCTTGCGGTAATCTTGTCGTCGTTCGCGGCGCCTGGGTTGGCCGAGACTGATAGCGCTTTGCCCGTTTGGGCCGGTTGCGATGAGCTTGGTGGCTCGTCGCGCCTTCCGCAGAGAGATCAGAGCTCCTGCAGCCCGTGAGCAATTCAGCAAACACACGCGCACTTATTTAACCCACCGCCCGTGGCCCGCTGCAACCTCTTTCGTCTCACGCCCGCACAACACACAACCAGCATCCCATCACGAATGTAAGTCTCACAATCCCTTCTCCCGTCCTGCCATAAAACGGCTCTCTCCCACTTCACTTGTACCGCGTCTCGCTCCACCTCCACTTCCAACCACTCGCCTACGCCTGACCACTACCACATCCGACGTACCCGCTAACGCTGTTTACTCTGTCTAGACATTGATACCTTCTCCAAAATCAATTCGCCATGCTGTCCACCACTGTCTTTGTTGCCATTGCGGCCCTCTCCAGCTTTGCGTCCGCCCAGAACACGACCATCATCCCGTGCTGCAGCGTCCCCGCGACCGATGTTCCCACCAGTCTGAAGACGTCATGGTGCCAGGCCGAGCGAAACACTTGCCCTGAGCTCTGTGGTGGACTTGGCAATATCGCATCCGGCGGCAACACCTGCGACTCGGTACGCCTTTCATCCAATACACACATAGATGCAGGCTAATATGATTATACACGCAGGCCACTCTCAAATTCACTTGTGAATGCAGGAATGGTACGAAGCCCGAGATGAATCTTTACCAGCAGTCTGTTCCTGGACAAATGTGCCTCTACTGGTTCGACTCGTGTATTAATGCTACCGGCACCGACCTCGCGGCCCAGTTTCAGTGCACGACAGCGCGTGACAGCGAGTGCGGCAACCTGACCAGCAAAGGCGAGCAGTCGACCTCTAGCAGCGCTTCACCTTCTGGCACCGCCACCCAGGCTAGCGGAACTGCTGGCTCAGGTGGTTCAGCTACCGTCGCCACGACCGGTGCTGCCTCCACTGGTGGTGCTGCTACCGCTATCGCCATTGCTCGCGAATATGGTACCCCCCTCTTCGCTGGTGGTATGGTCGCCCTCTTCGGGTTGGCCCTATAGATGGGTGGATGTTAAGTTCGAACAATGGACAGGTTCCGCGTTTGCGATGTAGTAATGATGGCGAGACAAATGGACATGGATTATAGCACAGCGCTGCGGACTGCATATCTTAGGATGGCTTGGCATCTCTCGCGTTCGTGAGCATTGGAGTTTACGAGAGATCTCTCTTGGCGTAACACTGTATTCCCACTTCTGCATGATGGGCATGGGGACGATTAGGAGGTTTAATGCGACGATATGAAGGATATGTGATATCCAGTAGCCCAAACAAAACTCTAGTACCTGAGCTTTCTGCTTCCAAACTGCCAAGTGACATGTGCTGACACTACTCGCTTGTCTAGGTGTCTAATTTCTCGACACGGTCCATCAATTCTGTTCCCTCACCTGTAATCCTGCTCTCGTGTAATAGACTTTTTGTTGACATGAAGCAAAGATGATACAGCTTTTTTCAACGTCTGTCGTCATCAATTTTTTTTTCTTAACCTCTGCTTCAGCCTTTCATCTGCTGCACATCCAATTGGTCAATTCGTCATTATGCGGTTGATCAGCTGTCCAGGATGTGTGCATTATCGATAAGGCCTACTGGCTGGACCCCTGCGCATGATCGCATTTCTTGAGGTGTGTTGAACAACCCACATTCAACAATTGCTGTCCGCGTGCCAGCAATTGTCCTTGCCTCAACTTCTATCTAGAAGCACATACAGTTTGGAATAACTATATACAAACCGCTTAGAATATCGGAGTTGCCGTATCACAGGAAGCCGAGGCCTGCCAGATCTTTCCGCTCTTAGGTATGTCACAGTCGCAACCTCGGTGTGGCTCGAGGGTACTCCGTCTAATGACCCTGACCATGTAGTAAAGATCACACGAAGCCGTACTTAAGCTGGCTCTGTTCCATCACACTTTGAGGGCATCGCACTTGCCACTGTCTAACTTCAGAGCTTGCCGAATTGCTCCTTCCCTCCCTGCTCGCACAGCACAGACGAACCTCACAAACTTCGCCCCACTCCACTCACGTCAACAACTTTTCCGCAGACAAAACATATCACGAACCATGGCGACTTTAGGGGCTCACCAAAAGCACAAAGTGACGGTTGTGGGCTCGGGCAACTGGTACGTACAGCACGGGGGAGGTTAGTGGACTCAAGGGTGCTACAAGCAATTGATCCGCTGCGGTGGCTTCCTGAACCCGCTCGAATAACCACTCACATAAATCATGAGAGCTCAAGACAGATCACACCAAAAGCCAACATGAACTTCTGACTAACAGTATCACAGGGGTACTACCATGTCCAAGCTCGTCGCTGAAAACGTCAAAGAACATCCTACCCTCTTCGAAGAAACCGTGAACATGTGGGTGTTTGAAGAAGATGTCACAATTCCCAAGGAGTCCAAGCACTACGACCCAGGCTCCGAAACTGCCAACAAGCCCCAGAAGCTGTCCCAGCTCATCAATACCATCCACGAGAACGTCAAGTACCTCCCTGGCATAACCCTCCCGCCAAATGTGGTCGCGAACCCAGATGTGGTGGACTCGGTTAAGAACTCCACAATCCTGATTTTTGTGCTGCCACATCAGTTCATCCCGAGAGTCTGTGATCAGCTGATCGGCAAGACAATGCCGTTTGCAAGGGCGATTTGCTGTACTAAGGGTGTAGACGTTAGTGAGAAGGGGATCAGACTCATGTCTGAGGCTATCGGTATGCGGTTGAAGATCTACTGTGGTGCCCTCTCAGGAGCAAATATTGCCTCTGAGATTGCACAGGAGAAGTACTCGGAGACAACTATCGCGTACGATCCTCCTCCAATGGATAGCCGGAACCCAACACCGAAAGGTTCACCTACTTCTTCGCAGGTTGATCTCATCTCCCCAAGCAAAACTGTTCCCAGCGAGCGGTCGACGAAGATGAAGGCTCTGCCTTCAGAGTACCCACCTCTCTCCCATGAGAATGTACGCAAGCTTTTCCATCGCCCTTACTTCCATGTCCGCATGGTTTCCGATGTCGCTGGTGTTTCTTTGGGCGGCGCCCTAAAGAACATCATTGCTCTCGGTGCTGGTTTCGTTGATGGTCTGGGCTGGGGAGATAACGCAAAAGCGGCAGTTATGCGCGTCGGTATCCTCGAGATGGTGAAGTTCGGCAAGACGTTCTTTGGAGATAGTGTGCATACAAGCACTTTCACCGAGGAGAGCTGTGGTGTTGCTGATGTTGTTACGTCGTGTATGGGAGGCAGGAACTTTCGATGCGCGAAGATGGCCATCCAGAGGGGACAGTCGATCAATGATATCGAGCAATCAGAGCTTAACGGGCAGAAGTTGCAGGGAACATCGACGGCGTATGAGGTGAACAGTTTCTTGAAGAGTCAGGGGATGGAGAAGGATTTCCCGTTGTTCACGGCGGTGTATAGTAAGTCTGATTCGCAAGGTCGACCAAGGAGCGTACTAACATTATACTACAGACATACTTGAAGGCAACGTCAAGCCTGAGCAGATCCCCGAGCTCATTGAGCCCAGGCAGTAGATCAGAAGCTTCTTCGATTCGAGGATTTCTTACACTCTTCTGCCTAGATTGTGGCTCTTCGGGTGGTTATCATGCTTCGAGAATGTATTAGAAGGGGCAAGCGATGGAGCGGAAGGTGATGACTAGATACCCATTAGGTAGCGAGTCTGAATTCGAAGGTCAAACAGACGAATTGAACCACGTTGTGCTGCAAATCAAGTGTGAATTTTCATTGATTTTAGGGTACAGCACAGTAGTCGCAGCGTTCAAGGTTCCGTGTCTGCACACACTCACACCACCGTTGCTACTATCGGTCGAGTTTCCGCCGCTGAGCGTTTGCAGTCCGGATTCCTTGAGCACGCACGAAATGTTGTTCGTCCAGGTCTTGTACAGGCCCCTGTCACGATCCTTCTCTGCACATAGCCTGTCCCCGTTGGATTTCGTCCGAGTTGCTCATACACCCTTACATGTCGCATGCAGCTATACGTGGATCGCTATTGGTGGATTGCCTGGGATCGATGAAGTTCACTTTGATCCGAGACGGACGAGGAGACGAAGGAGGTGCGGCTGGAGGGATCGAAAATAGCGGTATGATGCATATGCGGATGGGTTGGTGAAAGGCTGAGGGCATGCAGGTGGAGAGGAAGTTGGAAGTATCTGTATGTGTGCCGGGGTTGTTGGTCCTGTGGTGAGGGCTGAGGCTGTTGGTGCGGGAAATGGGTATCAGCGACTACCAGGGCGACAAAGGGACATGGGCAGAGATGAAGCCATCACTACAGGAAGACCAGACTCGATACAATCAGGCATGATGAGCAATGAAGACTGAAGATAAGTTGAGTAATTTGAAGTATGCATACTGGATTTGAACAGTCGATCCAGACGATTGACCATCCTTCAGAAATGGGGTATCAAGACTAGGAAAATCCACCCTTTTGAACGCCAATGCCAACGCCCGCTCTACTGTCAGCCGTAGTCCGCCCAACCATCCACCCTTTACCCACCGAATTTCTCCCGAATGAAGGCTTCCATATCGCTCGAGAACTGCGCAGCGAGGCCAGAATACACACTAGCTTTGTTCTTCTCGTCCGGCGCGAAATGTTCGACCACTCGCGAGAATATCGGGCCGAACCTATCGACTGGGATTCTTGAGACAGCTTGGACTGGTTCGCCGGGTGTGATGAGTTGTTTTGCGATGACTACTTCCGCATCCATGCGCTCTTGGAGGGTGAGGTTCTTCTTCTTCTTCTTTGGTGTGGACGGAGGAGGTGTCGTGATGACAGGTGGAGCGGGTTGAATAGGCGTGATAATGTTTTGAGCCGAAGCCACTGGTGTTGTGGTGATTTGGGTAGGCGCTACGGCGGTGATGATGCTTGGCGCTGGCGCAGCGGGAATAAATATGGCTGGACGAGGTGGTGTGGGAGTGATGATGGCCGTAGTTGGCGGTGCGGGTGTGATGGTTTTTGGAGGAGAAGCCATAGCGTTGTTGATCACGGCCTTGATAGCGTCCGCCGAGCTGGTAGTCCTTGCAATGTACTCTGCGAGCTTGACAGTCTTCCGAACAGGCTCTGCAGAGCCTCCAATCGTCTGCACAAGCTGCTTCGCTAGCATCTTCCTACAACATCCAATAAGCCACCGTCTAAACAATGTAGCGCGACGAAAACGAAACGAAAGACAAACAGGTGCGATGGTAACGTTACTCAGTAGTAGCAAGCGCCTTCGAAATCGGCTCGGCCGCCTCGATGAACTTCTCCACCATGCCATCCAGCTTTGTGAGGTCGTCTTTGCCCTTCTTGACCTCGGCGATGAGTTTTTGTTTCTGCTTGAGTTTCTCTTGTCGCCGCTCTTCGAGCTTCACGCGAACTTGGTGTTCGTGCTCGATGCGCACAGTCATGAGGTCGTGCTCGGTTGCGGAGGAGTGTTCAGGGAACTCGGCCAGGAAAGTTTCGACGGGGATGAGGGGAAGTTTCTTGTATTTGTGACTGTAGCACACACATTAGTTTGACGCAAAAACAAGTAAGCAGGTTAAGGGAGGCGTACTCATGGTTCTCCGCAGCAGAAATCTCCGACCGCAACGACTGCTCCTCGTACTTCAGATTATTGAGCCCCAGGATCAACCCATCATTATGCGATCTGCTCTTCGCCGTCTGTTCCTTCTCTTCGCGGACCTTCATAACGCTTTGCCGGTACAGTGTCTTCATGACGGCCATTTGCGCGCGGATGTATTTTTTCTTGATCTCAATTTCAAGCGCGACTTTCTTTTCGTTGTCGATCTCCTCGCGGGTGGTGGGTTTTACGAGCTTGGGGTGCGCGATTTGGTAGTCCACCAGCTCCCTGACCATGCGCTTTAGGTTCTGGTTCTCTTTGTACAGACGGCTGTTGTGGGCGGTTTTGATGTAGTCAGAGGGATTGAAGTTGGAGATGTCGGTGGGTAGGGAGGAATCGATATCCATATCGCTGGTGGTTCTGATTGGAGCCATGGTTGGCGACGGGTGGGAAGCTTGGGAGGTGGTTGTGGCGTGGATGAGAGGAGGTTCGAGGTTCAAGGTTCGAGGTTCGAGGCTGGACTAAGCTTGACAGCTTCCTGTGTCCGTGCGTCAAACGACGGCATGTGACAACGCGTCAGCCACGTAAAGAGATGACAAGCTGCTGCAAAAGCCATTCCATAATAGCAACATCCCGGGTTTCACTGCTTTTGTACCAATACACAGGCCCCGTCTGGGAAGAACCACTCTTCGCAAATAGCACCGAGCAACGAATATGATAACAACATGCACAGGTGCTATCATCATATCGTAAACGAGCAGGTCCACAAGAAGCGACCAGTACATAGTCACGTGCCTACTAGTAGCTATTAGATATACTTATGGCCCACTGAGCTCTATCCGTTTGCCCTTACTCTCGTTCACTTGCATTAAGGTGACTCATTGAAGACCAGGGTGCCCTGGTTTGTTTGTATGCCACTTGAACGAGAAAAGGAGTACCAACTCGCTGTTAGAAAATTGCAAAGATTTTTTTGCAGTACATTCGGATCATTTCACTGTAATGGGATGAAAAGTAACGGTGAAAAGGCGATCGTGGTATGTCAAAGTCGAAGTTTCATGTCTTGCACGGACCCCAGCTGACCACGGCGGGATGGTGGGGTTTAGCGGGTGCAGCGGCCTGTTCTTAGCGTCAATCCTTGACTGCTAGGGCCCGCGTCCCTGCAACCTTTCTCTCTACTCTCCTCCACCGCTCACCTCCCAACCTCAACCGGTGATGGCGACCGTTTGCATTCAGGCGGAAGTGTTCGAGGTACAACCTTTTGGTCATCTGACTGGCGAATCTTCGACAGATCCTGTTGCAACCGTCTTCCGACTCTTTCAAGATGGTTCCGAATCCAGCGGAACGGAGGAGCGGCCGCCGCAAAAGAAACGCAAGCTCGACAATGGCAAAAGCGTAAAGTTACAGCCAGCCGAACCGTTCGATGGAAGTAAGAGCGCCTTGCTCGCGGGTGTATCCATAGATCTGGTGCGTGTTCCCACGTGTACATCGCTATGTTGCCCATATACTGACGGTACTAAGCATATTCCTGCCCTTTCTGCAGACCAAAAGCAATTAGATATTCTAGGTGGAGCTCGCAATGCGTTGGAACTATCTCTAGAATCGTTCAGCAGATTCTCTACGACCGAATTTCGTTTCACACTGTACAACTCTCGCTCTCCTGCTACGGGAATAGATTTCGTCGCCACCACTGCTACCGACTCACTCGAATCGATCGAATCGGACCTTAGCATAGCCTCGAGTCTTTCTACAACAGTCCATGGCCGGAAACGAATAAGCAAGCGTGGCGCTAGCTTCTGTCGCTGCAGTCTTCTTCCACCAACGAATGATCGCAAGACTTTCCGGCTGGAAGTAGAGATTCGATGGCTCTATGCGTTCGCTGTGGTGGAGACCATCAATATGAAGCAACCCATTGGCAAACGAGACTTGAAGATACTCGCGACATATTTTCCAGACAAGTTAGCGCAGGCGAAGACCCCGTGGTCACTCGCTGACTTTTATGATGCGGTTCACGTACCGTCAGCCGATGCGGAAGTCCCTCGTCAAATACAAAGCGATCTGCTAGAAACAATATTATACCCCTTCCAACAGAGAGCCGTAGATTGGCTACTCCGACGCGAAGGAGTTGAATATGCGGAGTCTGGCGGCCCACTCGGCCCATTGAAAGACCGACCCACTCCCACAACCCCTGTATCTTTCTATCCTGCTCAAGATGCAAACTGCAAAACCTGCTATGTCAGCCATTCTCGCGGTCTGGTTGTCTCGGATTCGACTCAGGTCCCCGATTCTTCACGCATTCTTAAAGGTGGAATACTAGCTGAAGAAATGGGTTTGGGCAAGACGGTTGAACTTATCGCCCTCATGTGCCATCACAAACGCGTAGTGCCTGATGTAGATGTGTTCGATGCATATACGGGAATGTTTGTTAAGCCTTCCGGATCTACACTAATTATCACGCCGCCATCGATTCTTGAGCAATGGATCAATGAGATACATATGCATGCACCTGAATTGAAGGTGTTCCACTACACTGGGATTCCAGGGAATTCCGCAACCGAGGCGGAACACGCAGCAGCAACCGCAGAAAATCTAATGCGATACGATGTAGTTCTGACCACATATACAGTACTCTCCCGAGAAGTACACTTTGCCAAGCCACCGCCCGACCGTTCACTGCGCCACGAGAAGCAACGACCAGTGCGAAGAAGCCCTTTGGTAGATATTTCATGGTGGAGGGTCTGTCTTGATGAGGCTCAGATGGTCGAGAGTGGTGTAAGTCAAGCAGCCACCGTTGCACGCATAATTCCCAGGTGCAATGCATGGGCAGTCTCAGGAACACCACTACGAAAAGACATCCAGGACTTGCGTGGACTTCTTACGTTCCTGCGATACGAGCCATTTGCTAACCACAAGAATGTCTGGGACCGGCTCGATAAGACTTCTTTCAAGGCCATATTTAACCAAATTACATTGCGTCACACCAAGGAAAGGATTCGAGACGAGCTCCGACTCCCTCCACAGAAGCGGGTCGTTATCACTGTGCCGTTCACTGCGATCGAGGAACAGAATTACTCAGAGATGATTCGACAGATGTGCGAAGAATGTGGTCTTTCGTCCGAAGGATTGCCCGTCCTGGAAGGTCGAAATGCTGACCACCCAGAGACTGTCGAGCGAATGCGTGAATGGCTGATTAGATTGCGGCAAACCTGTCTCCATGCTCACGTAGGACGCAGGAATAGGAAAGCATTAGGGGCGAAGAACGGACCTTTGCGCACTGTCCTCGAGGTTTTGGAGGTAATGATTGAGCAAAACGACGTCGCTTTGAAATCCGAAGCCCGGGACCACATAATTGCTCAGATCAAGACTGGCCATATCAAGGGTAATGCGAAGGATGTGGAAAATCGGAGCGAGACTGCCTTGCCGTTCTACGAACAAGCGCTTAAGGAAGCCCAGGAATACGTGGAGATATGTAGAGCCGAACTTCTCATCGAGAAGAAGAAAGTAGGCTCAACATCTTTTGACTCTGCCGAGCTCTCTGGCGCGGAAGACCTTGAGGACGATGAGATTCGGAACGCTGGACGTATGCCTGTCCTTCGCAAAGCACTACGCTCATTTCTTGAATTGGAACATGCTTGCAAGTTCTTCATTGGCACTGTCCATTTCCAGCTCAAATCCAACGAGAATATTACCAAGCCCGACACAGAAGAGTTCCGAAAATTGGAAAACCTCGAGATTCAATGGTATGACGAAGCGAAAGAGATACGAAAGGAACTCCTTCGGGAGTCTCAAAATAGGGCCCAGGTCCAGATGAAGAAGATCAGCTCCAACAAGCCATTCTGTCAAATCCCTGTTGTTAAAGACTTGCCCGGTCTGGGCGGTATCGAGACCCGAAACGTTCTTGAGATGATGGACAACATCACCGACATTCTCAACGCGCAGGCGGAGCAACTTGAAAAATGGCGCTCGAAAATCGTCAACATTCTGTTAATGCCTCTTGTAGATGAGGACGAGGGTAAGGACACCACTGGAGAAGAGTACGAAGATTCAACAAAGATTCAGGACGAGTTATATGTGTATATCTTGGCTCTCCGAGCTCTCTGCGCGGACAGGAATGCTGCCGTGAACGGACTGCAAGACAATCTTCTTGATCACGAGATGAAGGAAGCAGAAAGATTGGCGAAGAACAAAGGTCCTGACGAACCTCGTGGACATGCGCCAGAACTTCTTCTTGAGATAGTGACGATCCGCAATAAGCTCAAAACAACCGAGAAAGATGGCTCACTGAAAGGGGTGGTGGCTGGTGTCCGATCCATCCTCACATCGCTCCAGTGGCGAGCAGATGGTGGAGACAATAGGGCTGCGAATGAACTTGCTATCATTCAGAAGCAGCTCTCCGAGATACAGAAGATCACTACCGAGCAAGCAAAGGTTCTTACGGAGCTGGAAAAAGAGCAAGAGATGTTCCGCAGTACTATGAACCAGCGACTCGAGTTCTACCGCCAGTTGCAGCACATTTCCGATACAGTCGCTCCTTGGAGGGATGAGCTCGATCCTACAACCGACGCACGGGAACTCCAAAAGCAAATCGTGGCTCGAGAAAGCAGCGAAAGGCAGTTGAGAGGCATGAAGACTAAACATGCATACTTGGTCAACCTGAGACGAGAGAACGACGAAGCA
The DNA here is from genome assembly GCA_014905255.1 of Herpotrichia juniperi. Taxonomy (NCBI): domain Eukaryota; kingdom Fungi; phylum Ascomycota; class Dothideomycetes; order Pleosporales; family Melanommataceae; genus Herpotrichia; species Herpotrichia juniperi. The sequence goes on from BLYF01000095.1 coordinate 316,486, forward strand.
GTCAGCCATAAGTGTATTATCTGTCTAGACTCGTTTGAGATCGGTGTCCTTACGACTTGCGGCCACAAGGTAAGTTCTCTGTACTTCTTCATACTGAACACATAACTGATGGTTCCCAGTATTGCAAGGAATGTATCAATCAATGGTGGTACTCTCACCGCAATTGCCCACTTTGCAAGCAGAAGCTCAAGTCTTCCGACTTTAAAGACATCAACTTCAAGCCCGGCGAGATCAAATTGCAGGAAGAGCTCAACAACGACACAGGCAGCTCTTCCCAACCCTCAACCCCAGAGTCTCCATCTAACGGCTCGATCTACTCTGACATTAGTGATTCTACAATGCGTGAGATCAAAACTATCGAGCTCGATGGCTCGTACGGAACTAAGGTTGATATGATAGCCCGCCACCTCCTCTGGATCCGTAATAATGACCCAGGTGCAAAGTCCATCATCTTTTCGCAGTTCGGCGACTTCCTAGACGTCTTGCGCGAAGCGTTGAAGATGTGGAAGATCGGGGCCAGTAGTATGAGTCAAAAAGGCGGCATTCGCAGCTTCAAGAACGACCCGGCGGTGGAAGCTTTCCTGCTCGACGCAAAGTCGGACTCCTCAGGTCTCAATCTCGTCAACGCAACCTATGTATTTCTCTGCGAGCCACTCATCAACCCTGCGATAGAGTTGCAGGCTATTGCGCGTGTACATCGCATCGGCCAGCAGCGCGCAACTACAGTGTTCATGTACCTCGTGAACGACACGGTCGAAGAGGCTATCTACGAAATATCAGTAGCCCGCCGGCTAGAGCACATGAGTAGAAACAACAAGTCGAGATCTGGATCTACAACGCCTGCACTGCAAGAGACGACTATAGAGAAGGCGAACTCGTTGGAGATGGAGGCTGCGCCGTTGAAGCAATTGCTGAGGAAGAAAGGCGACGGCGAGATCGTCCAGGCAGATGATTTATGGAGCTGTCTGTTCAAGAAGCCACGGAAGGCGCCAAAGGCGGTGTTGGAGCAGGAGGTGGGACGGCATCTGCGTGCTGAGGCGGCGGAGCAGAGGATTATGGGTGAGGGCGCTGGTGAGATGGTAGGGGAGCCGTCTGGTTCCTAGATTTGGTCGATTCTGTTAGTTTTGTGTACGGTTTATGGATACCATTACGACCTGGCGCTATGTCTGCCTCGGCGGAGCATGTTTGGGATATTCAGATCTGGACCATATGGCATATTTAGCGTAGCGCAGCATAGGAGACAATTGATTGTTGTTTAATGCCCACGTTGGGGAAATCCTCAACTGGAGCCACGACTTCTACTTCTCCCGTCATGCCTCGCACCTCTCACCTACTCTCCATGCCATGCTGCGTCGGGGATCCGGTCTAAGGCGTAAACCCAGGGATTCTGCCCCAGTGAGCAAAGATTCGCAGGATCTACAACTACTCGTGCCCCGTGTCGCGTGTTTGCGGCACCCGGTCCAGGGCGAAAAGCGGACCGATCGCTTCAGCTTCCAAGCCTTTTCTCCCCTCTCCTCTGCTCACCGTTCCCGCGCGCCTGCCTGCAATGCAAGGTCATAGTGACTCATCGCGTGCCTCAGGTGCTGGTGCTTGCGAACGTCATCTGGGCGTGGACACGGAGCGCAGGGTTTTTTTTTGCTAATATGTCTCCTTTTGGAAGGGAAGGGGATGCGGTAGATGAATGGATGGAGGGATGGTCATGGCACCCTGTCTTGTGGCCGGTGGGATACGATGGTGGGTTAGGCTCACGGTCAGATTTAACGTTGGGATGGTTCTTGCGTTTGTTTTGCTTTTGGGATTGGTCTGGGGGGTTGTTTGTGGGTTTCATTGGTTGGGGACTTTGAGAATGCAGCATGTATGGGATTTTATGGTAGGTGGAGATAGCGGGTTTTAAGCAGAGGTTGTGATTTGGATCACACTTTGGGACACGGGAATGGGCTTGAGCGGGCAGTTTGGCATGGTGGTTTCGGGGCCCGTATAGAGTGGGGTATGTATTAGGAAGTTGTTAGTGGGGCATTAGGGGGGTAGTGTCGTGTTTATTTTGAAGGCTCGTGGATATTGTCAGCTATCAGAGGCAAACTACACTCGCTTGTTGTTATGGTGAGTTCGAGGGGTGCAAAATCACCGGTGAGGGAGACGGGCGTGACAGGCAGGTATTGCTGTTGAGCATGATGTTGTCGGCGCATCATAGACGAGCAATGCGAGGGGCAAATAGCCTGCCCGGTGACTGATTGGGGTCGGAGACATTGTAGTCAACGTGGAAATGACAAGCACTTTCCTACTTGGAAAACAACTGGCTAAAGGAGGCGAAGACCGAGTTCATATGTCTTGGTATGGGGTTAATGCTTCCTCCATGACGGGTACCGGAAGTTAGCTATCTTCCGTGCCGGTGGCTGTCCTCAGCCCAGGACCTCCTATCAAGCGTCTCCCAAGGCTTTCGCATTCAGGCAGCAACAACAATACGGACGAACGCCTACATACTGTGACTCCTGTCGTCAATGACAACGGGGCAAGGCTCGAAACAAGGTAGCCTGACGCCTCGCCAAGCATCTCGAACACATTTGACGAGATTGCGAGACATGGGTGGGGCGCTGGTAACGGCGTTAGATGCTGCAGGAGGCTGAGAATCTCGGTCTGCGCACACACGCCTGGTAACGGTACTTGGAAACATTTGTGCGCGCCGCGGTGCCGGGCGTGGAAAGCTGCTACGACGATGCGACGATGCAGAGACACGAAGGAACTTTTCTTTTGATTTTAGCGGGTCGCCGATGCTTCAATGTCTCGTTTGCGGCTTGAATCTTTAGACGTTGCTTAATCTGTATGGGCCAGGCCCGATGCAACGTTCAAGAGTCTTCGTCGCAATCGCATCCCAAGCTAGCAGACGGGATCCGCGCATTGCGGTGTGGCGCCGCCCGCGCTGACAGCCTTTCATTGGCCGTTCGCTGCCTTGGCGGCTCCCGGACGAAATTCGAGGTAGCGAGATGATGTCGTCCGGTGGTTGAGAACCCGAGACGCCGGTCCATCTAACGATGCAAGCCTTACAGGCTCCTAATTCTGCCGAACGCTGGACGAGAATCCACGGCCTCAGATGCTTGTCTGCCTTCAGCACTAGCCCCATTGCATTCCCCGTCTGCTCTACGCTCCTTTTCCTGCTCCATACAATATAAACCCTCCCGCGCCTGAGAAGGTTGCTCTTTGTGCACTTCCATCATCCGCTTCCGACAAGCAGCCTCGCCAAGACCCGTTTCCTTATTTTTCTCCATCGACGCAAACAGTCACCATTCCGATGACCGAGATCAACAACAACAAGGAAGGCCTTCGTCCATACAGTATGGCTGGCTCCGAGACCACCACCGTCGCCAACAGCACCGTACCGTCCGTCATGGAACAGAAGGAAATGGCCACCTCCGCCGCGCCATCCTCCGCATCTGTACGGGAGCGCGAGCAGACCCCCGTCGCAGAGGCAACCGAGAAGACACCACAGGTTGAGGGCAGCGGCAGCGTATCCGACGAGGATGCCGAAGACAACTTCGTATATCCAAAGGGCTGGCAACTCACCATCATCACTACAGCATTAGCCTTTTCTGTCTTCTGCATGGCCTTGGTATGTCAATCCACAAAAGTCCACTTATCATGATCTAGACAAAAGCTAACAACCTTAACAGGACAACACAATTCTTGCAACCGCCATTCCCCGCATTACTGATCAGTTCAAGGCCCTTAACGATGTGGGGTGGTATGGATCATCCTACCTGCTCACGACATGCGCGACCCAGCTCATCTACGGAAAAATCTACTCCTTCTACTCTATCAAATGGGTCTACCTAGCCGCTCTCTTCATCTTCGAGATCGGTTCGCTTATCTGTGGTGTCGCGCCTAATTCCACCGCCTTGATCATTGGTCGTGCCGTTGCCGGGATTGGAGCCGCTGGACTTTTCAGCGGAGCCATGCTTATTATTGCCAACACCGTTCCTCTTAAGTCTCGCCCAACATACATGGGTGTCATTGGCGGTGTTTATGGAATCGCCAGTGTTGCAGGTCCCCTCATGGGAGGTGCTTTCACAGATCATCTTACCTGGAGATGGTATGTATTGCATAGTCTCGTAGTGTGAAGCTATTACTAATAAGACATAGGTGCTTCTACATCAACTTGCCCTTCGGTGCTGTTACCGCCGCTCTGATTATCCCCTTCCTTCACATCAACCGTCGTGGAGGTAAGACAACTCTGACCTGGAAGCAACAGCTTCTCAAGTTCGACTTGGAAGGCACAGCATGCTTCCTTCCCGCTATCGTGTGCTTGCTTCTTGCGCTCCAGTGGGGTGGCTCAAAGTATGCGTGGAACAGCGGACGCATCATCGCCCTCCTCGTCCTCTTCGTCGTTCTCTCCGTCGCGTTTGTCGCCATCCAGGTCTGGAAGCAAGAGGATGCCACCGTTCCTCCTCGCATCTTCATGAACAGGAACGTCTGGGGCTGCGCTTGGTTCACTGCTATGCTCGGTGCCAGCTTCTTCATCATCGTCTACTACCTACCTATCTGGTTCCAAGCCATCAAGGGTGCAACCGCCACAAAGTCCGGCATTATGAATCTCCCCGCCATCCTCGGTCTCGTAGTCATCTCCATGGTTTCTGGAGTCGCTGTCACCGTCCTCGGATATTACACTCCCTTCATGCTTGTCAGCTCCGTCCTGATGGCTATTGGCGCTGGTCTCCTCTCTACTCTTGAAACCGACTCCGACCACTCCAAGTGGATCGGCTATCAATTCATCTTCGGTGCTGGAGTAGGTTTCGGCATGCAACAAGCACTTATAGCCGTACAGACGGTTCTCAAACTCGAGGACGTCCCCATTGGCACCGCCATCATGATTTTCGCGCAAACCCTCGGTGGCGCCCTCTTCATCTCCGTTGGCCAGAACGTCTTCACCAACCAGCTGATCAAGAACTTGTCTAAGTCGGTCCCTGATTTCGACTCTGCGCTTGTGCTGGTTGTCGGTGCTACTGAGCTCAAGAACGAGATTCCATCCAAGTTCTTGACCGGTGTGCTGTACGCGTACAACAAGACCCTGACGGAGACTTTCTACGTCTCCGTGGCCTGTGCCGCGTTCTCGATCTTTGGCGCGTTCTTCGTCGAGTGGAGGAACATGAAGACGACTGGCCGCAAGGTCGAGATGGTTGGTGCTTGATCGATTCATCCTCGATGACGATTGCCTACCATTTTGCGATTACCCTCTTTACGTAATGTTTTTTTATGCCCCCGGTGGCCCACTGGAGCGCGCTTAGATTGTATTTCTTATACCCCATCATGTTAGCGCTCTTTACCCAGCATAGCAGCAAGGCGTTGTACTCGGTGGACACGTCCTTTTGATCAAAGGTTCTCTTTTATCCGTTTTAATAGCATAGACGACATGGCTGGCTGGGTCGATATCTGCGAGGTGTGTTGGACGAGCACTCAACTCTTCCTTATTCAAAAAGCTTAGACGGTTGGATGATGATGGTCTGGAGGAGGATGACGATAGAATGGTGCGGAAGCAATTATAGCTGTTGGATGACCGTCATGGCATGTTTTCTGAATGTGAGGACTTACTGCTGGCGTGTTCTGTGACAGGTTATAGAATGAAAGAAATGTACACTTTAACTATATCTCTAATATTCTCTTCCTGAGTTCCTTAATCTGTGAACTCTACTTTAACCGCATCACATATTCCGTCCTTCAACCGTCCATATAACCCCCATCTCTTCGCCTCCGCGTCACTCCTTCCCACACTCATCACAATACTCGCGAAGTGATCTCATAAAAATGAATAAGAACTTACACATGTGCGGCGCATATGCCAAAAATACAGACATTGACGGACATGTCATGTTCCTTTTACTCGAAAGATTACGAAGACTTATATAGAGGGTACATGTACCTGGGCTCAAGATTTTGTCCGTGATTGTGAACATCATGCTATGTGGCTGTCTCATGTGTTCGGATTTCCAATTTAGGAATTGGGATGTTAGTTCTGAGCTGGGCTTACGTATCACATTCCTGTCGATGTGTATATGAACATATGAGCACACAAGCACCTCTCCCTCACTCAGTGTGGAACTTCTTTACACTTTTACTGCACAGTGAAGGCTCGCTAATATCTGGCGATATGAGCTTGTGATCTACTGAATGACAGGAGATGTACGACTCTGGGCGCATATTATCTGCGAAGGGTTTTAGGTACTTTATCTTATGGAATCTGCTCGGGTTGCTGGCCTGGGAATATGTTGAGAGGTGCATGGGAGTGGTTGGGCTGGGGTTTTGTTCTGCTACATGTTTGCATATGGAGTATATTCTGTATATTTTTGCAAGTCGCTCCTGTAAATTTCCCAAATGGATGGCTACTAAGTGCCCGACTCGCGTGCCTTGATGAGTGAACGGTTATATAAACCTTATCTTCTACTTCTTTACAAGATTCACACTCCGGGGGATATGCGTTGGACTCGTGGCTAAAAATTGCAAAAGACAAGGATACATGATCTTCTGCTCCTGCTCTAAAATCGCTGCTACCTGAAGCATGATAGCCAATGTGCCTGTTGTACAAAATGTTCAGTACGTTCTATACATGCAGAAATTTTATAGTGTCTCTATGGAAGATTGTGAGCGGTATTTGGTGTGGTGGTTGACTTTTTGGGCACTTCTGCCGTCACTCTCAATTTCTACAGTATCCAACATCCCAGACAATTCTATTGTTTGGCTCCGAGCTTATATAGATACGTCATCACTAAAGGTGACATTACCTAGATTTCCAACACCCGGCTAAAAATCAACTTCAACGCGAAGATACCCCGACAGTCTACTACACCCTCAAATATCATGTCGACATCTACACAAGGTTCTCCAAAGGTCACTATTAAGATGGATTTATCACCAAGTACCCACCACTTCTCGAACGCGACCCCACCAACGCTCAGTTTCCGGATGACCTCGCATGCTAGCCGTCCACTTACTATGCGAATACCGCATGGTTCACCCCTCGACATCAAAATGGCCATGAACCAAGGGGGCTACCCTATATATGACCTCAGCACATCGCCTCCCACGCCGGTCAAAATAGGTGATATGACAGGCTGCATCCATCGTCCTTCCTCCCCTAACAAGTTACTTGTGTTGTTTCCCGGACGTCAATCGCCGAACTTCGAATTTGCATTCAACCGTGGGGCGTCCTATGAGGTGGCCTTTCGACCACAGCCCTGGGACGTCGTTCGCAGAGGCAGACTTCTAGACCCCGATGGAAACGAAACAAGTATCCGCAGGCCCAGTGAGGTGGCAGGCGTGGATGGCTTGGAGGCTGGAAAGAAGTATAGAACGACGATGGCGCTGGGCAAGTTACAGTCTGTGCCTTGGTGGTGGGGAACTGAGGATGACGAACCGGATAGTCAGGGCATGGGGAACGTACTGATCGAATTTGAGGTCGAGGATGGTGGGGTTGAGTTTCGAGTGGAAAAGTGATGAACAAATAATTTGATAGACGTTACAAAGTAGGCATCGTACGCAGGCTTTAGCTGATATTACCTGTCCACACAGTGGGCGTGATATTCATGTGGGTATGCAGCCCTGGAGGGTCGTAACTTTCACTGGGTTGCTCTTATGGGTCGTGATGTTTACGAAAACATGGAGTGTGTGGTTCGTTTCCTCTATACAATTCATGGAACAATATACGCATGTGGTAGGCTGGAAAAGGTGGTTTAGTAGGACATCCTTTTAAACTAGGAACACAATCACTTCCTTTTGTCGGACTTGACCGTCTCCTTTTCACACTCCAGTACTTGGACAATCTTTCAGGATGTTTGTTTCAATCAGTTCATATGTTGAAGAAGAGTAGTGGACATGGAAGGTTCAGGACACCCTCTCCTGTTCTGTCTGAAACGAAAAAGTACCCTATAAGACATACTTGTATTATATATTTAGATATTGTTAGTCGATACCCTTCAATTTACTACAGAGGTGTGAGTTAGCTCTTTGTGTTCTGAAGTTGTTCCGTTGAAGCTACAAGTACAACACATGCCTCCCCTTTGAAACTGTTTAGCCTAGTACATCATATATTGAAACCCAACGCTCTAATCTTTGACTGTTGGGTGAAATATCTCCTGTATAGTTTAGCGTACTCGCTTGCCTACCTAGAACTAGCATAGTATCTCATATATGCAGGAGATATATCATCTCCTCTACTAACATGATTAGTATTATCACATTATTAATCTACAACATGAGTTGCAACACAAAGCTGCTATTAAATACTGTTCAGATTCTTTGTCGATTGCTGTGATCGTGCCCGCGAGTCAGTATTCGCCTCTATCCAATCGCTAGTGCCTCGATTCGACCCGCACTCTCGACCATTCCTTCTATCCTTCCATGAACCTTGCGTCTTCACCCGTATCCTAATACTACACAAAACTGGCGTATCTATCATGTGCATGAGATTACGAGGCAGACTGGTCTGTTATTCAAGGTGGTCAGCCTAGTCTTCCCGTCAGGCTGAACGTCCTGAGAACTCGCTCACGACATTGGCTACTGTGTGGTGAGCGGCCTATTCATGCCCAACAGCAGGCGTTTTTTCTTGCAGCCTAACGCCACGAGACGTCATGTTGCACGATTTCGGTTACCGTGGCGCAGGTAGGTCATTCTACGCATTTTGTCTAGCATAGTTAGGCAGAGTGTAGTAGAGCAATTCTCCAAGTGGAGAACTTACAATTATATTGGTTGCATCTCGGCTCCGAGCTGAGTGGGTTCATCAATCATGCTCTTATGATTTTATTCTAACAGAAGCTTTAGGAACTTATACCAGTATTTGTTAGCAGAGAAGGAATTCGTAGACGGCGAGTCTGCTCTGAAGTGCGCTCAATCTGCGATCAGATGCTTAACCAATCACACAGAAACCAACCTTGAGCTCAGCCTTGGAGTATGGCTTGCATTAGCGTACCTGCTCTGTGACGTTTATGTTCACAGATCCAGAGCTGCCTCTGGCAACAATCTCTCGGCCTTGTCAACTCAGCCTCGTTGGTTCAGCATCACGTCTTCTTGCGCTTGAATGTTTTCCCTGATTTCCATTGTCAATTTTACAATAAGTCTCGATTATGAGTTATCCTGGAGTCAAGATCGTAGTGGACGGACAACACGGCGTCGAAGCACGAGGCCATAATACCAGCCGAGAGTTAGTACGAGCATCCGGCGATTTTCACGGGGCAGACGCGCTGCCTGCAGAGAATGGTCGAAACGGCGGCACTATTAGGGTTGAGCTGCGAATTCGACCTGGCGGTGGCTTGATAGCTTTCGATCTAGACACTGCAGGGTCACGGCATGTCTCTGTAGGACAGGATTTGTTCTTGAGCGCTAGAGGTGGTGACGGAGAAGACGGCGGTACAGGAGGAGATGGTAAGAATGGATCCAAGGGCTACAAAGGTCAGGATGCTACTCAACATAGCGATGCAACTAGCGGAGGTGATGGTGGCCCGGGAGGGAAGTAAGTGCATCAAAGTAGTACATATCAACTGACTAATATTATTACAGCGGTGGCCAAGGCACTTCCGGAGGACACGGCGGCCATGGAGGTACGGCCGAGGTCAGAGTGAGCGAACACAACATGCACCTTGCGTATGTGGTTGATTGGGGCGTGCGTGGAGGAACCGGGGGGAGAGCTGGTCATCACGGAAGAGCTGGCCAGGGCGGCGCAGGGGGGAAAGGAGGTTCAGGTCATTCATGGCAAGAACTTGACGGTTACAGGCAGGTCTGCGCATCTGACTGTACTAATGGATCCTCATCGGCAGTGACAAGATCTGGGAATTCTTCAATCGGACCATTACAAAGTGGTGTACCATTGTATCTCGCCATCCAGAACGGGGCGATTTCGGATGGGCAGAATACATATGCACTAAACAATATTGGGGCGCGCATCCCCTCAAGTCACGCCGGCTTGATCCGAGATGCATTGATGAATGAAGGCAATAGCCAAGCCTTGGTCCATTCAAGTTCGAGCGGCGCACTTGTGTCTAGCGGCCACTCCTCCGGGTGCAGAGAAGAACCAAAGTACAGGACTTGCTCGAAGCCGGCGGGGAGTAAAGGTGCTAATGGATCTCCAGGATGGGCTCCTACATCACATTTGCATTCTGGCAATCCAGGGAACTCCGGTCATGGCTCTTTTGTTGTATTCGATCCCTACGCCCCTTTAGCAGACGAAACTTATACTAGCAAATTCGAGTTCAGGCTCGTTGACTTCGATGTGGCGGACGAGAACAACGATAGTATATTTGAGCCCGGAGAATGCGCTCTCATCAGTAAGGTCCAGGTCGAGAATACCAACACAAGCTCGAGTGGCATGCCCACACCTCATACGCAGATACCGGCAACTTTGAGGAGCTGTGCGTGGTTGACCAGTGTACAAGGGCGGGACAAATTGTCGCTCCCACGTAATATTGCCCCACGACAAACGAAGATAACGACAAGGGACAAAATATGGGCAAAAATTGAGTCACCTCCAGCGAGTTCGATTGCCAATCAGATTTTTGTCGCACACCAGCGAATTCATCTGGACGCAACAATACCGGATATAGACCGACGAGTAAACAACTTCAACCACAATAGAACTATCACAATCCAGTATCCGTTGTTTATAGAACTGGATCAAATCAAGTGCCTTGAAAGCATACCTTTCGGCTCGTCATGTTCGATCAAATGGCCTGTAAGCCGACTAAGTTCATGCCACTTTGAACTCCCGTTGACATGAATATAGGTCAGCAATCGCTCCTCGCGGGCCTTGGGCTCCAGTAGCTCCAGTACGCGCCGAGTTCACTCAAGTATCAAGACGCGGTCCCAATTTGCGATCCTGGGTGATGCACTGGTTCCCATTGCCAGCATCAGTACTGCAATGGCCGAAGAAATCATTGCTCGCATCGGCGCACGCCAGACTCAAGAGATATCGAAACGCATGCACATTCTCGAGTACGCTGAGGAATATTCCAATATCGACTTCTTTATACAACTGCGCGCCACTCCGGTGACTACTCAAACTGGCCAGGGCCGCTCGTCTACGTCTTTAATTCCTATGCAGACCCATAAGATTACGGTTCAGGTGACCAATCGCTATCATCATAACCCCGACTCGAAGTTTCTCCTTCTCACAAGCAAGTCAACTACCAAGGAGTACCTTGATGGTTGGCGGCAATTCATTCGAACGGAATTGCACACATCGGCAGATGTATGGAATGTCAGTCAACATGGCAGTATTCGGGAACAAGAGAGTACAACGACAGTCCTTGACAAATATGCTGGAAAAACCATTGTTGCCTTGGACGACCCCTTCCAGTTTCAGAACTCTGGCGAACGTACAGCTCTTGACTTTGTTGAAGCAGAAAGCTCGTCTAATTTATCAAGAAAGCAGACGAGTTTCATCTTTGCTAAAAAAGGCCGCGTCCCTAACGAATCAGTAATGGCCAAATTGAGCGAAATAGCCTGGGTTGCAGCGAAGCTTGGAACTGTCGATAGACACCTACAGTCTATTGCTACCCACACCTCAACACGGAAAGAGCTACTGGACTTACTTGGAAACGGTACATCCGATCTAGAAGCATACACTCTGGAATACTCTGGTAATCTTGAACAGTACGGACGTCGCCTAGCGCGTAGGCTGAGGACATTGCACCCACGCGATCGTTTCATCTTGACGGATAATATGGACGGCTCGGGCCTGGTCATATTACAATGTAATCCACAAGGTCAGAATTTCAGTGTTGCGTGTGTGGGGCAAGGAAAAGATTCGGGCTCGAGTGTCTCCGGCCTCAGTCCGTCAGAGGCATATAACTTGGTATCAAACTTGCCTTTCAGCCAGAGGCTTGATATCCTTTTCGAGAATGCTATAAGCCGGACCACTTATTCGGATTTTGTTTTGCTTGCTGCAAAGCATTCAGTCTTGGATGACTTGCACAGACAGGTATCCTGTCTTGCGAGTAGACCAAGATGGTCGCATACTCCTATGAACTTCGACCGCAATCGTTTCACAACCAACTCTTTGATGGGCGACTGTCATGATAAAGTGGCTATGCTTCTATCGCATGATTTATGCAGACCAGCAGAGGATAATGTTTTGTTAGAAACAGCACTTGAGCTCTTAGCTTCCGTTATATTGTCGGCACGGTGCCAGAGCTTCCCACAGCTATTGACGAAGATCTTCAACCCCTTTCGACGGACTCGTTCTCACGTGAAGCGCGGGCTTCTGGTCCAAGTAAAGGAGCTTATGGAGTCAAGAAATGCCCTGGGAGACACCGCTCAAGCAGACCAGGCAAAACATCGCTTCAAGGCATTTAAAAAGCGAGCCGGGCAGAAGCTGACCAAGAAGAATCATGGCCAGACAATATCTCAGCGGATTTCAACACTAACAAAGGGACAAGTTCGACCAAGCAACAGCCCAAACTTCACACACGCCATCACTATCGACTCCATCTTCCCAAAAACCCAATACATCTCGCCACAGGAGCTCAAGAATTGGCAACACCACCACCGCCTGGCCAAAGCTCAGCATCGCAGCGACAGGGAGGTTATAGCTAACCTAGGCGACGAACTCGACCTAGAAATACATGATGAGTCGAGACCCGAGCCTCCAGCGACCGCATTTCCAGCGCCAATACACCCCCCTGGTCCACGAGATGTGTGCGCAGAGGAGCAGGTCGCGACCGAGGTGGCTGCCACACCTGTACCTGCTCCACTCGAGCTACACGCGCGCTCAGTGCCTACAGGCACTTCAATGGATGTTCGTAATGATGGCGTTGGTCGAGTGGACGGCGCTCAAAATTCCTCTCAGCCATCATCGGAGCCAATGTCAATATCCCTCCCTCCTGAGCTGCCCCAACATCCTGCTGAATCTCGTTCGGAACTGATGTCCACTTCGCTTATGCCCGAGATGTCCCAGACTACCCTTCAACCGCTGTTCGAGCTAATGGCGACCTGGCTCATGCCTGAGCTGGCCGAAGGTGCCCCACATCCACCGCCAGAGTTGATGTCTACATCACCCATGCCTGAGCTTTCAGCAGATAGGAATCCCGTGTACGAGCTCGCAGAACGGGCATCTCTAAATGCAATGCAAGTCACACCTACTGTGAATGAATCCGAAAGCGATGCTGGTGTGAACGGTAATTTTACAGCGATGTTGTTGAGAGCTTTCGAGGAAGTCATCCATGCGAACGCTATAGCTCAGATACCTGTGGAAGATGTTGATTAGTGAGATGACTTAGAGATTTCGAAGATTTTCCTAGCACTTCAAGATGTTGGACTGGACAGCACTCACGTGGAACTCATCGGAAAGTTGCAGAGGTACCGCACATAAACTATCGACTGCACGGGAATTTGAAGTACACACAAAGTGCTATGGTATGAAGAAAGAAAAGACTGCGAAAGGAACAGTGAAGGATTTTAAATACTCGTATTTCCTGAATCGGAACGAAGATATGATCACCCACCCTGATATTTAGGTCAGAGTCTAGAGCCGTAATTAGCATTAGAAAAATCTGAGGCTGACAATCAACTGTTTGATATGCTTATTGTATTCTATGCCGGATTCTAAAACATCGAACACGATTTAACCTGTAAAGAGGTATTATTCCAGCCTCAAGAACCCGGGAACCCATGTAACTCTTACGAAGCTTCTTTTTTTCTTTTGGGTGTGTGCACATGAAATCCGAGTTCAGAGCTCCCTCGACGTAAAGACCTTTGTTATAAATTACGTCTTCCATTGTCGATTTACCCTCGCATATCAACCCCTGGCGGAGTTTCAGAGATCGGCACCATACCACTCATCCAACTGAATTTTAGAATTGTAGTTGTTAGTAGAGAAATTTTGAAGGCAGAGAATGAGAGAAATATATAGGGTAATATACACGTATACAGGCACAAACTAGGATGAGTGTAGCCTTGAACGCATAATGCTCAGTTCGGTAACCAGAACCGCATTTAGCGGATGATGACGCAGGACTAAGGGATTGAGGTCATCAATATCACCCATTTCTTGTCCGTTGTCCGTCCGTTGTCCAAGACGTTGATACATAGAACTAAAAAACAGGATGTGCAGCTGGTAATTTTGTACTCTGACTCCACCCCACTCGCACTTCTGGCGGTGCTCTAATCAATTTTTAGCGAGCGCCACACATGCTGAAGACTTGCTCTGATTTTAAAGTTCCAAGTCATAGTGTTATTGTTGTAGAGAGGAAGAAAAACGGAGGAGAGAAAAGGGGATTTACATACTTTGAGTACAAACTAGACGAGGCAGCCACGTGTATTGGATAACTCTAACAAATACCGGGGTGATGTGTATAGAGTTGAATTAGTACTTATCATGCTTACAAATGAAAATATGGTAAAACGACGCATGCCATCTTTCGTTGCCAAATTTGGTTCAAGAGCATCCTCTCAGGGCAGGATATTAACATACTGGTAAAATTCCCCACATTAACTTTGTGTTGTGAAGTTTTCGGTTTAATTTTCAAGGTAGTATATTGTAGAAGAAAGGATATAACAGGCAGAATGAGGGTTTATGTACTCGAACCTCCCCATCAACCTATGAAACTGTATTGAATATTGCCGTTCCAAGATGCTGATCACCACAAGCGTTGAAGGGGTCTTCCGTTCTCGTTATATAGGTAAACTACAAAAGGTCTAGGAAGCACATGCTCTCGCAATGTTGGGTTTTTGATACAGCGAACCTGCGCATAAACTCTGGCTCTTGCACTTTTAGAGATAGTTCCCCGCACATGATGTTCGCCAGTCTGTTTTTAGAGATGAGGATAGCAGTGCTACTATTTTGTAGAAGGAAAGACACAGAGGTGAGGGAGAAGGGTATTTATATCCATACCCAGGCGCAGAACGACACGAGTATCGTATACTGGCTTAATATCACAATATCTACATCAATGGTAAAAGCCATGATCAGCAGCACCTATCTTGAAGATGATGACCAGTACCACGGCGTATCCTTTCGCATTGTTTAAACAAAAGAACAAGACGGAAGCATATGATGTCCCCAACAGCCACGCCAAACCCAGCAGCGCCCGCTCATGAACGCTCATTTCGAACCTTTGTTGGGTTTCCGCTCATGGGAGAGGGAATTGATAATTTTTGGTAGTGCGTTGAGTAGAAGCATAGTGTGAGGGAATGAAAAGATGAAGGAGGGCGGTGTTTATATACTGGTGAGTCCACCTTGCCCTTATTATATTAGAAAAGGGAGACATCGCCTAGACACTCAATTGCTAGCATCGAGATCTGAAGCCGTGGTCACAATCACCAATCAAGGAAGCAGGCAACCATCATCAGCTGCTTCGCACCAACTACACATAACTACTGGGTAAGTGTCCACATATGTTATGCTTTGTACTTTCTCCCAACACACAACCACCCACTCATGACTTCAATTTTTGCCGTTTTCCGGATTCCCACCCATGGAAGGAACAGGCACATGTTTTGTGGCAATAAGCAGAAATGTAATGTGAACAAACCGAAATAAAGCAGAGACGAGCGGTTTATATATCCATACCTCCGATCCCAAGACAAACCGGCGAAACAAGAAGTGCTCAGCCACTCCATTGCCGCCCCCAATATATGGAGCCGTGGTTACAAATACCGATCAACGACGCTGTTGTTCACCACCACGCCTCATTCTTAATATCGTTTCAACAAGTCCAAAGACGCCTCACAGCAGCTATTTCGGTCGAGCCGCGCGCTCTCACGCTGCGTCGATTTCCGTCTTTCGGGTGCGGCACATATCGCAACGTCGTCGTCTTTTAGACTCGCTGCGAGCAGCAATGCAGTGTCGTGCATAGTGATAGCGAAGATAGAAAGGCATGTGCCCGTTCACTACACAGCACTTGGCAGGATTACGCACCCTGCATATTCGCCTAAGCGTCTGACGCAGTCTTGGAAACTTTAACCCATGGATCTGATCACTACCACTAGAACCTTAATAGCACTTCTAGCTTCAAGCACATGTGGCTGCCTCTTCCAAACTTTTTGAAGCCAAGCACACACCCGTGTTAGATAGTTTAGACGAAGCAGATAACATAGCTCATGGCTCACCTAGTGGACACCAGTTCTCAAGTACAGTTATCACCTCCACCAATAGCATTTCTCACAATCCGTCCGCTATCAAGTCAATGGCACGAATCCAGGGCAGCATGTACTGAAACGGGCGCGGTTTTACTCCAGCAGCTTCTACTCATATCCAGCCCCATTCTTCTTTTTAGAGTTCCACATATATCGAAGCCATGCATATTTTAGTGTTGTGAAATGCATGTGCTATGTGGAGGAAGAATCGAATCAGAGCAGAGAGAGGTTATGTAGATCTTTAGCCAGCTCAGTAGTCATCGCACTACTAGCGCGGGGGGGGTTTCTATTCGTTTCAAGAGTAATATATGCCATTTCTTTTGTATTGATACACATATGCATACACATGCCCACTTCCATGTCTCATATGTTGGTGTACATGAACTGGTTTTGCCTCTGCTTCGGCGCAATGGTAGCCTGTTCCGCCACCCTATTCCAATGAACAGCGTCCCACCACCGTTCCAGATACTCTCTCTTCCCTCTGATTCCGTAGTCGTGCAGCCATACATGCTCCCACGTGTTCACACACAGGAGCGGGATAACATCAACACCACCCAATGCCTTCTTGTCCTTCTTCACTGTTTGGGCGGCAGATCCGAAGGCTCCCACGGCGTTTAGGCCTTTGGAGGTGTATGAATCGGGGTTTTCGGTATTCAAATCGAGACTCTGTCTCCGGTAATGTGCGCCCGACAACGGGGAACCAGCAAGATATGTGGGCAGTATCTTAAAGCTGCTCCGCACACTCCCACCGGTGACCTCGTTAACCTGTACCAGCCACACGAAACCAGGGCCAAACATGGCCTGAGCTGTTGTAAGGAAGGACTCGCGTAGTGTGTCGAAGGAGGAGAAGGAGTGGTTTATTTCGTCTAAGACTTCGGAGCTGGGGACGGAGTTCACGTCGGCGTTCATGTTAATGCCGTTGAAGAAGAAGTGGTTGTTCCAGAGCATGGAGGCAACATTGAAGTCGTGGGCGCGGACGGGGTTGCGGGCAAGGTCGATGACGAGGTCTTTTGTGTTTGTGTTTTCGAGAGGTGTTCCTACGTGCATGTCAGTATGCACTACCTCCACTTCTCCCGTTCCCGGCTGGGGGCTGTTGTTTGAGGTTGCGAAGGGCTGTGGAGGGGCCCGTACCGCTCGTCACGGCATTCAACTCGTCGGTGAGGTGCTCCATGTACTCGTCATATGCAATGCTGAACCCCTTGGGACTGAGCAGCCCCGGAATGCCCTTCTCCCTAAGGTCCTTGTGCTGCTCGAGTGTCGCGACCTTGTGCTTGCTCCGCACGAAGAGTGTCGTTGGCGTTGTTCTGCATGTCTAGACCAGTGTCAGTCGACCTATCGACCTATCGACCCATGATGAGGCCACGAAGACATACTGCAGAGACTGTGCGGAGGGCGGACTGGATGGCGAGCGGCCTGCGTGCGAGCAAGCGTATTATCATGGCAGCGGGCTGGGATTGGAATCGCAATGGAGCGCGCTGTCGTCGGTAGATGCATCTTTTTTGCGGCGACGAGGAGCGCTAGAGGGCCGGCCAATCAGTGTGCGTAACGGCCCGAGATCGCGACTTCTTCAAAACGCATGCAAGCGCCCGCCCTGTTTCAAGCGCTCAACTGTGGGCAATTGCAGAGCCACCCGAGCGAAAGAGTCATCTGATGTTGGAACGCGCCTAGCCAGCACCCTCGCTGTCGCTGTCGCTGTCCGTCCAGCGCCTGCCGTCCATTCGGCGCGTGCTGCGCTCTATTTCGAGGCGATGGTGACGGTGAGCGAGCCGACGCGAAAATGTCTGCGTGTGCGATGGGTATATACAGGTAGCTTGCAGCCCAGGTTTGTTTTACTTCTATTTCGCCTCTCGAGTTTGTTTCACCGTATTTTCTGTGCTGTTGTTTCCGTTCCCTGTCAAGTGTTTCTTCCGCCCAGACATTAATCCCATTGTTTTATTGCACTGTCCCACATATGCTGTCGTCAAGTCTTTCCATGTACATAGCACTGTTGACCAGTCTTCCTTCCCTCTCATCTTTCTCTCACATCATGGGTTCCAAGCTTTCGCGCATATCACTTCTCCTCTTCCTTACAGCTATCATCTCTACAACCTCAGCACAAGACATCACCACACTCGAAACAAAGACATGTGGTGGCGTACCAGGGCTTCTCCAGTGCGGGACCGGCTTCCCGTTCGAGTTTTGCTGCCCCTCAAGTTCGACATGCACGCCTCTCAACTCAACGGCCGTGATAGCAGCAATATGCTGTCCCAAAGGCGCAGACTGCTCCTTCATCCAGCCCATAACCTGCGATGTTAACCAGCTCAACGCCACCCTACATCCGGACAACCAAATACATCTCTCCGATACCAAAGACATCGAACTCCCAAAATGCGGCACGCAGTGCTGTCCCCTAGGCTACGGATGCACAGGCGGCATGTGCAGTGCTGAAGCTGCCGCCGCCTCTTCCACATCTACGAGTGTCGCAACTGCAACATCGACATCGACCCCAACGAAGTCGCCCTCTGTGAGCCAGACAGAGGCCCCGACCGCTGCACCGATAGTAACGGAGCAAGGGTTTAACGGCCGCTCCTTTGTCGCCGGTCTCTTCCCTGGCCTCGTCCTCGGTGCACTGGGTACGTTGGCGCTGATCTGGGTGATCAAGAAGAGGAGGGAACGTCAATCAAAAGAGCGCTTCTCAGGCGACTTTGGTCACGTAGCACGCACAATCTCAGACCCCATCTACGACCCCCAGTATTCTCAGCGGTCAGACTTCATACGCTCAAACAGCCGGTCCACCAGGGCGGACAGCACGACAGGCATGGTGCAAAAGAATGCACCCAGGATCAAGAGTATCTGGGATCGGACGCCTAAACTTGGGTTCTCGGGTTGGAACAGCACTCCCACTTCCAACGGCAACGCCATTTACAACAACGCGAGTACCAACCTAGGTACCGCTGTTCTCACAAACTCTACGCTAAGACCACCACCACCGGCTATCAGGGCAGGCCATCATACGGATCCATATACAACGCCGAACATGACGCCTGGGCAGTCATCGACACGGAGTCATAGGTCACACTCCAAGTCGCAGAAGAGTAGTAAAGTGAAGTATACACCTCAAGGATCTAAAAGACCAACAACACCAGTGCGCAGTACGTCCACAGAAACAATAGACGTCCTCATGCCGGCGCCTAGTTTCCTGGCACCGCCAAAAGGCTTGGGGATGAGAGAGAATAGGATGACGCAGGACACTACTTTTACGAATCTTATGGAAAGGGCGGGATATGATGAGAGTAACCGGGACGAAGTGAGAAACTATAAAGGTCGAGCCTTGTAGGTTCATCCATGACCATGTTTGCATATTTCCTTTGTTTCCTCTTCTGCTGGCTCGCCGGCCTGTTATGATTATTGTTTGGGTGGGTTTTTGCTACGGGCGGCCTTGTCACACTTTCACTGATGTTAGCGCTGGCGTTTGCATGCTGTCTTTCGCATTTGAATTTGCATTTGCATTTGGGTTGCGGGTTAGGAGGATATATTTGATACCAGGCATTGCCACTCATTACTTAGGGACTGAAAATTTAATTGGTTTTACACACTCATTACTGCTGCTTTCGCTTGTTTGTGATGTGCTCGTACGTTTGCATATCCTTATCTTACATGACGGGTATATAAATGCCATTTCTACCTTTAACTCCTGATTACAGTACTACTGTTGGTCTCTCTAAAACATAAGAGATTAATCAACATGTGCGGATCTCAAAATACAAACTTCGACCTCCTATGTGGGAGTGAGTGTTGTTGGATTAGGGCGGTGTATTATATTGCTATATGCTACATCCCTGTTCCTGTAGCGGATGACAAATTGTCACAGTGTGGGAATGTAGTGATGATGGTGTCTAGGATTGAGGGTGCTGAGCATGGCGAGGATAGTGATAATGGTAATGGGAATAGTGCAAAATACCAGCAAAGGGGATGAACAGTGATGTTCTTCGGGAGCTATGGATTTAGAGAATGGGCAGAGTGTATAACCCTCTCTTCCTGCCTCCGCTTCTATACCAGAAAGCTGTTAACTGTTTGTTTCGAATCTGCATCTTGTCGCGCACGGACCATCTAGCATATCTAAACAACTAGCGTGGATGGCACGTAATTGGCGGACTTACATGTTTCACCCTTGTAGCGTGCCGGACTAGAAAAACCTATGCTCAAAGTTTTTAAAATAGGAATCTGCCCAATAATGCGATTCCGTCTCTACAGTGGCTCAAAATAGCAGCCTGCTCATGAGTGTGTATCCGCCCATCCTTGTTTTGAAACTGAGCGGATTTTTGCTTCCGTCGGTGTTGCAAATTGTGGAGCGCCCTTGAGCGGGCTGGCCATACCTATGCAGTGCTATACTCAACATCGTAATGGCTAAGCTACTAACGGTAAAGCTGTTTCCACAACAGGTGTAGGGCGCGCTCTTGTAGAAAAGTGATGTGGTGCGCTTAGCGTTTTGCTCCGCGTACTAGCTATTCAAGTCTCTCTCTTGCGGTGTTGAGTAGAGTGGTGGATGAGTAGTGGGCGGACCAAGGAGATTTACTAGGAGACTCAGGCACATATAGCCTTTATGGAGTCGTCTAGAATACATAGAGAGCCTTCTCTTCTTGGGTGTAGATGCTCTGTGTTTGAGGGCGAAATTAGTCGAAGGCTTTAGGTTACGTCTTTAAAACTAAAGCTGCAAACCTCGATTGACAAAGGCAATTCTCTGATGGACATTTTGTATGAACTTGTCATCTATTTAGGAGCCTTATCTGTCCTTTCAAGTTTGGAATATGATTGCGCACCGCCTCGAAACATAAACGATTCCGAACTTAATGCAGACATGTAGCAACTTCCTGCTTCGCAGCCTACAAGAGCGTCCACGGACACATCATTCTTGTGTTGCTCGCTAGAAACAGCTAAGCCTCGCACCAAACTATGTGCAATGAAAAACGGTCTACAGTACGGTCCTAACCTCCCAGACATTCTGCGCTACGAAGAAGAGATTTAGGATAATTTTAAGAACATACCTAAATAGGCTAACCCTAAATTATTCTAAGCATAGACGCTTCTTAGTCTCCAACTACGACAGTTCCTCGTCATAATACATACGCCAAGAGCGCTACAGACACAGCTTCGGATAAAGCCCGACTATTGATACTCGATGTTGACGTATTTAGAGCAGTCAGCTATGTTGATAGATTTACACCTCAATTTCATAGACTCCGGGAATTACTCGTTATGCTGCATCAGATCAGGTTATTACAGCGCAGGACTCTTCACGTGCACCATTACTTACTATGCAACTTCTTCAGGTAAGCTAAGAATATGCTTTTCCCTAAACGATTGCTTAGGTTTCTAGATAATCTCATATATCGAGTCGCCAAATCTATATTTGAGGATACAATGATACAATGGAAAAGGCTCTCCGTCTGCACGAGGAAAGAGCGCTTGGCTCGGGTCGTGGATCGCACCAGAACTGATATATCTCGCAATCTATGGCTTCGTAAGTGTCAAATTCGACCCGCCTCGCATTTATGTCTTCAAGCGCTAGGCTGTCGATAGGATAGCTAAGTTATTATACGAGACCCTGTCCCTACAAGTTCCTAGCGACGAGTAATTAGCCAACGATGTCAGTCATTCATTTTCTTTATGCGTCTCCATTCCATCTCACATAGGGAAATTGTACTTGCAATATTGCAGGTCGCACTCACGAACGGTTCTACTACGGATGCAGCTCGCACCCATTCAGCAACAAATATTTATGAAATATCTGCTCTTCCTTAGCAAACTTTTTGAACATTGGACTGCGCCTTAATGCTGGTGGGATAGATTTTAGGAATACGTCGAAATGGATGCTGGACGACTTCAACAACTTCAACGACTTCCCGGTTGTCCCCTTTGATAATTGAAACGGTTGCGAACAGTTTCTAGGTGGCAAATTATGCTAGCGTATTGTGACAGCTGGGAAGAATATATTGCCAAGGCTTTGTTTAGATTGCCTACTTACTCCAGCTTATAATATGTAACGTTACTAATCAAACCGTCTCGACAAGACCTCGAAGACTCTACTGATGGCGTCAGCAAGATGATGTGATATGGGAAGAACGTACAACGACAATTGTGGACAGGACGATGGCTCAATTTACCTCCGGCCCACAAGAACATGCTCTAAACAGCAGAGAAGTAAGCCGCAACTGAGCACACGAATTAACTCCAAAGCTATAATAGCCAATCTTGGAGTTCCTGAGTAATCGTATTCCCCTGACACTATGTTGGTAAGTGTCTATCGTGGACGGCTTCGCAAATTGTTTAGCGTTCTTCACCTACTAGAGCGACGAGAGACAAAATCTCGTTCAACATGAATTCTATTTGACAATATTGGTGCTACCCGGACGTTCGCCCTGTTCGATCTTAGTACAGTAGAAGGATACTGTAGAAAGAGACAGATAGGGAAGGAGAGTAGGGCATCATGTCAGATCTGTCAACTAAAATAGAAGTAAGTATCCTATTACTGTAGAAGAACTGCAATTAATCATCTTCCTTTCCTTACTAATGTTGACCAGGGCAGGTATTTCGTTAATAACTATAACCTCAATTTGGTGCTTGATAGTTTCATTAAAAGTATATCCCGGTGCCGCGAGCCACAGATGCCTGACATGAATGATTAACTTTATTATAGAAACCCGACGCCTCTCCATAATAGGTTTCATTTTAGCTAGGTCTACAAATGCTGATGCTGAATTGGCTTGCTCCGGACTTTGGTCACGTCACGCAATCCCTACCACGAAGCCTCCAATTCACACGGCTTCGGGTGGAGATCTAAGACCAGCCATCTTCGTTACCTCTCTTTCTGTATAGATCATCTCGCAACTAGATCTCGATATGGAACAAGTTAGAAGCTATCCTCACGAAAAGCAATTGTAGCTGGATATCAGTCGAAAGATGTTCAGCTCAGCTAGGCAACCCTGGCTTAATAAGCTCTTGGCCGTGAACTGTGGTTCTAGTTAACGTGCGTAGGCTCCTTTGGTTCTCATTGCACCTAACCGCATATAGAAAAGCAGCCCTGAAGATATAGCAAAACAATATTTGTGCTGATGGAGGAATGAGGCACGACATTCTGTAGAGGATTCTAGCTAGTCTCCTTGTATATGTTTGACTAACCTACCTGAAGCTTTTTGGGAAAGCATATAGCAACAGCAGTATTCTCATGCAGAATAAGCTCAGCAAAGTTACATTCGAGGACATCAATTGGGAGCCCCTGCAATGGATAGACTATTCGACATGAAAGTTATCCACCAGGACAAATCTACTAATCTATAAGAAGGCATTAAAAGTTAACTAAATTATCGCTGATTAAGCGAGCCTATGCAGGTAAGATCTCAAAACTGAATACTTAAATGAATACGAACATTTATATGATGTGCATGACGTGAGACTTGGACCCGGACACTGTAGTTACGCACGTGAGTATGCAAGTGAATATCTGGTCGTAGGAATTATCGCTTGGTCATGTTGCATGATGTTCGTGCGTAGAGTATTTATGCATATTCTCAGCAAACTTGCAAATAGAATCGGTCACGTGATATAACACCATATGGGTCTCTATACACCAATACACTAGATATAAAAGAAGGCCATCACCCCCCAACTTCAAACACATCTCTTTAATCAAACAGCTTTGATCAATTGGACTTGACTCTTCCTACAGCCAGCAGCTCAGCACTCCCCCTTTTTTCATCATCATGAAGTTCACCTACCTTGCCACCGGTCTTTTGGCCGCTCTCCTCACCTCTGCCCAGCCCGTCCTGGAACAGGAGGAATTCTCTGTGGACTACGCCAGCGGGAACGTCACGGGCGAAGTGAGTCCTCAGCTTGTCGCGGAACCCCTTACCGGGCGCGCGCTGGCCAAGCGCTCCAACGTCGAGTTTATTGTGTACACTTCTAGCGGTAAGTTTCATCTCAATATGTGTTTTATAGAAGGCTTAGAACGCTGACCATGCCCTCGTATGGCCTGCAGACTGCTCAGGTGGCGGGTCCGTGATCACTGCTACCGGCAGCGGCGTTAAGGGCAACTTCAATGTGCAACGCAGCGTTCGCATCAACCAGCTCACCAACGGGTGGCATCTGAGCCTTTACACCGGGCGCTCGCAGTCTGGCGTGCTCACACGCTTCTTTGCCACCGAGGTCGGCGGTGACAAGTGCTGGGTTGGCAGCTGGCAGAGTTACGGTCTCTACAGTTCGTAAGGAGATGGGCTGTGTGTGATCCGGGTCTTGTGAGAAGAGGGCGTTGGAGAGATAGGTAGAAGGGGACGAAAACGGGGCGGTAATATCTCGTGGGAAGGGCAGAAATTACGTCTTTCATTTCTGGCGGAGGTTATTATTATAACTGTCCCTGCACTCCCGCTCGTTTGGGTGCATTCATCATAGCTCTTAAAGAAAACAAAAAATCAAATCCATGGTACCAAAACGCAGGGCTCTGAAAGAAACTATTGAGGCAGAATAATGATTCTACTGTCACAATTGAGTGATGTTGCGAGGCCTATTCATAGGTTGCGGACGGCTCGAGAGCGATGAAGACGGACACGGAAAGCACTGCGTGAGAGTGACATGGTTGACCACCTAGTTAACTAGGCTAACATTTTAATCTCTTGTAACTATGGGCGAGGATCTTTTGCTAGGTCTTCGAAATTATCTATATCGGCGCTAATATATAATTGCTTGCCTGAGGCGTCTTGAACATAGACATACCTAAGGTCCATCACGGCCTGCCTAAGGAACCCTGCGTTAGAGTATACAGTTGTAGTTGCGGCGATTAGGCGGTAAGCGTGTGAAATATACTTTTTATTTAGCTAGATTTACATTTTTAGCCTTTACTGGTATCCCTGTATTAGAGAATGCAGAGCTCTCTCAGGCTCTACACACGTTAGGGGCTAGCAGCCTATAACAGATAGTAGGAGGGTGTTGTTAATTATGATACGAGAAGAGAAGGAAGTTGCAAGTAGGCATATTTAGTGTAAGGCATTCAGTTGTCTTTTTACAGCCAAGAGTAAACTAGCGGTAATGCAAAGCTAAGTATTCCTAAAGATTCGCCATCATCTGCAAATACTCAAAAAAAACCCCCCAAGTGGCGATGATGGGTCAGCTATACAGAAGAGCGGCGCATGTATTCACGCGTATCGGGTCTCATGCAGACAACAGCGAGTTCCTGCTTGAGACTATCAACAAACACCAGTCTTTGTTCGCGTCGTTACACTCACATATAAGCGACGCCAGTGTCAACAGCAAGGGTGGCCAGTTGATAGCCAATCTCATCCATGAAAAACGATGGCTTACGCTCAGGTGCTTCTTCACCATGAATGCTCAAGTGAGGGGGCGGCTGGAAAATATCTTCATAGCACTCATGAAGTGCTCATACTTCTCGAGGGAACGGGCTCTACCAGAGTTCCACCTGGCCTCAAAGATCTCGCCTTGCTGTGTGGGACGGACATCGAATCTTTTGATTACCTTTTCGCTGTCAGTATGCTTGTAGACTTCTGAATCAACGAAGCTCAACACAAGTCTTCCTGGCGAGGCATAATTAGGACCGTCGCATCGCTTCTGTGTCGACAGTCATGGATTATGCGCCGACGGAAGAGCTGCATATTTTTGCAACCGGGCTTTTCTTCTATGAAACCACAACGCGGCTGTTTGGCACTTGGTTCTGGTACATGATGACCCCGCAGGCTAGTAGTAGTGTCGAAAGCCATGCAACACTTCCAATGTGCCGACATTCGAGATAAGCTATATGGCGTCCTGGCCCTAGTCGACTGGCACGGCACTTCTGCCCTGGTGCTGGACTACGGAAAAGACAGCTTTGAGGTCGTTACCATGGTTCTCGAGAGATATCTTACAAATCGTGCGTGTACACCGGTCTCAGGAACGGTCATAGAGTGGCCTCGTCGGCTTCGCGAAGTTTTTGAAATATCACTGGAACAAGAAGCAATGTGTAAGGCTATAAGACTACGTTATCGAGGTGCCCGAATACCTAAATTGACGGCCCTGACTCGTGACCTCTTCGAATCAGATGTTAACAGCACAATTCACTCTCGCAATGATGGATTGAGGGCCAACTGTTCAACCGCCAGATTTACGGAGGCGAAACCTCCGACCTGCCAAGAGAACCTGGTATGGGATCCGTCTCCGGCATGCTCGTAACATTGAACTTGACTCTAGATTCCTACAGTCTGGATATTTGTGTTGTAAACGAAAAACGCCTTGGCAGGCTTCCATGGGCCAAGAGCATTGCGAGGCGGCAATATTTCATGCCGTGCATCCAGAAGATCTTTTTCTTTTGGACTGGAGCTACGTCAATCGCAAATTGTGTGAACAGTCGCGTGACATAATGGCTGATTGGCTAAACCTACGGATCTATGTCAACGAAGACTCGTCATACACTTATGGGCCCTCACGAATATATCACAATCTTGGACCCAAAGCCCCTCATTACACTTTGAGAAACCCCAACCTACGATTCAATTTAGAGACGCCTTTCTCGTTGACCCATGGCGATGGGGATGCTGCTCTCTCCTCGGGTAACGAGTAGCTCCACCAGAAAGGGCATTGCCATGCTCTCAGGCTATGAGCAGGAGAAGTCTACGTGCCACTTCGACGTTTAAAGCTTGTCTGATATTGCTGATTGATTGAATTACCCATGTGCTTCGTGAATTGGTTAGTTCCGTTACAAAGCCAAGGTTACGATACTATTATGAGGACGCAAAGTTTGTGCCCAGAAGCAACCAACGAGTCAATATAATTATCGAATCGCTTGGTAGGCTCACTGGTTAGTTAAATCAAAAATATGAGTTGAACGTGGGTCTCAGATGTTTTTAGGAAGTGTCTAAAGCTGATGGTAGAAGTATTTATAAGCTGCGCTTTCTACCTCCAACTTTTCGTCGCGCGCCTGATTACTGAAGCTCCAGAATTGGGGAGCGTGAAACGTTATGTTGTCCTTTAAAACTAGGAGAAATTTGACCTGTGGGTATGTCCTGCTAAACCAAAACCCTCGAAGAAGCTGTGTTGTTCGGCGCTTCGGTCCCTAAATTCTTCTAGCCTTAGTGTTTGCATGAAAGCTGTCAGAATAGGACTGTAGTGGTATTCATAACCATGATTCGGTAGTACTAACCACAATACTTATATCAATTAAGAGAGCTTCAAAACTACATGATGAACCAGCTTGAGTGGATACTTCTGAATCTTCTCACATTTCCCTTAGACATTAGTATATAAGTACATTTTCGACATTTCTCCACTATATACAAATTCTCGCAGTCTCTAAAAGCACAAAGCCGTGCGATATGTGGGGATGCCAAGATCATAATGACACCAGTCTAGAGTTCCTGCGCTTGGAACGAATATGTTAAGACGAGTTTGTCATATCAAGGTTTTGTAGCCTACATGCTCTGTTCAGGAACCAAAGACGTTGGTGATCACCAGATCCATGTGCAGTGGAATAAGTTGAGCAGAATTAGAGCTAGAAATTTAATCTCTGCACTGTCTCAAGATCTTCCGACTCCAGCAGCGGAGTTATCAACACAGTTCCTTCCATTGTTTGACTTCTTCTACTCTACGTCAATCTCAACTTCTCTCTAGAAAGGGAATGCTATACAACATTTGTAGCATTCCAAAAGCTGCCCGGAGATCGTCCAATAGTCGTGGCCTGTTGGACTTGAAAGGCGTAGGGAACGCATACATTTTGACCCAGCGTGTGAGCTTCAGCATGACTACAATGATGCAGTGTAATACTGGTAGTCATATCGACGATGACCTGCGATATAGCAAGCAAAGTGTGAAATTGTGTTCTAATTTCGTTTGGGGTGTTGAAACAATGCATATGTAAACGTTCCTTATTTTCTCAACACATTTTCTGCTTCATATGGCTTCTCAGTTGGAACCTTATTTGGAATGTTCGACCTGGGGTAGTATGCGGTGTTTCAAAAGCACAGGCTCAACTATCACATGTGTGAGATCCCTTGGATTAAAATAATGAGAGATGGTACATGTTCGGTATCCATGTGCTTGAGCTATAGTCATTTGGAATCCTGCATGTGCAATTCTAGGGAGAGAAAGTTGTTGGGATTCAACAGCTGCAAAACCTGAGGAGGGGTTTGAAGACGGGGTGCATCATCTACAACTCTGGACTCAAGTGTGACCAAGTTCTGGGGCCAGGTGCCAATTAAATATAAGGGACTTTGATGCCCAATGTGGCGATGCGATAGGGGATCTCATACTCATACCTCATTACCTCAAGTTTGGAGACATGTGTATGGGTCTCGAGTGGACGAGGACTGCTGTAATTGAGTTGATAGCTAGAAGTGAGGATATATGTAGATCTGATCATGCCCGCGAAGTAAAGTCTTAGTAAGTGTGACAGTGACACATACGTTCGGGCCTGTCCATGTCGTTGCCTTAGCTCAGATATATACTTCAAGGATTGCCTTTTCGGGACTTACATGTACTAGGGCCAAACCAAGGATGGAATGCCGCTGCATACCGGCACAAATTCGCTAATCCACGGGCTTTACTCGCATATCGGGCGGCAGAAACGAGATGGTAGATCTGATACGACCCTGTTTCCCCGTAGTATCTCCACAGAAAGCGTTCATCTCTGCATCTCTTATCTCCGTTAACGGCATCCTCGCTCATCGCAAAGTTTCAATGTGGAGCTAATGATGTAATTGCTTCTTCTTTTCTAGCTTTCCCGTTACTTCCTTGACTTGTTATACACCCGTTGTACAATTGTAGTATACACAACCCTGCTTCATTTCATAATCATACATATGTACACCAAAGCTCCCCTGCGGCCATCCCCGCCCTACTTATCCCTCTTGTCAAGACCTCCTCCAAACCACGAGCTCTTTCTTCTAGCCTCTCGGCGTGCGGTTTGCTGATTATGCAGGGTCAGTGGATCATTCTACAATTCCAAGGATGCAGCAGCAAGGATGCGGCATCGGGATATATGTTAAACAAGATAGCGAGGCTAGGTAATCTCGGACCGAGTGTTTGAAGCGAAGATAAGAAACATTGGCGCAAAAACATATAAATAGTGGGATTGGATTGGAGGGTTGCAGTTCGAGAATTGGATGGTAATGAACAGTACGTACCCATTGCTCTTTGCAGTCTCGATAAGCCCTGATAGTGGATAGTATCAGCATGTGACCACCTTCCTGGACACGTTCTCCAGCGGATCTGTGGGGATATCCCCGGAAATCGTTGGAAGAAGATATGTCCCATTCTTTAACTTCATTGGGATTCGTGAGGTGTGGAGTGAAAATCTTGGAATTTCTTACTGAAAGAAATCGGTGCACATTGCCCTCTCGCCCCCGTTGCGATGCAGACACCGTATACTCCTCTTCGCCGCATCTTGACACGGGTCAAAATACTCGCTGTATGCTTTGCTACAAAGGCGCGTGGTCAGTTGGCGGTCTGCGAGGTAGGAACAGCGCACGCACTTCTCGAACTTGGTGGCGGTCGGGCCGGACCATTCCGGGGTCTCTGAGCGATTCTTCTCCTCAGTCAAAGACTTAGGCACCTTGTCCTTGTCTAATACCATTGCAGAATGTTGTTGGGAACAATGGATATATGAAGTTGTTATTGGATCACGTCGTCGCGAAGCTTTGTCGTCTCGAAGGAGAGATTGTTGTTGGAGAAACCTCGGAGCAATGGCACGTGCGTTGCGTTTATCGATAAAGCAGACGTTTATCGATAAAGCACCCCTGAGCCATTGACACGACCTTAAGCGAGTTTTAAGCGTCAACTCTACGCGAGATCAACATGCACCCAACGTCCGCACGAGCCACATGTGTCTGGATGTTTGGTTTTGAATTGAGTGTGGAGGGAGCAATTGAATAGTTTTACAGGGCGCGCGTGGAAAGCAGCATGGGAGTGAGTTGGAGTGTCGTACAAGCTTCACCGATTAGGAGGTAGCAAACGCAGCTCTCTTGAATCATCTCCTCACGTTGCACCTCGTCATGAGGGGAGGTTGGAGCATCAATGAAAGAAAAGTTTGGGTCAATTCCCCCGCTTCGGTGCGGCTCGATTACAATCGTTCACTACTTTGACATATTTAGGTTCCAACCGCGCGCCGTTCTTACCTCCCCGTCACGCTACTGCATTCATGCCTCACCGTGCTAATGTTTGGGATCGTAAAAGAGCGTAGTCCCCGCGTAAGGAAGTCAGCGGGTATCAGAGTGTGCGAATAAGAATGAACATGTGGAGACTGGCTGATATTGATGAGGAGAGGGGTATCGATGCTTCCAATCATGACATCCATTTTAGCCAATGCGTCTCCGTTAACGGACGTATAGCCAACCCGGACGTGCATCCTGCAGCCGTCCTTGGGATGAGCTATGCTGAGTTGCAGCGGAAGTGGTGCTTGTGGCCGAACGCAGGTGTAGGCGACTATCGCTTTGCTGGGCGATCACCAGGACATCTATCTCCTCAACTGTGGCTGATAAGTAGTCGTTTAAACATGAGCCAATGCGCAGGGCCCGTTCAGAAGGCGGATGCGCTTCCCCTTTTTCAGGCATAAATTCCATAAGACCCCGGACCTCCAGACAACATCGCGACTCCACATAGATAACCTCATGGCATGGCACTGCTAGCCCTCCACACCTCACCTCCACTTTTGATGTACGTGTCTTTATCGTCGCTTCCACAGGGCCAATGCTCGTTGATGAAATCAGCGATGAACGCATGAAGACGTGTCCGCGACGGTGTCCGCGAAGACATGGCACCGTATTGACTCCGAGAAAGTTAGAAATTGTTAACATTAGCTTTGCCGGGGCGAGAGCAAGGCCTGGTCTGAGTTGCATCTGACGACCTTTGTTGAAAATCATATCAACAAAGCCGACAGGGACCTCGGACCTGAGGTGATGCAGTCCATGAATCTCGGGTTTCCGCGAACAGGAAATTGCCATCCAGGAACAAAGTCGCAAAGAAAGCTCCTCATCCCAAGATTCGGGCCATGCCGTATCATCGGCCAGTAAACTTACGTGCGATGTGTGAAAGAAGGCAATTGGAACTTCTTACAAGCTTCGATTCGCATATGTTGGCTACAGAGTGTTGGTCCATATTTGCTGTTCCAGTGATGATCCGGGCCGAAGAGCTTCGATAAGGGCGATAAGATTTGAT
This sequence comes from Herpotrichia juniperi, assembly GCA_014905255.1. Lineage (NCBI taxonomy): Eukaryota > Fungi > Ascomycota > Dothideomycetes > Pleosporales > Melanommataceae > Herpotrichia > Herpotrichia juniperi. Next base: position 347,758 of record BLYF01000095.1, read on the forward strand.
GCTCCGTTAACGGTCCAAAAGTGCAACAGGCGGCATTTCTCAATGCTCATCGAGCAGGTTCGTAAAGTGAAATCAGCCTGAGCTCCGTTCGCACCAATGAAATATCTCGGTTTTGGTGTGGAGGGGAATCGGAAGATGAACATTGTAGTCAGAATGCACCGTCCTGGCGGTATCAGAGCCGACTTGATGCGGGACATGCGTGCGCTGCCATCTCATCAGCTGCGATGACATGCACTTGACGAGAGCCTAGACAATCGGTGTCGAGATATAAAAGAGCCAGAGAGACTCTTCATTGCCATGTTCTCTTCACACCATTTATACTCATGGTAAAGCGGATCTAATACTTCTGCTTGTCTTGTTAGTCTCTGGTTACTTCTTCCTCTTTGGGACTTGACCTCGCGCAATCACACATTGCCTTTACATCTTCCTCTCTCCGCATATACCCCTATCTTACTTCGTCGCTTCTAGAGGTGAGCATGTTCTGATTCTTATCAGCCGTCGTCGGCACGACGCTCGGAATATTACTCCATGTTGCTCAGATGCTCCTTTCCCGTTCACCCGCTTTGTAACACGCACTCTCGCCTTTTCTTTGGCCGTGATCAAGCAATGTCACGTCTGCTTCACATGGCCACAGCGGCTACTGTCCTGTGCGCCCGCTGGCATGGCACCACCCGCAATGTTACATTCTTTGAAGAACACCATCAACACTTTTCAGTCAGACCTTCTTCTTGCTATCTCTTTCTTTTTGCAAGTTCTTCCTAACCATCCTCATGCGTCCAGCTGTAAATCAACAAGGAGACTCAATGGCCACCGTCGCCACTCAACGAGCTTCGGCGCTCCCGCGCCCCAGCTTGAGGCCGATTATCGAGCAGGCTCCTCTTAAGAAGTCAGCTTTAGCTGTCATCAAATTCGACCCCAAAAAACATCTGGTGTATAACGCCCCAACCAAGGTCACGATGATGGAGGAGATTGGATACGCAGAAGACACTGGCATATCTCCTGTAGCTGTCTCAGAGCCTTTCCAAATCTTTTCCCAGGAAGCCATCCAGCAGATGCGGGCCGAGATCTTTCAACCGGAAGTGATGGAAAACTGTAGCTACAGCAGTACCATCGCGGCACGCCAGCTCCGAGGCTACGCATCGAAGTGAGCTCAGAGTGCTGTACCATATCTTAATAAGCGCTAACGTCGTGAAGGTACGCTCCATTCTCCTATGATGCATGGAACCATCCTGAAACTCTGGCCATCATCTCCAAGATCGCACGTGTCGACTTGATTCCACAGTTCGATTTCGAGATTGGAAACATCAACCTCTCCGTGAAGACGGATGAGCAAACAAAGGAAGAGCTTGCCGCGATAGATAAGCAGAAGAGTTGGTTCGCCGACGATGAGGGCATTGCTGGCTGCCCATGGGAAGACGACAAGCCCATTGTTGGATGGCACGAAGACAGCTACCCATTCGTTTGCGTGCTTATGTTGAGTGACTGCACCAACATGGTCGGAGGCGAGACTGCGATGCGAACAGCGAACGGGGAAGTAATGAAGGTCCGGGGTCCTCAGGAGGTACGTTACCACTCTATGTTCTCAAAGGACGTTCTCTAAATATGCGTTAGGGCTGCGGTGTAATTCTGCAGGGACGATACATCACTCATCAGGCTCTACGCGCTCTAGGGGCTAAGGAGCGCATCACTTCCGTAACTAGTTTCCGTCCTCGCTCCGCTTTCCTGAAGGATGATACAGTGTTGACCACTGTTCGTCCAATCTCGGACCTGTCGGAGCTTTACTACCAATTCGCCGAGTATCGATGCGAGATCATGGAAGAACGGCTTCGGAAGGAACGGAAGGATATCTCGGCTCGTCGCAGGGCTCGTAAGAAGTTCGACACTCTTTCACACAAACGCTTCCTCGAGGAGTCCGCTGCTTTCTTGGCACACAGCAACAAGGAACTGATTGAAGAAAATAAGGTAATAAAGGGATACCTCAAGAAAAGCGATATTCCAGATGTTGTGGTTAGCGCGACGGCAGATGCTCGCCCTGCGAAGCGCGCTCGAGTTGAGTAGGAGTCGCTTTAGGAGTTGCTTTAGGTGTCGCACATGAGTTGCTTCAGGAAGTCGATTGGTTTTGTTGCAGTGGAAGACGCACGCTCTCTACTTTAGCGATTGTTTTTGTTGATACTTTATTTCGGGTATGCATACGACGGTGCTGGTGTCTTTAGTCTTCGTAGATCCAGCAGATGCGAGATGATTCACATATGTCCCAAGAACATGCAGAACGCGCAGGTGAACACTGAACAGTAGCTAGAGTGAGAGAGATGAGTGTATTTGGAGGAATAGAAATATGTAATCAAGAAGTCAGGGTAAACGGTAGAGAATGAGATGACCTTTGCCCCCATATTGGGATTTACCTTGTTGCACTTGGGTCTCTCTCCGCCTTCCGCCATCAGCTGCGCTGCGGACATCTTGCATGTGATCAGCGTGGCATCGAGAGAATGAGGTCAATACGTACAGCAGAGCCCGAGCGTGAGGTGGTCCATCATCAGTTGGAGGGCAGGAGGAGAAAGCTGAATATGCGAGATCATTGAGCCGGAAAGAGAAACTTGGTGGAGGTGCGTTGGCTTTCTTACTGGTCTCAATCTCGTCATGGGTGCCACGTATCACGCAAGATGGCAAGAACATGGCAGAGGTTCAACTGTGCAGAGGAACAACACATGTTCGCTTGCTCTGCTTTCGAGTGACATCAGCCAGAACAATACAAGTGAATCAATGGTAATTATTGCCAGCCGAATATCGTCATCGGGCAGGCCGAACGAAGCAGGGCGCGTATCGGGAACAGGCGCGAACGCTAGGGTGATTCAAACCAGTGTTTGGTCACTGCAGAAACCGTCACCGGCTAAGCGCTGGCCATGACAGAGGGTGAGGCTGTCGAGAGGAGAGTGAGAGAGGGAACACAAGGGTCCAAGGCGGACGGGACGGGGCGCTGTATTTGTGTGGTGGGAGGGCAAGCCGGCGCTTCTTCGGGTCGGTCCTTCTCCGCAGTGGGCAACCACACCTCACGCCAACTCGCCTTGGGTCGCTCCTGCACACACCAGAGCGTACTGACTGCCACAGGGCGTGGATGCAGAAGGCAGTCGCTCCGAGTTCTTGTCCCGTCGTTGCACCGCCTCTTGTCTCTTTTTTGCCGTACTTCACGCCACCATGGATCCACGACCATCACAAACCCCGCCCGCCGGGGCACGCCCTCGGAACTCGTCCTCATCCATCACATCCACGCATGCCGCCAGCAACTCCCCGAAGCCCCAGACCATGGCCTCCAGCTCGAAGCTGGCCCGGGGAACGACGCCCAACTCCAGCCGATCCTCGATGAAACTGGCCGATGGCGAGAGGCCCACACGGCCGTCGAGCAAAGATAGCCTGAAGCAGAAGATGCCCAAGATGGCAGAGGAAGCTCCTCGCCCGAGCAAGTCAGACGAGGTGAGAGGTTGCGGTGCAACCATGGAGCAAACCAACGATGCTAACCACGACCCTCGCAGCAACTCCAAGCTTTGAAAGGCGACTTCGATGGCCTGCGCTCCCACCTCACGTGCAAAATCTGCGACAGGCTGCTGTACCAGCCGTACATCATATCCTGCGGACACACGTACTGCTATAGCGTGAGTGTCCGCGCAGCCAGCTTGAATTGCCGAATGCTGACACTGGTAGTGCCTCTGCACCTGGTTCGTGAACAACAAGGCTCGCAAGACCTGTCCGGATTGTCGAGCCGTGGTGACGCAGCCCCCCGCACCCGCCTACGTCGTGAGTCCACTCCATCTGCAGTATGCAGCACAAACACTGACTCCTCGATACGCAGATCCGTGACATGACGACCATCTTCATCAATCGCGCCGAGCTACTTCCTCCTGGCGAGACAATAGAAGAGCACGCAAAATGGCAGAAAGAGGAGGCAGACGCCTGTCAGCTGGACAAGGACAACAAGGACCCGCGAGCTGGTGGCCTCTTCAAAGGATGCTTCAGGCCGCACGTACGGCCATCTCTCCGGGTCGTCCGGGATCAGGACGATGGCGTTGATCGGTGCCCCATGTGCGCCTGGGAGCTCGAAGATGGACAGTGCACCCAGTGCGGCCTTTTCTTCGACGACAACGGAGAACTGACATGGAACGACAGCTTCACGGGATTCAGTGACGAGGGCTCCGAACGAGAAACGTCTGGAGAAGATCATGATGTCGAAATCGATATGGAAGACGCTGGATTCGGAAATTACGGCGAGAACGCAGCAGATTGGCAAGAGTACATGGAAGACGAGACATCTTTTATGATGCAGAGATATCTCGCGACACACGGCGTCCTACCCCCGCAATTCGCACGCCGTCGTCCTCTTACCCATAGCGAAGCTGGAAGCAGGCGGTCATATAGTCACAGTGTCTCTGACGTATACGGCGACGAGATGGATACTCTTGAAGAAGAGGATGAAGACGGTCTAGACGAGGATTCATCCATGAACGACTTCATTGATGATGATGTTAGTGTGGGACCTGAGCCCACGACCTCTCTACGTGCCTCATCCACGCCTGGGCGGACTCCACAACCGACCAATGGTCGGCCGAGAGTCCAGAGAGGAGCTCGTCGTGTTATCGAATCTGAGCCATCTTCGTCTGTCTCAGGGGCTATCGAAGAAGAAGACGAAGATGAAGAAGACGAAGGTCCAATCCGCAGGGGCCAGAGGAATCGAGCACAAACACGGATGCTCAATAGGGCTAATGGCTCCCGTGAACCAAGTGGGGCCGCATCATCCACAACTACAGAAGCGTCCACTGAACAGGACCTGGATGAGGACACCCAGGCTTTGCTAGCCGCTGATGGATGGATGCTACAACATGATGGGCCTGACGATGAGATGGATGAGGATGAGGACGAGGAAGTGGATGATTATGGAGATGACGGTGACAGTGATGGGGCGAGAACGACTGTTGGGTGGGACACGACTGCGATTTCAAATGACAGAGTCCGATTGGGCGGTTCTCTAACACCTACTGCAGATCGACCTCGGCCTAATGCCCCTATCCGCCCCCCCTCCCGCGTGGGTAATCCTCGATTCATAGACGCTTCACGCGGCCTGAGGCGGAGATCATCCGTGATCTCCACGTCTACCGTCAACTACGAGGATGGAGAGGCGGATGACGACGACTCGGATGTCGACCGAGATGGAGACGGAGACTACGCCATGGCAATGAACTCTCTGAGATCCCGCAACTCTCAGGGCATGTTGCGACCTACGGCTCCATTCAACAACCTGAATAATCGATCCATGAATCCAGGTGTTCATCCTAGTGCTCCAATCGATTTGGACAATGAAGACAACTCAGACAACTCACAGCAGGGGAACAACCGCGCACCAGCTCGAGCACGGCGCCAAGAATACAATCCACGCATCAGCTGGATGTTTGCTGACCATCAACGCGCGCTGCAGGAGTTTCAGAGAGGAGGCCCACTCTTGGATCTCGACCCTCGGTCTACAACACCAGTAGCTCGTCCTCGTACATCAAACCGAAATCGCCCCAGCCCAGCACAAGCCTTCTCTCCCTTCGCACCCCCAACACCACGACTCCGTACGCCACTGATGGACAATTCATCCAATCTTGCTTCAACCGCCCGTGGCCCATTCTCTCCACCTAGACGATCAGTTGTATCTCCAGCTTTACCCATAACGTCTGGGACAGGAGGCAACAACTTTAGAGCAGAGCGTGTACCGTCTGTCAGCTCTACCAGCAACACCTCTGGCATTCTTACGCCTGGAACTTCAACCGGCAGATCAACCCCCACCTCGCAACAGTCTGCTTCTCAAGCGCAAATGACAGCAGCTGCGGACGTGATTGATCGTCCCCCAAGCAGAGTGAGCCGACCTCCTTCTACGTCAGGGAGACGAAGTGCAACGGGCTTTTCTCCTGTGTATTCGGGTTTCCCACATACGAATGTGGGCCTGAACATCCAAGGACGCATTTTCCCTAATCCGGCCGGCGGAAATCCGTGGGGTGCTTACGTCCAGCCACGTGGCCCAAGGAATCGTACTTCTCGTCCTGCGCTTAGAGATCAACCTTCTACAGCGACTTTGAGAGGTACAGGTTCTCGTGTAAATCTTCGAGATGGTGGTAATCCACCTCAAAGCATGCGATCACAAGCCTCTCGACTCAACTTGCAGCACCAACCATCTCGACGCCGACTCAACAACCAATCTTCCACGCGCACACTTCGAGCTAGCGATCATGCTCGACCACCACCGTCGCCAACAACCAACACCGCAATTCCCACGCAGCCCGCAGCTCGGGCTCCTAGATATACCCCTGACGAGCGCGACATTCTTGCACGCGAATTAGTCAGCAGTAGGATGGCTCAACTCCAGCCCAACGTCAATCCTGCGCGCACCAATCCGTTCTTCAGGCGGCCTAGTATACCTGCCCAGGGCCCGGCAGCCGCGACAGCTATGAATGCTTCGCACCACGTCAGGAGCAACTCAAATGAGACTTTGAACTCGATCACTTCATCCGTGACCGCTTCTGCTCCTACTCCTTCATCACCGAACCTGGGCCGACGTCGAAGTAATCGCAATATGACAGCAGCGCTACCACCGGATTTGCCGCCAACCATAGCATCTTCTCTACCTGCTAATGCGTACACAAACAGTTACTTCCGTCCAAGGCAAGGGTCTTTAGGAGCTGGCAGCCAGACATACGAGTCACCTTTTAGTTCAAACACACGAGGAATGAGCCCAATGTTAGCAGGATCGCTCATCTGAGGCACACGGAACCGAGTCATAGGCGGAAGCGCTATGAGTTGGTGGAAGAGAACAGTCAACCAGACTGCATTACTCCTGAACCTTATTTTCTGTCATCTTTTCCTCTGTATCTTTGTACTTTGCAGCGGCACAGCGAATCACTACGGCACTTTTTCATTAGTTCAGGGATTCACAGCATAAAATGGTGCGATATCTCGGCATTTTCATGGCGTCATTGCTTCTTTTCGTGGCGCTTATACCAACTTGCATCACTCCAGGAATTTACTATGGGGGTTCTTGGAACGGAGCGGGAGAGCATCTTCAAGGCTGGAAATCTCTTAAGTAGCTATGTATAGGTGGGATGGCGCCGTCTAGCGACCGTATGGCGAATATCAATTACAGTCCCGAGGAACTCCTACTTCCTCTTATTTATCCTTTCCTTCTGCTATATGATGTGCAACGATTCTTCCATCCATCATTTGCCCCTCTACAGGTAAATTCTGACATTTAGGCTATCCTTTTCAATATATCACCTAAACAATACAATGAATTGTCCTTGTAGTTTTTAAGATCCGTGCTTTGCCTTGTACTGTAATCGAATCAAGAGACCGCTTTTAACAACACATCAAGCAAATGATACACGCAACATCTCCGATTCAAAAATCAGAAGCAACTTCAAACATATAACAAGCAGTATAATCAGATTATCTTTTCCCAGACCCTCATCCCATCAATCCACCCATATATCTAGAAAGATAGCATATCAACCCTAACACCAGGCATCTCCCTTTTAGTCTGAAACCTCACGCTCATCCACAAATCGCCAAGTATAAATCAAGACAATAAACCACCTTTTAACAGATACAGAGGGGCAACATGCAACAGGTTCAAGCCTTCAACCCTTTTAGAATACAACACCTGTCCATACAGCACCTGAATACTCATGCAAAACACCACCCTTTATTTTCTTGACAGCAAGTTGCCAATCCCCCTATTCCTCCTCCTCCTCTCTTTGACAATCTACGGCGAAATCGCTGAGTCGCTGCTGCATGTCCAACACAGCACGGACTGCCAACTGGACCACTCTACTCTCTTTCTCCCCGCCGATGCCGCGCACCAGCTCATCGTACAGCGTCTGCACACTGATACTCTTCCCCCTAGCCCTCCACAGCGACTCGCAGACGCGCGCATAACGAGCTCCAGTCTCCTTGCTCAGGAGCAGTTTTGCAAACGGCAAGTTCTCGATCTTCCTCTCGTCGGGCGTGTCGACGTCGTCGAGGAGGAAAATATGCCGATCGAAGAAGCTGAATAGATTCTCGGCGTCGGTGTCGAACATCTCGAATGTCTGCCCAGGACTCGGTAGCTCTTCCCCTGTGTACAGTGTCCGGACTGCGATCTTCCACATGTACCTTGGTAGTCGGCTTGTGAGCTCGGTTATGTCTTCGTCGAGACTCACTATGTCGGTGCCGTTCCATTTCCGCGTCAGAAGTTGCCGCAAGGGCATGTTGCGGATGGAGTAGTATCGCCTTCCTTGCTCGTATTCGGCCGAGAAGGTGGACTTTGTGAAGAGGCTGGTAGCGCACAAGGGGCAGGAATTCGCGCCAGAGGAAACGAACCATTCTTGCAGGCAACTGCTGCCGTAAATGTGTCCGCAGGGAAGAAGGATTGGCTCATCGATGCCGGTGTTCTTCAACTGTGCGTGAGGCAGTATGTCAAGGAGGGAAAGGTTTGACGTGGCATCATTATCGGTGCCGAAGTGAGAGTGGCTTGAAGATTTTGTTGGAAACTCCTCTCGGCAGATGTGGCAGCAGGAGTTATCTTCAGAAAGTGTGGTGGGATCGAGATGTGTGATGTTGTTGGAGAAGAAATCTTCGATAGTAGGGAGGGCCCAGCGGGAGGCGGCAAGTCCTGACATCTTTTGCTTGGAGTTGGGCTTTGGTAGTAGTTGAAGTAGTAGAAGTGAAGATTCTTGAGAAGTGGAGCGGATGTCTGAAAACTGTTCTTAAGAGAAAAGAGAATCAGGAATTTAGGAGGGAACGGAGACCCTTTTGAAGAGAAAAATTTGCACAAGATCACACATTGTGATCTGTGGGTGCCGCATTCACACTACGCAAGTTTATGAGTCAAACTGTCAAATTTTGCTCCAGGCGGTTCCAAACCACTGTTCATTTCGGCTCCAGTTGTTATGAATATGATGAGAGAATTTGCGAACTTTGGTTGTGCTCTCAATTTCTTCGAGACTACCGAATATATCGTGACTATGCAGCACAATTGCAGTAAATGGGCAAGGGATGGCACGAGCTACCGTAAACCGCCTTCTGTGATCTTTGAGAGGGCTGTACAATTGTACCTTGATCCGTTTGCCCAAGACTAGGAATCGGGTACACTTCTGGGATATTCCAGAGCATATACTCGCGAGCACGCCAAAACCTTCCCACCTACCCAACCACAACGCCTCCCAGTAAGACAGTTCTCCATCTTCTTGGAGAAGTACCTCAGAACAGGAACCACCTGCAAGAGGCAGCAGACGTTGCAAAGCACCTTATGCATCATACAATACCCCTACCAACCAACCCATCATAGACGATCCCAGGACCAAAGATGCAGAGGGAGTGAATCAGCTCTGCATGCAACACCAGAGATGAAAAACAACACGCACAGCGAGATAAGCGATGCTGCTAAGACACGAACGGAACTCGGAGACTTGCCTTTTGGCGTGGTGAAGAACATACAACAACAAGCTTAGACAAGTGATGGTACCACCCACACTGACAGGCACCAATAGGGAAACTATAGACGCCAAGTGCTGAACCTAAGAAGGGAGACGCCCCAACCATGGGAGCAATCCGAAACGATGAGAGGATGGATAGGAAGCGAGAACAAAAGGCAAATCTGGCAGCACAAAGAACAGCAGCAGCGCGAATTTAGACAAGAAAACAACAGGAGCGAAGATGATGTAGGATAGAGGCAGTATATACGTCACAAAGGAACTGAATCTACGTCCAGCACTAGTTATTACTGATGCTCACTTTGGCGAGCACTACAGCAGCATGCAAGCCTCTACAGTTGATCAATAGCGATAGAGCAAGATTTCCCCTTCATTTGGTATAATACATACATCTAGAGCGATGTTTTCATCTTTGGCCATCTATTTTTGTCATCCCATCAGCCATAATCTATGCTTTATGTGGGAGAGCAACTCTACTTCAAGTAACCATGCTCCTTCAACCAGTTCTTGACATCCTCCGAGTCGCGCTCGATCCATGCCGCCTTTGCAGAGATGGCGTCGCAGCTCTGTGCGAGCGCCTTGTCAAAGCCCTTGGTGCTCTTGCCTGCAAAGAACTTCTCTATATCCGCAATCTGCTCCTTCTGCGTAAAGCTAGATGTAGTAATGGAGACAACGGAGCTGAGCATGCTCAGGCTCGGGGGAAGTCGCTTCTCAAGTTCCGCCCAGTTGTCTTTCACCCACTGCCACAAGGCGTTGATACCCGCGGCGTGAGTTCGCAATGCAGAAATGGGGAGATAGATGTCCTGTCCCTTGACTTCAGGACTGAGTGACAGGGCAAGAGTTCGCTGGATCAGTTCAGGATCCTTGGCGCGACCGAGCGACCGAAGCGCGGTGTTGCGTTCATCACTGGTCTTGGCATTGCGAGACACTTCAAGGATAGCATCGTACTAAAAGGGATTAGCATGGCTCAACGTTCGAACTGGACAGGAGCTTACCTCTTCTTTGCCGCCATTACTCAAAACAATAGCGTAGACGCTACCACGAATGTTAGGGTGGATAGCGGAGGGGTCACCCTTCGTGGATTTGGCAAACATGTCAAAAGCTGCCTTAACAATAACTTCATCATTTGAGACGCCGGCAGTGCCAAACATCATCGCTTTGAACTGCTGTTCGATGTGGCCGTCATTCTCAGTGAATGTCCATCCAATCTCGTGAGCCTTGTCCTTGGTGAGCTCAAGCTGGAACGCCTTGAGGGCATCCCGTACTTCCTGGTCCTCAAACATCCAAGCGGAGCGGAGGACGCTGACCCGACTGCTGATTTCTTGCCAAACAACGAACTCGGACTCACTCTTAAAGCTGTCGAGAAGAGAGAGAAGTCCGGAAGTCTTCTGATAGCCAGAAGTGGCTAAGGCTCCGGCGTCGGCAATCATTCCAGCGCGATCTTCTACGCTCAACAGTCCGCTCTTCGCGGCAACACCCAACTTTCGCAACCGCTCAGGCGAGTATGAGGTTCGGTAGATGCCGGAGTGATCGGCGTTGAGCTTGAAGAAGTCCATATCCTTGAGCTTGTAGTCGGCCTCTCGTGTGAAGAGAGATAACTCCTCATCGATGCCCTCCTTGGTACGAAGACCAAGGAACACGGGGAACAGAGTCTCGTCCTCTTCAGGCTTCACATCAGCAGTGCGAAGGAAGCGGTTCTGCTTGACGTGGATGGAGTTGGTTCCTTCAGTAACAGTAATGACTGGGAAGCCAACCTTCTTGGTCCAAATGTCCATGACTTTCTCAACATCCTTGCCGCTAGCATCAGCTAACGCAGCCCAAAGGTCGCTGGTCTGAGTGTTGCCAAAGGCGTGCTTTTTGAGGTAACGTCGGATACCCTCCATGAAGACATCTTCGCCAAGATATTTGGAGATCATGCGCAGTACGCAAGATCCTTTGGAGTACGAAATCGCATCGAAGATCTGGTTAATCTCATCGGCCCGTTTGACTGGAACCTCGATCGGGTGGCTGCTGCGCAACGAGTCCAACGAGAGTGCGCTGGCGAGATTATCTGAAACGTACCCCTCCCATACTTTCCAGTCTGGGTAGAAAACGTTGCAGGAGTACCAAGACATCCATGTTGCGAACCCTTCGTTTAGCCACAAGCCGTCCCAGAAATCCATGGTGACCAGATTGCCGAACCACTGATGTGCAAGCTCGTGTTGTACAGTCTCGGCTACCCGCTGCTTAACTGCAGCGCCACTGGCCTTTTCGTCAATCAGCACATCAACGACGCGATACGTGATAAGACCCCAGTTTTCCATTGCTCCCGCACTGAAGTCGGGGATAGCAATCATGTCCATCTTGGGCAGCGGGAATGGGCTGGCAAAGGTCTTCTCGTAAAAATCCAGAGTCTTCGCAGCAAGCTCCAGCGAAAACCGACCATGCTCAATGTTTAGGCCCTTGGGCGCATACACTCTCACAGGCACGCGGAAGCTGTTTGTTTCAATGTAGTTGAGCTCTCCAATGATGAAGGCCAAGAGGTACGTGGACATGAGCGGTGTCTTGTTGAAGGTAACAGCCTGTCTGTCCCCACCAGTAACCTTGGAAGCAACCGTCTTCTCCGACGCCACATCCATGTTGCTCAAACACGTCATCTTCTTGTCCGCGACGAGGGTGACTGTGAACTCAGCCTTGAGAGCAGGCTCGTCGAAGCAAGGGAAGGCACGACGAGCATCGGTGGGCTCCATCTGCGTAGTGGCCATGTATGAGGTGGACCCGTCTTCGGTCTTGAAGGACGAGCGGTAGAAGCCTGCCATGTTGTCGTTCAGTGTGCCCGTGAAGCTGATCGTGACCGAGGCCTTGCTGCCGCCCGGGAGGGTCTGCTCAAAGCTGATCTTGGTGGTCTGGTTGTCCTCATCGTGGGAGACGGACGGCGAGGTTGTTATGACCTGGTCACCAGAAGACACGCTCGTGGTGTGGATCTTGAGGTCGGTCGTGTTGAGGGATATGGAGGTGGTGTCTTCGACGACGTCCAAACTAGGCAGGACCTGTTAGTAAATAATGCAACGCACATCCCCAGGGCTGGACACGCACTCAATGACCACTTTGCCCTCATATGTGAACTTCTCAAAGTCGGGCTCGAGGGTGAGGTTGTAGTGCAGAGGCTTGACATTGGTGGGCAAAACCTCCCGCCCTTGGGTGATGTCCATGGAGGCGCTGGCGACGTCGGTGCCGTGTCTGCACATATTTCTTCGGTGGGAGCAGTGACGGACGGCTTGGGTGTATGGTGGTCGAGCTGGATTGAGAGCTCGCCGCGGGGTGGTGTTGATTTGGGGGTTCGAGCCTGGAATATAGCGGGGTGCTCTTATGCTCGTGGGGGACGTGTGGGCAAGCCCGCGGCGCGTTTCTGTCCGGCAAGGAGCGGTGATGGATGTTGGCCTGGTGAACAAAGCAGGCGCGCCCGTCTGCCGCCCAAAGGCATCACGGCTCGCCTGTCGCAACAAGCCATTGTGCCGGAAGCAGCGCATCAACCTAGAAGTCGACGATTTAAGGCGCGAGAGGGCACACAATGGGTCGTGAAGAAGTTTGTGACCGGCATTATTTGCACTGTTGCGGACCGCAATGCCAAGCAGAAGCGAACGCACACACCCTAGAAAACTCATTCCGAGGCCTGAGCTTCCTCTCTTCTTCTTCAACAACCGCAATTCACAAGCCAGCCCTCTACACTGCTCCGCAGAGACGCTGGCGACTGGTGATTCTTCACCAGACCTTGCCAGAATGACCCGCACACGTTTGAACCTTCCCACGTCCTAGTCGTGGAGCAGGTATAGGATGTCGCCACATACTTGGGAGCGAATGCAACCCGCATTGCAAACGACTGCATCAAACACGTCAAGATATCGTCCAATCGCGAGGCCAGAACTCCGCAGCGGGCTATATGGCTACGAGGGAGGGGTGCACTGAAGCGCGACTCTTATAATCCGCCACAGTCGTACAACATCTCCAGAACGACGTCACATCTCTAGCTGCAAACCCGCTGCATTGCCTCTAAGAACTCCCCTACCAGGACTAAATAATGACGAGACTTCAAGTCCATGAATCACACATATTTTGCTGTTCTCGCGCTTCACCCGTGTTTGAACGTTTGAACTTGCGGACGGAATCTCACACCGCACAACGCCTCTCCTTCTAGTTGAGGCAGCCACCAACACGACCGCCCTGATCCCTCTACGCGAATTCGCTGCGAATGTGGAAAGTTGTGACTGACGAACGCTTCGCCTTTGCCAGCCAAACCGCTCATGTTTCTGCCTTAACGAGGAATAGTATGGTTGCATCTCATCTGCTTTCCACGTCATGTTTCTTCAGTGACTCGATTAGAATTAACGTAGAAATGGACATGCACCAGCATGCTATACGGTGGGATTGACTATGGACCATTGCCTCCATCCGTCAGTCGTGCCAATGCCTCGTTGAGAAGCAACTCTGCGGCTTAGCTGACAACTAGCCATGGCCTAGAACCCCATGCAAGCCAGATCGAACTCTACTTAAACATATCAATGCAAGACGGGCAGCTCTAGCTTCAGATCGACGCATCAATTCTTATATTTCACACCTTCGACTAAAAATGCCCTCGTTCTCGGGTGACAAGCTCCAGGTCGACAAATGAAATGAAAGTGTTCATGTCGAGATTCTTCAACCACGTCAAACTCTCTTATCGAGAGCCTCACCGTAGTAGATTTGTAAACATACAACTCGTATACTATAGGTTATCCATGCGGGCTAAGTAGCTCCGTTCTAGAATCGTTTCGGCACTGAGTATAAATACAGACACTCCGGCTCGGTGTATTCAGATCAAGTATTCGATACCCATGACCATGAACGAATCATACAAAGGGCTAATGACAAGTACAGGATTAATCAAAACACTAACACTACATCAAATATCATGAGGGCCTCTAAATTCTACAACCATATCCGCTTGAAAAGGTGACATAAACTTTCCATACACCGCCAGGTGCGAACTCCCTTCTGACAGCATGTTTCGGCCAAAGAGGATGCGCATGTACGCAAGTCCTCATGCAACCGTTTTAAACACCTGCTTCAACTCCAAACTCCCGGGGTATCAAATCAAGCCAAATCACAAGCCTGTAGCCAAAGCCACACTCAAACCTACACGCCGTGGTTGGCGAAGTCGATTTCTGAAGACGCTTTGGAAGTAGCTTCCGATGGCAAGCCACCATGTTTCCTAGCCCCTGGCACTGTGTGTCCATATGGATTCGCTTTCGTGTGTTCCGCACGCTCGACAGAGATATTGATAGTTTTGGTGATGTGCTGGTCCTCTTCCAACTCCGAGAATGTCTGGCGTTCCAACGCCGAGCCAGATGGCTTCTGCGATTTCCGATTGTGCGCTCCGCGCGAAGAGAGATCAATCCCTTGCATCGAGTGCTGGCCATAGCCTCCTCCACTTGACGAGTGATGGTTCTTGACTGAGTCCCGGAGCTGGTTGAGGATAGCAAATTCGATCTTCAGCTTCACGCTGTACCCGAAGCCCTTGAACGAACACCACACACCCCACAGCGCTAGGAACTCGAGCGTAACGGTCGTGACGTCGATGGCGATGATGGCGATGTTAGCCAGGAACAGCATTTGAATCCTTCGTTTGCTGCTCTTCTTCTGCACAAGCTCGCCGACCTTAAGAATTCGGACGGTCTCGCTAAGGTACACGCCTGATATGATGAGTTCTTGGACTGTGAAGACTGAGATGGCAATCTTCTCCATGATCTCGAAGGGTTTGTATGTCGGGTCGATGCCGCCGTTCTTGATAGCCTTGTTTCAACATTAGCAACTGACTGACTCCTCACTATGGATAAGGGAGTGTTCCTACCAGTAAAGAAAACACGAACTGCGGTCCATGCATGCAAACAGCGTCGAAGATAATCATGTACAGTATCGCGTTCAGCTTCCACTGACTCCTACACACCAAGTGTAGTCTCGACCACAACACCAACGACTGTCCCGTCACCATGGCCGACCATCCAATCCCTATAAATGCGATAACGGCGTGGGCCTTGAAGTTGGGTGCAAAGATCATGAAGAAGACGTTGATCTGATAAAGGAACACGCCCAACGTCGCGACCACCAAGCAGGCGAAGTATCGACCCGTCCATCTTTGGAAAGAAACGAAAATTGTCCAGATGAGTTCGATCGCATTGAACCATGCCATACCCGTAAAGACGAGGAATGCCACAACTTCGGTCGTCGAAGCCAAAGGCCCGATTTGGAGTCCCGCTGGAACTGGCGCCATCGTGAGAGCTTAACGAAGAAGATCGATCGTATAACAAAAAGTAAGCAAGAAGATCAGGATCACCACAGCATGAAAGTTGGGGAACCACAAGTCAAGGTCAACAAGATGTGGAAAGAGCTGATCTTCTCCTCCGTCGGCGCATCATGTGCGTTCCAAGCTTCCTATAATCTGTCCTTGATCACAGAGCAGCAACAGGGCGATCACGGCTGAGAACGTGGGCCTGCCAATCCTAAACAACATTCTCTTGGCTTTCAACCAATGCAGACGAATTTGCGGTTTGATTTCTTTTTTGCATGTCTGCATTTTAGCACGACTCGCGCAAATCTCTCTATCTTGCGGTAGGGTCCATGAATGGGTGGAGCGTTAGGCTGATGCAGGAGTATGTCAGTCAATGATGTTGTGTGGAGTTAGTTAGGGTTGACAAATCTAACCGAGCTTTACAGTACTCGCCCCTGCTCGGATTGCTAGCGCCAACAGTAACAGGGACTGTTAGCTAATACATGAGCTGGGTTGAAGCCTCTTTTGGGTCTGTGAGAGCGTTAAACTGATCAACACAGGCCTCCCACAGGCCATTAGAGGGCATTCAGCCAATGGGGACTATGCCTGCTGTTTTGTTGGCGCTAGCAATCCGAGAGTTGCCGGGGTGGAAGTACAATACGAAAGAGGACTAGATTTGGTAAGAGTACAGTGGAACTCATGGATAGGCTGCTAGCGTGTCGCTATGCACAGACAAAATTTGTATGGAAAATTTGTCGAATGTGTAAGGAAGCCACACAAACCGCGCCAGCAGCCCGTTCGTGAGGCATAATTGGCGCGGGGGGACGGAGGAACGGGAACGCGGGCGGCCAGCTGGAGCGGGTCGGGGGAGGACTAAGCGGGAGAGGCGACGCTGTCGAGCACTACAACAACGACATCTCTCCCAAATATATATCTAAGATAGAGCACGAGAAAGATCGAAGACATGGATTTCAAGGTTAATACAAGGCGAAAGAGCACAGAAAATCTACGCGTGGGATGTCAATTGGCTGAGATCGACAATCATCCTTCTGTACCTTCCTCTTTGCAACCCGTCTACCGTATTGCTTGGAACGACGCGACACTAAGCTTTCGGAACTTAAACGCATAAACTAAGGACTATCCAGGTTATAGCGCGGCCATCTCTACAATTCATAATTCGAGGCGCAAATACCGTATGACCAAAAAGACGCCATGGATCCCATGGCGGATGGTAGGAAGAAGTATCAGCAAAAAGATACTCTTTCAGGCCCGCTCCGCTGCAAGGGCACGGCTTGGCAACGCCTCATCCTCTATTCTGGGGTCAAAACATGAACTGGAGGCTGCTGCTAAGCGACCTTGTCCCGTGTCTGTCCCGCTCACGGGGAGGGCGTGCTTTTGGAATTGGTTCAAGGGGTTTCGGATCAAGGTTTCCGAGATGTTCATGCGACTACAGCTCAGGGAGGAATAGCCCGCCTTCCAAAAATCTCCTTCTAAAGTTCGAGAATGCTCGGTTGCAAAGATTTGGACGCTTACGGCGGCCTCTAGGATGCATGCATGCTCAGTGTAAAGAACCCATAGTCATGTCCAGCATCTCGCGCCCTCAGGCTCGGGTACGCCGAAATATAAGGTGCGAAGCTGCACCTATATCTCCGATCAGGGCCCAGCTCTGTGGTACCACGCACACAATTCGTTCTTAGAGTTCCTTTTCCTGCACCCCTCTTCACATCCTCTGTGCCCCAGTCTATTGGTAAGATCGGTGGTGCTCTTTGCCTTTTCAAGGTCACATCAGGCTACCGTGTCGTACAGCCTGTTTCAATCATAATGCTACTCAACCTCCTCGCCGCAGCATGGGTTCTACCCAGCGTGCTTGGCCTCGCCGTCATGCCATCAACCCCCGCCCCAGTCACTCGCGCGACGGATCTGCGACAAGCTGGTACTGACCTTGCGAAAACGTTGAGCAAAAAAGCTACCGTTACCTTCCCCTCCGATTCTCGATGGGAAGCTCTACTCACCCGTGGCTCGTACCCCCGCCTCAGTCCCGATTACAGCGTTATAATCGAGGTTGGGGACGAGGCAGATGTGCAAAAGACGCTGGCATATGCGACGAAGAACTCGATTCCATTTCTTGCGGTGTCAGGTGCGCATGCATGGACAGACACGATCAATAGACTACCATATGGATTCCAAGTCAGAATGAGACAATTGAACACTACAGTGGTCAATGCTGGAGGCAAGACGGCAACAATTGGGGGTGGAGCTCTGCAGTATGAGGTCGTCCGTGATCTCTTCGCGAAGAAGAAGCAAGCCGGTAAGACCTTTCCCTCAGTTTGTATAACTAGAAACTTACCATGAATGATAGTCACTGGCCTCGCAGAATGCGTGTCTGTAATTGGTGCCCTCCTCGGCGGGGGTCACTCCCTCCTCCAAGGCCAGTTTGGCTATGCGCTCGACAACCTCGTCTCTGCACGCGTCGTCCTCGCTGACGGTTCCCTTGTCGAAGCCTCAGCCTCGAAGAACGCAGACCTCTTCTGGGCGCTCCGCGGCGCAGGCCACAACTTCGGCATCGTGACCAGCTACGTCGTTAATGCGTACGACATCAAGACAGACTGGACGGTGTACTCGCTTATCTACCAGCAAGACAAGCTTGAAGCACTATTTACACTGATCAACAAGCATGAAGATGGTTCTCTTTCTCGACCCAAAGAACTAGCACTCACTGGAGTATTCGTCCGAATCCCCAGCATTGACGCCAACAACGTGAGTTCTCGCCCCTTTTCCAATCCCCTTTAAACCTGATACATCAGACTGACTTCTCCTCAGCCGGTAATTGCATACACAGTAGCCTACCAGGGCAATCTTGCAGCCGCCGCCCCATACGCTGCACGCTTCCAAGCCGTCGGCCCCTCTGCCACAACCATTACCGAGAATGTAGACTACGTGCAACTCTACACCGTAACCGGCAACAACCTGGACTCCGCGGCCTGCATCGATAACCACAACCTCCTCGGCTCCGGTGTCAATCTACCCGCATGGGACATGGCGGGGACCCGCGCCGGCTTCAATGTCTTCGCTAACGCTACCGCCGATGCCCGATTCGCCACATCTATTGTGCTACTCGAGAACTACGGCATGGAAGGCATCAAAAAGGTGGCTGCCGATTCGACCGCGCTCGCACCCGAGGAGCGCAGCTATCCCATCCTTACGAGCCCTGTGTTTTGGTGGGAGGGTGACAATGCGCAGACGACTAAGGATGCGCATGTGTTTGTGGCAGGCATCAAGGAGGCCTTTAACATGGGAGTTGATAAGGCGAAGTTGAAGAGACATACCTATGTGAATTATGCGGTTGGCAGTGAGAAGCTGACTGAGATGTATGGGTATGAGGCGTGGAGGCTGCAGAAGTTGAAGGCGGCTAAAGCGAAGTATGATAAGGGGAATGCGTTTAAGTTCTATGCGCCTATCGTATAAGAGGTAGATAGACACAAGGGTAGTTGCGGAATAATAAAGTAATGACAGTTAGCAGACGAAGATTAAGAAATAATCTAACAATGTCTGTGTTTAGAGTGGCATTAGGAGGATAATTGCAACATTCAATGTTCCCAAAAGATCTAGAAGGAAGCTTAGCTCATATTTAGTCACGCTACTTGTCCTTTAATAAAGCATATCAACCACGCCTGACAACGATGTAGGTGTAATGACATAGCTCTAATATAGTGTAACTGCAAATAAATAGACAATGCCCTAGTTGCCCTGCATGCTCAATGGTAGCCTAGTACCTAACATGGAGCCTTCCGCTCAACTATTTAGCAGATACGTAAAGCAGAGATGATAATAGGAGGTTCTACATGCACTTTGTAATAGTGAGATTTAATCGCAATGCTCTTAGTTCTATGATAAGGTATAAAAATAGAAATAGAGAATTCTCTAGAGAATAACCAATACCTGTGCCAAGTCTATGAATAGAATAGTAGCCATAACAGCCAAGATAGTGAAATAGCTAGATTATCTTGGACGAGATGAAGAACGGTGGCGTATAACCGGGCATCGCAAGCAAGATGTGAAGCAAGAGGGAACTTTATCACCCCTTCAAGTAAGAGGTATTATATATACCGCCACACACGAAGTTCAGATACCTATAGACTTTTTGCGAAGATACTTGTAGTACATGCGGTGTGTCAGTCAACATCAATATCTAAATCGACTCTGGACATAAACGCATCCACAATCTTGTATAGAGCGATGTTATAAGAAGTGTGTGGCTGTATATGTGTCTATGTTGATGCCTGCAATACGGTACTCGAGTGTAGTAATAGGTGGGGAATACAAAAGTGTTTTGAGTGTAGGAGATCGCGAATGCGTACCGAAACCTATGATGATCCTGAATTAAGATAGATTAGAAGATTATAAGCTTGAATATGTGCTTGGAGATGTTTCTTGGTCTGATGTGGTAGGAATAGCCAGAAAAAAATGATATTGTAGGTAACGAGCGATGCATCCTGTGCTGCCGAATTAGGCACCAAGGGACTTAAGAAGATTGAGACTGGAGACTATAATGTACTTGGTGTGGCGGTTTGCCCGTAGTTCGGTCGCAATGTTTGTGTTGTTTTTACAAAGGAACGCTAATATCCTACCAACTAATATTACTAGGTATTGAACAGGGAACGAAGCAGTTTTAGTTTGGTTCTGGAGCTTGTTCTCAACTGATTCTATCCTAATAAATGCAGTAAATATAATCAAACCCCTAAACCCATCTGTCCCTGGACACCATTCCTTCTAATACCACTCACTTTTGCTACTGTCCCCTATTTCAGTTCCCTCTAAGCCTTTATACACTAGTAATCCACCTCCACGGTGCATCTATTCCCCATCCAGCTTAACTAGCTTGCCGTGGTTTGGGTAAGCTGTCAACTATACCCAAGATCGAAACCCTACTAGGCAACTGAACACGCAGCTGTCCGGAATGCTTATCTCTACAAATCTAGCAGTCTAATATACTCCTTTATAGCCATCTCTTATCACTATAGCTGTTAATTTTATCCTCGTAAGCCTTACAAGTTCTTGACCTATCAAATATCCCTTTACGCATAAACAAGAATTTAAAGAAGACCCTGTAAAAACTCTACAATACATAGATAATGCTCATACCTATTACTAATACATTTTGAATACTGCCTATCGTTAGTTATTATTAACCAAGTACAATAAGAAACAGGACAGAACTAACTACGTGTAGGCGATATACACACCCTCGTAGAGCACTGTCAACTCATAGCTTGGCTCTCATACCTCAAGAACAACCCTCTCTGTCCTCACCTACAAGGCTTTGGCACTGGCTTAGTGCGCTCAATATCGACAAGGCAATTATTAACAAGCTCGACATTTGTAATTAGTGCGAAAGTAGCCCTAGGCTTCAATTCACCCCCAGTTCTTCACAATCTTTATCACCTGCCTCCCTTAACCGCCGTTTCACTGGTAGGTGTGCTAGGATAGGATCTGTTGGTAACTCGCAATTTGCGGTTTGCAGTGGGTTTGAAGTAGAAGAGCATACTTACAATGCGATAGGTGATTGCCATGTGGCGACGTGACTCTTCGTAATTTCGGATCTTAGAACGGTGGAGAGGGATGAGTCCGCTGAGTGGTTAACCTCGGTGTAGGTGAGTCGTTCAGCTACTAGCTGCATTGTGTCAATAAGGATATGGTGTAATAACCAAACTCGATACCACTATTAAGGTTAGGCGCAAAGATGGCACTATCTCGCCGCTTACTGCTCCACCGCTGGTGTTTTCATTTGTTAAGTTAGAAGCGAATGGTGTTCGGAATCAAGGGGAGTGATTGGAAGTTACGAGAGCAGGGGAAAGGGAGCTGAGAGAATTTGCTCACTTTGGATTGTCTTATATTCAAGCATACAACAGTTAACGACATCTTAGACTTACATGTGACTATGTGGGACGTTGAACTAACCTATACATCTTATGTGACAGTTTAGGCGACTGGTGAAGTAGGTGGTTTGTACTAGAATCATGTGGTTGATCCGAGATGTGATTTGTGTGTTCTCAGTTCTTGTAGAGCAACCAGTTTGTATGGGAAATACGGGTACTGTAGGAAACTGAGCCATTGTAAGGATATCTGCCCTGCGTACATAAGGAAGGCCCTATGCCACCGTATTTCACCAACCAATGACTTTCATAGCCTCCAAAACTGTCAGAGTTATGAGCCCTGTTTGCACATAAGTTATTGGATTCAGCAACCCTTACAGACATTCTGTCATCCACTTTATTAGCAACGACTTTACAATGGAGATGACAGGTGAGTCTGATCAGCTGATCACACAGATCACTATCGTACTTGACACGGCCAATGACTGGCACAACTGGATCTTCCTACGCAAAGACACTGCAGACCGACACGGTCTCTGGCCATATTGTAATACTGAGCTATCGGAGACAAAACTTCAACACCTGGTCGAACCTATCGAACCAACGCTTACTGCATACCATTTTGGTGCAACCAAACTGAGCGATCTTGATGCAAAAGAGAAGGAAGACTACAAATGGGAGTATCATCGGTGGGAGAAGCGCTACTCTAAATGGGAGAAACTCTCAAAGGCTATGGGAGACTTCAATACTGAGATTAGTACTCACATCGCCAAGAAACATATTCACTTACTATGGAAGAAGACAACACCCTATGAGCGACTTGTCTCCCTTCGTACCCAACTGGCGCCGACCGATGCCACTCGCAGCCGAGAGCTAGCAGCAAAATACGCCAATCTGAAGACCTCTCCATGTTGAGCTGCATCGATCGCAATCGCTTAAATGCCAGGTCACTGTTCCATTGCGACGTCACTATCTTCCCGCTACGTACAAACTATAAATTCTTTTCCACCCAAAGCTTAATTTTGAAACCCCGTAGCCCGAAAGTAATTCGCTTTATGAGACAGTGTCCACGCAGCCATCTCATCCCAATCACTACACTGATGTTTGACACCCCACCCATCTGTAGTTGTTCGCTTTTGACCAAGCGGCGACTCCATCGCATGCTCAATTGTCATATCTCCTGCACACATAAGCGCTTGACGAAGGTAGTCGAAACAATGCGCGACGTGTTCTACTCGAACATTTGGGTGTTTATGGGAACCTCTTTTCACATGTGAATCGTCTTTCGGATCGGCAGTACCGGTGGACTGATGTTGAGACGCAGTTGTCGAGTGGAGCTGGTCCATCATGTCGTAGTAGAGGAGACGAACCATGCTCTGGAGAAGAATTCAGCTCAGTTCTCGCTGAAAAGTTAAGATGACCATACCAAGCAGTGGATTTGATGATACATCGACACAGCATACATATCTGACCCCTCGTCGGTACCGATGCCAGGCCTGAGACCGTATCGCTCAGCCGCATCAGGAACAAGAACATAGCCGTGCCCGTCTATGGAGAAATCAAGCTTAGCTTTTGACTACTGCAGGCAAATACTTTGGTATATTTCTCACCTGGAATCAAATTTTCCCAGGCTGTGTTGCTTTCTGGCGAAACTGGTGCTGCGTAGATTTCGTTCTGCTCAAATATTATAGGGTGTTTTTTAACTACCCAATGTATTAGTCCCGCTTTGGTTAACGCGACTTAGGCGCTGGAGCTTACACTTGGGACTGAAAGAGGAGAATTCTCGACTTGTTCGAGGCGACATAATTCCAAAAACAATAGCTAACACGAGAGTGCAGCAAAGCCCCAACGGAAGCCAAGTACTCCATTGCGGTCTCTTTTGGTTATAACTTGTTTTAGTGTCGTTGAAGCCTTCTTCCGAGCTATCGTCGGGAACAGGTCGATACGAATACTGAGGTAATGAAATCCACCTTGACAGTGACGATGGTAGGTAGCGCTTTATTGACTTGTGAGAAGACATGAGAGACTGCTGCTTCTCTGATGCCGAGAAAGGTTAAAATGATAAAAGAATTGCTCTGCCTAAAAAGCAGGCCATACTGCAGCTCTAAAGTGCGCATGTCTAAGACCCTGAACAACTCGAATAATCAAGTGTGAATTGATCCGGAAAAGCTTATCTACACCTAGCTCAAGCTAACATGCATGCAAGAAGCATACAGGAAGGGTCCAAAATCTTACACAAGACTGCATGTACTTTGGTGGACCTTCTCTTTCGGGAGCATTGAGGATCTCGCTAAGCGAGGGTGGGACGTAGTGCTAACAGGGATTGAACACGGCGATGACTATTAGATTGACTGATGGATGTATAGCCCTGAAGGAAGTTTCTTGTCCGTTTTAAGTAATTTGCCAGAGCCGTGCCTAACCGATTTTGGAGGGGCCATGAATTACCTTGCTCTGCATCAGCGCACTACTTCAGTTTTGCAAAAGAAGGCAGATCAAGTCAATCTACGTCATTTCTCTATCTATCTTTATTTCAAGTCTTTTTAGTAATATGGCTCCGGACATACGGATCCCACCCAGTATAATCCTTCTTCCTCGCCCATTCCTGCAACTTTTCGAAATTCCGACACGTGTGTGTTGACTGCATATCTATTTTCCAATGTCCCGCCTCCTCGGACCAAAAGAAGAAGTGAGTCCCAGTGTTTCCCGCGCATTGAACCCCTTGACGCAAGCGATCAATGCAATGGGCTGAGTGGTCAGAAGATAGTCTTGATCTCGCAATGAGAATAGGGAAAGCTTACAGTGATGCTGCTCGAGATCGTAATTTTTGGTGCCGTTTGCGTACCAAAGCTCGTAGCTTGGATAGCGCTCTTGGTAAATTGTTTTACGCAACGTATTCTACGAGTGATGATTAATAGGCGGTTTGACGAGTTGAGTGAGGGGTATATATACTAGACAGTGAAGTTCGTGGAAGACTTCCATGCCATAGATGCCACCATCTCCATCTGGGGTTGGAACAGCGACAGATGGGTTTGGCATCCGGCTAGTATCTTCGGGGTTGAAGAGAAGTATGCCAGTTCCAGTATATAAACGATCCCATAGTTCGTCTTTGGCGTCATTTGGCGTTCCAAAGTAAGGCGACCATTCTCCAGGCATGTCATCGAACACTCTCTCCTCCCATTCTACCGCAGCGTTTGCAGGCGCTGAGAGAAGAATTAGTTAGACCTAAATCTTGTCGGGCAATTTTTAGTATTTACTTACAGTATGTCTTCAGACTCGGATCGAGGCATGTCTCCTTGCTAATTGATAGGACTACCAGACCCAGGAGTAAGAATACGTTGACGAAGTACAGAACGTAAAGATGAAGCTTCTGGATTCGATTATTATGTTTTTGTTGATGTGAAAGCAGCGATTGTTGTGGCTCGTCCGCGTGTGCTTCGAGTTTCAGCAGTCTTTCTTGCTGCTCGTCCATATCAACGTCAATAAATCCCGTTAAACACGCGTAGAGCACACTTGAAGATATGAAGGTGTAGAAGATGAGAATCGAGATGGGTGCAGCGTGAGACTGTCGCTATCGTGCTCACGAAGACATTTTCCAAATCTGGAAGGTCGACGATTCTCGGGTAGCGTCCGCGCGTGCAGCTGTAGTTTGCATATTGTAAGGCTATGCGCATTAAACCCATTAACCATGTTTAATCGGTAGTCCCCTTAAGCTTCCGTAGCCCATAATCGCCGGTAGCGAGCAGGGCTCGTAAAGCTTCTTTCACTAGCGGACCTTCCCATTCTCGTAATTTTTCGGCAGATGATCCTACGGTGGAGGCGTTATCAAAGTGCTTTCTACACAAATGAGAAAATGAGTCGCAAAAATCTCACTGCGACTAGCTCATGAAAGGAAGCTCGATTTAATTGTGCATAATCCTGTAATGCTGAACGAAGATGGATTGCAACCCCTCTCGGACCATTAACCGAGTTTATCCTTTCTACTTCCGGGGCTCGTCGATTTCCCGTCGTGTTTTCTAAATACAGTACTCGCAAATTTCACGTTCTTCGCCATTGTCTTGCGGTATGAAGCCTTACGATGAACCTAAGTAAGGAAATGCGTTATGCGAACAGAAAACGTCAACTTGATCACGCACACATTACGTGTTACGTATTAATTGCTTGGAATTGCACCGCGCAGAATAAGATTTTAGCCCTAAAGTGGTTTTGACAGACTTCTAAGTATAATATGACGTTTGCGAATAGATTAAGAAGGCGCACCTGAAACTCCTGCCTCTAAAATGTGCTATCTAGAAACGTTCTCTCACAATCTCTGTCTACATTGCCTAAGAAATTCTAGGGTAAAGATAGTTGATCCTTTTACGTTGCTCCTTCATATGCAAAATGCAGGCATTGAGGTGAGCATTCACCTAAAAAGAGCTTGTCCGAGCATCGCCAAGGATTAGGAACACTAAACAAGGGTGCGTTCCTTCACCCAATATATCAACTCATATTTCTGTAGACATTGAGTAGGGGCTTCGTCACATTCATTTTAGTGCTCGAAACGTGATTTTAATCAAAAAAAAATCAAGAATTGACTTCACTTAATTCAAGCCAACTGCTACCACCTCTATAAAATAAGGCAGTTCAGTATCTCATAGTGAAAAGTCTCGACCTCTTGACCCAGCATAAAAATATAGATGCATTGGTAGCTATCTTTCATATCCTTTGTGACATATCTCGCTCCTTCGATCTGCTATGGAAAAGTCGGCAACTCATGCGCGACCGCTGTCTTTGTGACGTGCTTGACGATCGGAGCTGCATGCTTTCGTGCCGTCTCCAGAATCGCAACTGGATCACGGCATTGATGCTAGTCAAAGAGTCAGCCATACATCAACTTTGCCTAAGACTAAGACCAATCGCGGGTCGTACTTACCACCGTGCTGAAATCGGGAAAAGGCGAAGGCCCATGATCGCGAACCCAATGGAACATAACAAGACCCATGTCGCCATTACACATGAGTACTTGTCGAAGGATGTCTATGCAGTGATCTGTATGGACTCGCAGCACATTTTCGCGACCAGTGGTCATGGTCCAAACGATGTCCCTGGTCTTGTAGTAGTCTACATGGGTCCATTTCCGGAGCAGATTCTAAAAACACTCTTAGCAATCACGTCACGCACTGAAGAACTTCGGATCACTTGCCAGGCAGTGGAGTTGATGAAACATCTCCAGAGTCGCCATTGCGCCACCGCCGTTCTCCTCGCCCAATTGCGTTACTGTGTTGGGAGAGGCGGCATTCTCAGATGCAGACATTTCTTCCTCGGTTGCTGATAATACGACTGAGGTCCCATCAATCCATCCTGTAGGATTTAGCATATGCACGTACTGTGAATAGATTGCGAGGGTAATCACGCACTACCTGCTGTAAACTCATTCCATGCTGTGTCTAGTTCGTTGCTCGGCGGACCCATGAATACGTTGGAAGTGTTGAACGAGCCATCGAATCGATGCCAATGGCGGTCGGAGAGACCTTTCGCATGAGCTGTGCGCGAATTATTAGTATATTCTAACTGGAAATAATATCCAGACGGGATACGTACTCCAAGCAAGATCCGATTCTTGACGACGAGCTACAACCAGGTAGTCCTTCGTAAACATACACCCGAGGAGGAAGCTTGCGACGACGGACACAACCCACACTAAGCACACGGCTATGGTACCTCTTCTTGAATACTGGGATACTGGATATTCGTTTCCCTCGTGAGTTGAGATACTCGTATCCATCGAGGGTGAGTCGGATCGTTCTACACGCTGATAGGTCGTCTTGGACTGTAATAACGAAAGCATGATGACATGGAATGGACAAATTTGATGGAAAGAGGTCAGTGATTGAAGAAGGTGCGAGGCAGAAGATGTTGTTGCAGCTACTGTAGAGTGACAACTCACATCCTTGCAGGTGCATGCAGTATCCGCCCTTCGTGGCTTGATGCAAGCCAGACCTGGAGATATAGTAACAGTGAAGGATCCTCGGTACACCGCGTAGCAGCATAGCGATCTAAATCCTTCAGGTTGACTATAATAGTCAGTTTATGCACATGCGACTCCGCATTTTCCGCAGAACCTGCTGATAAACGGGGAACAGCCGTCAAAAGTTGGTAATAACCACGACCTTAAGCACCTCCCCGATCAAGCCAGCTGCGTGATCCAGCTGTATATGAGCTCTGCACCCGAGATTCCTAGTTCACAATTGGCCATCATTAGAGACGAAGGATGCGAATGGATTGTCATAGTCATCCATTGGCAGTTTCCGGCCTATCATCGGCTTCATTGTCCCTTCGTCATGGTGATCCTGTTATTGCTTTGTTGATTGTGATTTGCACATCGGACTAGGCAGTTCGCTCGTGGGGCAAAGTGCCGTATAAGAAGCACAGTCCCTACCACTGAGAGTAGCTTTCAAACCCAACACCGGAACTATCAATTCTCCCTTCATCATGCCTTCTCTTTCCAAGCTTGCCATTGTGCTCGCGGCTGTCCAGCCTCTTCTAGCGGCTCCCGTTGCCGATGTTCGTGGCAGTGTGAAGCAACGAGTGAGTTATATTCCCAATACCAAATCTTGATGACTAATCTATCATTAGAATGCCGATGGGAACGACGTTGACATTGCGTTTACCTCAGACTCTAGAGAAGCTGGCGCTGATGTCGTCCCGTTGTACTGGAAATCTCGATCTAAGCGTGAAGCCGGCGTGAACGATGTGGACATTGCCTTCACCTCGGACGC
>BLYF01000095.1:376342-403072 GCA_014905255.1 Herpotrichia juniperi
GGCTGGCACTGATGTCGTCCCGTTGTACTGGAAATCTCGATCTAAGCGCGAAGCTGACGTGAACGATGTCGATATTGCATTTACTTCCGATGCCAAAGAAGCTGGCGCTGATCCGGTCCCGTTGTACTGGAAACCTCGATCAAAGCGCGAAGCTGACGTGAACGATGTCGATATTGCATTTACTTCAGACGCCAAAGAGGCTGGCGTGGACGTGGTTCCTCTGTATTGGCGCCGGGGCGAAGCGAAGCGCAACGCTGAGGGAAACGATGTTGATATTGCCTTCACTTCAGACGCCAAAGAAGCCGGAGCTGAAGTCGTTCCTCTGTATTGGCGCCGAAACGAAGAAAACTGAGAACTCTACATGGGACGTAAGGAGGATGTTGTGTATGCAAGGCATAGCGCTGATAGAGATGGCGACGACACTCTCTAACGTAGTCAATATATGTTACTCCTCTTGATTTGTCCCAATATTTGCTACTCGATAGATTTGCTTTGCAACTCAACGTGTTTTACACAACTCAGATCAAACCTAAAGTCTTAACTTAGGTGGCACTCGTCAAGGTGAGAATGTCTAAGGGGGGCTGAAGTGGGTCAGCAGCTCTGGTTTGGCCTTCAGGTAGTTAGGCACCAAGGGACTTAGTCTTGGCTTGATAAGTTTCAGACGACCAAAGTCAAGCACGATGAAAGGAATGCGCTCATGTTTTATGCGCTTATTATAAGAGTGCAAGGGAGGATCTATGGACAATGAGGCTATAGAGAGTATTGTTTGCAATTGGAAAAGAGAACTTAAGAGTTCAATAACCAAGAAGAGATTTCGTGTATACAGTCTAGACCCAAGCGAGTCTTCCTACATTGCATCGTTCTATGGTACTTAGAAAAGGACTGTGTGGTACCTATATCAAGATTCTGCGTCGACCTTTCCAACACAGCCTTGGAATCTTAGACAATTTCAACAGATTGAGAGTCACAGCCATCAAATATCCACAAGCCACTCGATGAGCCGCTGTCCGTAGATATGCAACTGAACTGACCGATCCGAACATATTTTCCCTCTACCTCTGCCTGATGCAGTACAATCCCCCAAGCCTTACGCTCGTTGAGGTATGTATTGCCCTGAACCACCGAACTAGTCGTGCTGATACTGCACTGATCTGAACTTAAATGATTGTTTTCGGCTTTGTCCAAGCCAAAATCATCATCCCCGTTTGAGAAAATATGAGTTTTTCTTTCTGGACCAGTATGATTGTCTCCAGTATCATCTTTGACAGATGCATTGCAGCTGTCGCTGTCTGAGCAAGTGCCGTCGACTTCGTGTAAACTGGCGTCGTCATCCTCAGATGTATCCGTTCCTTCGGAACCGGGGGAATGTAATGTACTAGCAAGCAATAACAAGAAAACATCTTGTTGGCGTAATTCTTCCTCATTCGAGATCCAATCCAAATCAAGCTCAACAGTACTTCTTTGATCAAAATCAAATTGCCACCACCCATCGAGGCTGACGCAAAGACTTTCTGGGAGTATAGATTGAAACGATGCTAGTCTTGCATTTACGATAAGACCAGCATCTTCTATTCGTCCATAGACATTACTCGAGGTCTCCAACTTCGTCCAAACAGAAACAATTTCGCATTCAGGCCGGAAATCTTGTCCTTTCAAATCTTCTAGCTCGGTACGGAGACATGTGACGGAGATTTGTTGACTCGCCCAGCTCCAAGTTGGTGAGATATATGGTAGCAGTGATGATCTTGCGAGCAATTTCGTGAGCCCTTCAACTTCTGGATCATCGACCGACCACAACAGCCCTAGAGGAAGATCGCCTTCCCAAATTCCTGCAAGATATATTTCTCCGCCTCCAGCAAGCTTTTGCATGTTTTTCGCTACTGCTGAGAATGCAGGTAACTTGTCTCGTTGATCTGTAAGCTCGCGAGCCGAGTAGATTTCAACGCTGAATGCCCACGTCAAGTACAGTCTTTCCTTCATCTCCACTGAACCAGCTTTGTACTTCCTTATAATATCGGCTTCCACGTTGACCGATGCGGACTCCCGCCAGGGACCTGGAGATGATTCTGTGACGAATCGGGTTGCACACTCGAAGTATATCCTGGAACTCCCGAATCCTAAAAGCCGACGAGCAGACCCTTGTTCTTGGAAGGTCCAGGCTCTATTCGACCATTTCTGCTGATTCCAATCCAAATCAGAGACCGGGAAGGTTGGATAATACTTATGCGTCATCCATACAGACTCCAGCTCTTCGTGGTACCTTTGGTGTCGTAGGTAATAGGTGCCTTGAAAGTCTTTTCGTATTGAGGATTTGAACCCCACTTCAACGGCGGCCGGGCGTCGGAGAAAACCTCTGTGGCATGATCGGGATGACAGAGCAGCGATGGTCACGTATGCATTGCCATATACAGATTCCATGGACTCAGATTCCCTTTTCCAGTCGGTTGAGTCACCCTGAATGATACACAGAGCGTCGACCCATAAGTAGCGTATCGACAAAGAACGAGCAGTCAAAATAGCATCCTGAACAACCCCAAATGTGGAGTTTAACGGGATGTTGGTCAAATGGGACTCCAGCGAGGATTGATCTGTTTTAAGTGCAGTTTTGGCATCAGTAGGAGAGCCCCAGCAATAGCTCAAAGCAGCATATTGCAACGCTTCGTTGGGACACTTCTTTTTTGATTCGATTAGCCGAATTCCATCAGTGGTTTCATTCGCGCTCAAGTCTAGGAGTCGTGTAGGGACGAAGTCACTTGGCTCGAAAATATCGCACTCTCGCAGGCACCGGTTGAGTTCATGCTTCATCGTTGCGACATTTTCTTCGCACAATGCGTCTCCCGTAGTAGTATCCTGGATTTGAAGCCATGATTCACAGTTTCCTAAACGGTGTATGTCAGCTACTGAGCATCGGCTGGTAGAATATGCTCGTACCTGATCCTTCTTCCGCCATGAAGAGTAAGCGAGTTGTTACAGCTTCCACAGTATCATTTGCAAGCGGAGTAATCTCCGCTACCAATCCATATAAGCCACATTCATCAGCGTGGTCCTTGGCCCTAGGACTACCTCCCCAAATGTAAGAGAGCTTAATCTTTATTGCGGCTGGCAATGGAAGCTCATGATCCAAGATAGCATCGCGCAGCACTCTACAAAAACCGCATCCCGCTTCAACGGAATTTTGCAGCCCTGTTAATTCTGGAAAATCATCTTCGTGAGAGTAATCAAGCGCAAGTACCCTCTTTTTATCTTTTACATTGAACATGAGCAGGGACTGGCCTATTTCTGAAATCCCTTCGTACCCGCCCAATTTCCTCTCATCGAAGCGAATGACTGAGCATTTCTCGCAAAGATACACTCCGGAACCCTCAGGCCCTTGAGGTAGTGCTTCTCGTAAATTCTTCACTGGAAGGAATTGCGGAGATGATTCAGGCGCGGTGTCTTCCATTACGCCAACGCGAAGTCTACAAGGCTAAGATAGGCGGAAAAGACGACGAAGGAAAGAGATTCTCGCGGGCTGTGGAGTCGGAGAAAATGATGTTGAAAATCAAGAACAGAAGGGGGGTCTAAGACTCCAGAGATGTGCTTTCACACGGGCAGATAAAAGAGATGAAACGTGGTGTAGAGTAATGGGCGGAGAGGAAAAAGAAAAGTTTAAGGTAATAGAGACTGACAGTAGAAAGCGAGATATGCCAGTGGTGAAAGGGATCAAATTAGCCCTAGTACAAGCTGCTACACTTACTAAGCTCTATCCTAAATGGTCAAGCTAAGCATTAGCTCCTTACCATTGTACTACTTGTAACTTCGGTGCTAGTTCGGAATCTAGCAATTGAAAGTGACTGGTTTGAATAAATAAGTGATGACTTCCCGCTTGCCAATGCATGATGAACCAAATGACATAGGGGAAAGCTGAGGAGGATTAGTAGAAATTAGACCGTGAAAGGCGTATCGAGAAATGTGTGACAGGAACATATTGTGACATCGGATATCCCCTTTATCGACTTTTAATAAGGGTACGACACCTAACTGAATCAGCCAGGATCCAACTGAGGATTGAGATGCCTCTATGTTCTCTTATGACAGTAGGGTGATGTCTTCGATTGTTGCCCAAGAGCTAAACTGGGCCGTAGTTGCCGGATTTGCACTTGGCGACAATCGACAACGTACCGATGCGAGATTTTATTTTTTTGGAAAAGCATACGTCATGGAAGTCGAGTGGAAAGAAGAAGAGAAGAGAAGATAAGCAGAATGTAGGTTGTAAATGTACATGACCGACTTGACTTGTGGTAGAAACCGACTAAGCCCTCTCTGCTACAGACAGAAACGACCAGGGTTCAAGCTTCCTTGCGCGCAGATCCTCAACGGCAACGTCAGCCCGCCCAACAAGGCCGCGACATGTGAGAATCGTCCGTACAGCTCGGTATTCGATGACTTTCACACCACAAAACTACTGGAGATGTGGCTTCTAAATTCCCTCGCTTGCTACTACCACCACCCCTTACTCTAGAATTGAACACGTTCGCGGTCTATCTCTGCAAAGGGGCCCCCAATTCTACAAACCATCATGGTCAACGATTTCGAAACCCCCGACGCGCAATTAGAACCCCCCACGACCGCCGAAATAGAAGCTCTCGAACTCTTCCGCCGCTCACCACATCCTTACCACCGCCGCCGCAGCGATAAGACCTCCCCTCTGC
Source organism: Herpotrichia juniperi (assembly GCA_014905255.1). Classification (NCBI taxonomy): domain Eukaryota; kingdom Fungi; phylum Ascomycota; class Dothideomycetes; order Pleosporales; family Melanommataceae; genus Herpotrichia; species Herpotrichia juniperi. The sequence goes on from BLYF01000095.1 coordinate 381,034, forward strand.
CCTCTGCAGGGTCGTCGAGCACCCACCTCTCCCACGCCGTACTCGACCCCTCCGATCGCATATTATCAGATGAAGATGGCCGCAAACGAAGGAAAACATCACAATCACCCAGCGAAAGCGGCACCGAGGCCGACGACGAAGGGTACAGCTTCGTGAAAGCGCTCCCGGCACCTCCGATTAGGCCGCACAAGGGATTGCGCGATCTGCGGGGCGCAGGAATAAATGGGGGTGTGAGTCCGCTGTTGACACCCTCACAGGTGGATGAAGAGGGGCGCAGGTTGTCGGCGGAGTTCTTTAAGGTGGGGAGGAATTGGGGAAGAGGAGCAGATGCGCCGTTGCTGACGGATGAGGAGGCGAGGAAGGCAAGACAGAAGTATTTGAAGAGGAGGAGAGATGAAGTAGTTAGGAGGACTACGGAGACGGTGCTGCTGGGAGTGATTGGTGTCTTGTCCGTGAAGGGATGTTGTTGTTGGGGGCGGCTTTCGGAGTGGCATCGAGGTCAGTACAGAGAGAAATCGCAACTTTCCTACGGATGAGACGCTACGCGCACTGATGGCTAGAGGTCATGCAGGACTAGAATCTTGCAATGTCTTTGTCTATGCGCCGTACGGATGGTCCGGTGGGGGTAGTGCGACAATTGGGATTGGAATCATGCTAATTCGTGTCCAGCAGAACTTGGTACCCACGCTTTGGTTATGGGCGGCGCATTAGCTCTATACCCTCTACGACTTCTAAACTACTCGAGAAAACGAGACATTTTGAAGATTCGTCGACTCAGACAGCGAGTGCGAATACCAGCTACTTTCGATCCAGCACCTATTTTATACCCCGCGATACTGCCAGTTCTGATTTCTATATCGCTATTCCCATCGACACAGAAGATATTGCTACCAAACATCCTCCTCGGGCTGGCTGCGCTGCCATCGCAGCTTATACCTTACGGACGCTCACAATGGGGGTATTCGCCCATCCATTGGCTTATCTCCATATTACCCCTGATAGCGTCAGAGAACACCGAACTTTTCTCAAAGCTATCTCCCCCGATGCCATATAAACTCAAACTACCTCCACCCGAAGAAGGCCTTCATACCGAGATATTGGTCAGCCTCTTCGCCCTTCATCAGGCGCTGCTTCCTCCGCTACACTATCTTACTACAACTAGCTTGCTGCCAGCAGAGCTACATCTACTATCCATTTCACTGATCAACCTCTACCTCTTCGCAGATTCGCCTCAGGCCAATATTCCAAAGACCCTTCTCTGGTTCGGCGGAGTCGGCCTCTTCGTACTCTGCGGTAAAGTACTGAAATGGGGTGTAGCACTAGCGCGGATCCCTCGCTGGCGGTTTAGACGTGCCGGCCAGATGATCAAAAATCGACAATCCTTTCTACAGATACTAAACGAGAGTTTAAAATCCAAACGCTCGCATAGCGCTGGTGGCGGGGTCTCGGACAGTGATGCCGACGAAGACAATTTCCTAATCAAGAACCCCCTTAAGGGCGCAAAGTTAAAGCTCGACATCCTCAAATCCCTGAAGCACAATTCGATTCTTGGCAATGGCATTGGCAATGGCAACGAGAACGGCACACAATCAGCAGTCGAGCCAAAACCTTCGGTCACGTTCCCCAAACGGCGAAACACGCTCCCCTGCCTACCCTCACCAACCAACACCACACGTCGACGCTCAAAATCAGTCGCGCAGTCCTTCCTCTCACTGACGCCCACCCAAGCTACGGTCCGGAAATGGATATACGCATGCTACTTTTACTTGGTCGTTGTGGTCATGATCCTCGGTCCCATCAGGTATTTAATAGGCAAGAACGCCTTGCACGGCCATGAACCCTTCGGCTGGGCAATCGGGTACCTCTTTGGCAACATCCAGCGTCTGCGCTTCGAAGTGCAGAACTGGGATCTAGAGTACTGGATCCCTCTCCCGCCCCTCCTCGACTCAACGCTTCCACCCTCCGTTGGCCTTGGCATCGCCGAATACCTCCGCATCGTGGTGCTCGGAGAAGCCAATACGCGACTGTTGCTATGTGCCTACTGCCTATCGATAATCGCCCTCGGCCTCACCACCGTGCTCTCTCTCACCATCATAGAAGTAGACACGCGCCGCAAAGTCTTCCACGGCATGATGGTCGCCATGCTCGCTCCTACCATCTTTATCGACCCCTGTTTCATCGCCTTAGCCCTCTCGCTGATCCTCGCCATCTTCCTCCTACTGGATCTGATAAGAGCGAGCCAACTCCCCCCACTGAGCAGGCCGCTGGCCAGCTTCCTAACCCCCTATGTCGATGGTCGCGACCTCCGCGGTCCAGTCGTCGTCTCGCACATCTTCCTCCTCATCGGATGCGCCATCCCGCTGTGGCTCAGTCTGGCCGGCACAGAACGCACGGGACTGGAACCCTGGATCGGCTGGGATGTCGCAACTAGAGATGTATCTATGATTTCGGGTGTGGTCTGCGTCGGCATGGGTGATGCCGCGGCATCTTTGATCGGCAGACGGTACGGGCGGAGAAAGTGGCCCTGGGCGGGCGGCAAGAGTTTGGAGGGGAGTGCGGCGTTTGCTGTTGCTGTTACGGTAGGATTGGTGGCGGGGAAGATATGGTTGAAGTTGGGAGGGTGGGAAGATACGAATGCTGGGAGTGAAGGATTGGCGTACTGGGGGAGTGTGGTTGCGAGAGCGGTGGTTTGCGCCATGGGTGCGAGTTTGAACGAGGCGGTTCTCACGGGCGGGAACGATAATGTGGTTGTGCCTGTGGTGTTGTGGGTGCTTGTTAGAGGGGTGCGGCTTTAGACGCGATGTACGAGTTACGCAGCGAGGTTTTGCATTTTGCGAGGCGTCATGGTGCAGCTGGATACAGGGAAAAGTTAGACATGGCATGAACACTGGTGGTATATGGGATATCTAGGGGTGTCTTTTGTATATATTTGAGCGTTGGAGATATCTCCACTACGGTCGCATGTAGCGCCTTGTTGTCTCGCTATAGAGCGCGATGTGAACACGAACATTATCCGCAGGTTCATCTTCTGCTTAATTATGTCTATTAATCTCGATGCCTGTAGAAAGTGGAGTTCCGGCGGGGACAATGCAGCGGAGTGATGCGCGTCCTAAGACTAAACCAGTTGCCTGGGAATGAGATATTTAGAACTTATTCAGGTAAATGTTTAACCTGAATTTGGTTTTGATTCTTTGGATGTGACTTGGCTGATCATAGCCCGGCTTTGTCGTAGACATAGAAAATTAATGCGATTTTTGGTCAGCGACTCGAGGCGAAGTCACTTTCCTGGAGGCTGAGCTGTATTGTGACCTCGAGAAGTGGTCACTCTTGCGTGATTTGCGGTCCGCCGAAGTCGACCGTAGTCTGATGGAAGGCCTCGCTGAGGCATATTTGTAAAGCCGCGTTGAAATGCAGTAGGGAGGTATGTGAGATACGTCAGAGTTTCAGCTTCTTTGTCCGAAAGATCAAGTTTTTATGGCAGTTCAGAATCAACGAGAATGATGAGTCTACCATGTCAGCCTCATGGGGGCACCTGAGGTTTTTGTAGCGACGACTATGTCACTTTTCGTGACTGCTTGTCACCTGCGGAGGCTCAGCGAGACTTGGCTGGTCGGCTGGTGTTGCCACACACTTGTGTTTCAGCGCTCGGTGGTTGCAGGTGGGAGTGATCAACAGCGTAGATGACGCCATGATGCGATTAACAAGCACACAAGCAGAGCAAGTCTGGCGACACTGCTGCAAGTACTGTCAGCGGGGGTAGCACTACCTGAAGCAACTTGCCCAGCTTCAGCTGCTTCAAGACGACACAACTGTTGTTGGGATGGCTGCAAGTCGGTGGGTGCTGGACCTATCAACGCACCGGATGGCAGAAACACTTCCCCGCGACAAAGCTCATGCAGGGCTGGGAAGCAATATGCGGAGATGCGTGATTGGCCGGAGCTGGATAGACTTGCTCTTTCGGGGTGCTGAGTCGGAGCAAGCCGTAGAGGCAGCAAGGCGTGTTCTTCGTCGATACTGATGAGATCGGCTGCTGCGGTCTCCTGGGGGATCAGGATAGATGTGACAGGGTGCGGGGGTAGAAGGTACATCTGGACCTGGCACAGGGCGCGTGAATTACGTGCTGCGACTGGCTCCAGGCATGATTCGAGCCAGGTGACTTGGTCCCAGAGGGGTCGGGGAGCTGCCACGAGACAGGAGCAGGGGAATTGCAGGAGGAGACAACTCAACGGGCCCCGCTGGTGGTGGATCTGCCTCTGTACAGTACAAGCCTCTTTAACGCTGTCCTGCCTCTTGACGCGGACGTCGATTAGTACACCACTTGCCGCAGTGAAGGTGTTCCGCCGCCCTTATCTGAACCCGATAAGTCGTTTGGATCTAGCCGCATCTGGCAACGCGCTGTCACTCACGACTCACCACCTTGGTGCCCGCCTCCCATCACCACTCATCGCTTCGTCTCCTTCTGCTTCTTCGCTCTCTCGAATCGGCTGTGTATTATTCCCTCTTCGCTTGCGCCTGTTTCCCTCTTTGTTCCTATCTAATCCATCCACCGGCTCCCTATCGAATACCATCTCTCGTTGAGACTTGCTTGGCTCAAGGGCCTACTACCTACAGGACATTCAGGCATCTCTCCCGACACGACAGCGCTACTGCCTGCACAGACAGTCCGTCTACACCGACACTATAACCGGAGCCATACCCATCCCCCCGACCTTTACCTCGCCGCCTGCCACCTAGCACCCTTCGACCGCATACCATCCATCCCGACTCCACATCCCTCGACGTTCTTCGATCCGTTCCTACAACAGCCCATGTGCAACACCCTTACCTCTACTCTATACCCGCATCTTTGCTGGTAGTTGAACATCTGGCATACACGAGGGAGGAGCAAGACCATCCAGGCTGGTCAGCCAGCGCCGCCATCATGGCAACTCCATCATCCTCACCCTTCAAGCCGCGGCGGTCACCGACCACGGTACAGTCTTCGTCGTCCGCCCCGGCAGAGCAGATCATTGGACAGTTTAGACGTATGGATCATATTGGAAAGGGAAGCTTTGCGGAGGTCTATCGAGGAGTCCATATCGTACGTCTATTCTATTTCCTTTCAGTTATGTGGAGCAGGATGTATTTCTTTAGTAATGTCTAGTACGTTTTCAAAAGGGAAAGATGAATGCTAACAATGCTCTCTAACAGGAAAAACGCGCCTCTGTCGCTATTAAATCCGTCAATATGAGCAAGTTGAACAAGAAGCTCAAAGACAACCTAGTGTCCGAGATCTCGATATTGCGAAGCTTGCACCATCCTCACATTGTCGCTCTCATCGACTGCCATGAAACAACCGCCCGAATGCACATCATAATGGAGTTCTGCGAGCTGGGAGATCTCTCAGGGTTCATCAAGAAGCGTGCTGACTTGGTGAACCACCCGCAAACCCAACGCATGATCGAGAAGTATCCGAATCCCACCGTAGGAGGACTCAACGAGGTTACAGTGCGACATTTTGCAAAGCAAATGGCGAGCGCTCTCGAGTTTCTGAGGTCCAAGAACTACATCCACCGTGATCTCAAGCCCCAGAATCTCCTGCTGAACCCATCGTCACTGTACTATTCGCAAAGTGGCACCATTGAACGTATGCCTATGGCCGCGGACGCGAACTCGTTGATCCCTGCCACTGGGATAGAATCCCTACCTATGCTCAAAATCGCTGATTTCGGATTTGCAAGAATACTCCCTACGAATTCTCTGGCTGAAACTCTTTGTGGATCTCCTTTGTACATGGCTCCTGAAATTCTGCGATATGACAAATATGATGCAAAGGCTGATCTATGGTCTGTTGGAACAGTACTGTTTGAAATGATGTGCGCCAGACCGCCTTTCAGGGCCAACAATCATGTCGAATTACTCAAGAAGATCGAGGATCGTAAAGATCACATCAGGTTCACTGAAGGCCTTGTAGCCAGCCGAGCAATGAAGAACCTTATCCGTGCCCTGCTGAAACGAAAACCACTCGAAAGGATGTCCTACGACGCCTTCTTCTCAGATCCGGTTATTCGTGAAGAAATCCCAGGTCTTGTCGATGAAGATCTTCCACATGTCTACGAGCCGGAACCTGTAGTACAGCCAAGGCAGATTCAGAAGCCTCCAGTGGATATGAATCGACGAGCCCCAGAAAGCCCTTACTCACAATCCCCAAGGGAAAAGATAGCCTATGGATCGACACCTCCAACAAGGCCAAGTTCGCGACCTACTTCTGGTGCTTACTATGGAACGCCTCCGCGTCCTATGTCAACGAATTCAACACGGAGAATGAGCAACACACCGTTAGCTACAATTGAACAGAATGCTCCTCAGCGGGAACAGCGTCCCACTCTTACTAATGCTGCTACGGCGCCTGTTCGTCCTACCACATTGCAAGACCGTGCCTCTACACCAGTATCAGGTGCTACAGGGCGTCGTTATAGCCGACAAGAACCGTCTCCTCCAGCCTCTGGACTGAAGGATCACCTCGACCGTGAGCGTGTCCCGCAGCGAACAGACATGAGGGAGGCTGCGGAACGAGCTGCGCAAGATACTGCGATAGATGAAGGCTTTGTATTTGTTGAGAAGCGACGAGTAGAAATCGACGCATTAGCAGATGAGATTGCGGCCAGTCCACACACCGCCAGAAACCCGCGAGACGAGGTAAAGCGACGTGTTACCACGCCCGCATCACCAGGCGCAACCATACCCTCCAGGGCAATACAAATCCAGCAGAAGCAAATGCCAATACATCAACGAACTGGTTCGTACGAGCGCCGCCGACAATACCGTCCAAGCTTCGAAAGCGCTACCTCAGCGCTTTCAAAGGCGATGAACATGGTCAACATCCGAGGTCTTGGTCTGTCGCCACCCATGATCAAGGGCCTATCTCCACCTCAAGGCTACGCTGCTTTTCCTGCCTATCCAACTCAAAGCAGCCTGTTTCTCGTAGAGGGCGGAAGCGCAGCCAGCAAGGACGAAGACTCTGCCGTGATCAAGAAGGTTGAAGAGCTTGCGCAACTCAGCCACGTGGTGTATGGATTCGCAGAAGTAAAGTACAAACAGCTGGTCCCGCTCGCCCCAAGTGACCAAGGTCTCGGTATTGGTCCGAATGGTGTAGCCAGGAAACCCGGAATCGAAGGCGAAATGGACGACGACGATGACGACCTGACGCCTGACACAGTTCTGATCATTTCCGAGGAGGCACTTGTGCTTTACGTGAAGTCACTCGCGATGCTCAACAAGGCCATGGATATGGCTGGGAATTGGTGGAGCCGCCGAAACCGAAGTCCGTCACCCGAACGCAACCGCGGGGCTTCACACACAGATCGTCTGAATCGTGTCGTGTCATGGGTTCGAGATAGATTCAACGAGTGCTGCATCAAGTCGGAAATCGTGGCACGTAAACTCAAGCAAGCTCAATTACAAATGCCATTGGACCACCCGAGCCATCCACAAAACCGGTCATCTGCCTCTGGATCTGCCACGACTATTGGCTCGGCAGAAAACATTCTCCTGACAACTGGTGTCACAGCAGAGAAGCTAATGTACGAACGAGCGCTAGAGATGAGCAGAACGGCTGCCGTCAATGAGCTTGTAGGACAGGATCTCGCTGGCTGCGATCTCAACTATTTGACCGCCATTCTCATGCTGGAAGCTATCTTGGAAGACGAAGACGAGTCTTCCAGTCGAAAGTTTGACGAGGAAGTAATCAACGGCCTGGAATCGGAGGACCGACAATCGATTCAAAAGCGTACGTACACCTCTCGGTAATCTGTTGGAATGCATGCTAACATCAAACAGTCATGGAAAGCATGAAGGCTCGTCACCGATCCCTTAAGAAGAAACTCGAATTGCAGAAAGCGACTAAACGGGGTTCTATCACAAGTGCTCCAGCTTCTTACCCAGCTAGTCGCAGCTCGCCTCAGTCCGCTCCAGCCAGATAACAAGTTCGACATTGAGTCCATGATACACCGATCTCGCCAACCATGTATCCGATAGCACACCCGAGTGTAAAATGCCGTACGAATGTTCGGTTCCCCTTTCGCATAAGCATAGTCTGTCACTGCATTGCACTTTCAATGGCGTTCCCTCCGGACAGGCGTTTATAGTACCAATGCCTCTCCACTTATTCAGTCGTCACGTTTGCTTTTTTCCTTTTCCCTTGTTTTTGTTCGATATCATTAGCATCTCTTATCACACAACTTCAATTCGCGGGGCGCCTAGCAATGGGGGTTTGGCGCGGATCGGACGATATCAGATCTATTGAAGATTACTCGTTGGGTGTTCGGCGCATTGAAGGACCCCGGACAACGGTCCTTGATAGTTGCGTTACGGCGTTTGACATAACTGCTCTTGTATGGGTTTGAGGTATTGGCGTTGTTGGATCTGCTGCTTTTCTATATAATTATCATGGGCTGGGGTTCGCATCAAGTTTTGCTTTTGGGATGAGGGGATGGGAGCTGGATGGATGGACCTCCGCGGCTTAGACTGGAAACCTCATCGAGAGCGAATGCGCCTTTGGCGTGTTGGATGACAGGGTGCGTGGCACTGGATGAGGAACATGATACCTATGTGTATACAGTACAGTCGAATATATGGCATTCTAAGCCGTGAGTTACTTACACTGTGTTGATGCTTGAAGTTTAGTCAGAATGACTTCCCTGTGCCTCCAAAGCAAGGCGAAGATCGATCCTTACCCTTTCCGCACGCGATACCTACCTTGGTGTTCATCTACCCTTGCGTCCCCCCATTGGTTGTTTGGATGGTGGCGTCCCTATCGACTCTCCCCGCTAACCACTCAGCTGGAACAGAACCCCTCACGCGTACGCCACGCTTTCAGCCCAGAATTAATATCAACCTCACGTCGTCGCCTTCACCTACTTTCCCTCTTCACGCGACTGGGAATCCATACTAACATTCCGAGATGCACGATCTTAGCTCGTAATCGGCGTTGAATTGTCGAGTTACTACACAAACACGTTTAACAATGGGCCTCGGGATACTAGAAGATGGGAAGCTGGACCATGTGCCCGGTAACAACCCCAATCCAAAGTTAAATCGCATCGCGCGACTCACACATCCCAGGCACAGCCGTAGTCCTGCAAGACTCAGTCCGCGGCGAATCCGTCCGCGACCCCACCCTCAAGTACGACAACTCAGGCAAGATACTCCTCGTCCCGCAGCCCTCGGACGACCCCAACGACCCCCTGAACTGGCCCCTCTGGCGCCGCGACCTCATCACCTGCATCCTCTCCCTGCTGTCCGTCATCGCCGCGACGCTGAGCCCGCTCCTGGCCGCCGACACCGTGTCCCTGGCCATCTACTTCCGGCGCACGCTGACGGACATGGCGCTCCTGACTGGGTACCATCTGCTGGGGGTGGGGCTGGCGGGGTTTCTGTTCGTGCCCAGTGCGCGGATTTGGGGGAAGAGACATGCGTATAGTAGGTCTTGGAACCGGGAGTGTTGTTATGGATGGCGCTGACTGTGGTGTAGTTCTCGGGACGGTCATTGTGGTGTTTAGCTCTGCGTGGGGCGGCGCGAATGGGAAGAATTACAAGTCGTTGTTGTGGGCGAGGATCTTTCAGGGGGTTGGGCTGGCGCCGTTTGAGGCGCTGGTTAATGCTTCCGTTGGGGATTTGTACTTCGTGCATGAGAGGGGGAAGAGGATGGCGCTGAGTAATTTGGCATTGTTTGGGGGTGCGTTTTTTACGCCGGTGCTGGTGGGGAAGATTGCGTCGACGATTGGGTATCAGTGTGAGTTTTTCGAGTGGAGGGAGGGAGAGGGGAGGGGATGGAGAGATGCTGATTTGGTTTGTGATAGGGACTTTCTACTTCGTTGCCATTTTCGCGGCCGCTATGCTGCCTTTGCTCATCTTGTTTGTGCCTGAGACGGCGTTCAAGCGCGAGGCTCGCTTCGATACCGACACGATGGGCAACTTGATTGAACAAGAACTTCCGAGCGGTACGCGAGCTACTCAGGAATCGACGAGTTCTGCGGAGATGGATCGGCTGGATGAGACGGGGAAGACGGATAGACACCGGGTTGTTCAAGAGGCGGAAAGTAATGAGAAGCGTGGGGAGAGATTGGTACCGGCGAAGGCTACTTGGAAACAATCGTTGATGCCCTTTAATGGACGGAAGTCGGATGAGAAGTATCTGCATTTGTTACTGAGACCTTTCCCGCTCTTTTTCCACCCCGGCATCCTCTGGGCCTGCCTCGTACAAGGAACCCTCATAGGCTGGACTGTCCTCATCGGCGTCGTCCTCGCGGGTATCATGCTCGGCCCACCGCTCTGGTTCTCTGAGTTGGAAACTGGATACATGTACACTGGAGCATTTATCGGTGCTCTAATTGGGTTTGCGATATCAGGCCTGATCAGCGATTGGAGTGCGAAGGTGCTGACGAAGTGGAATCGGGGGGTTTATGAGCCGGAGTTTAGGATGGTGTTGGTAAGTTGGGCCCTGGTACTCGGCTCTTCCGGTTCTTCGAAATCTCGTACCAGAATGCGTGTCCACGACCTTGTTGATACGGGGATGGAAGAAAGGAAGGGTCGAGTACAATCACTAATTTGCAGGACTAAGCTGACGTGAGAATGTAGGTCATACCTCAGCTAATCCTCGGTGGCGCAGGCCTCTACGGCTTCGGTATAACAGCTGCAGATCCATATCGCTACAGCTGGATATGGCCAGACTTCTTCTTTGCGTGTACGGTTGCGGGGATGGTTTGTGGAGCTGTGGCGAGTGCGCTTTATGTTGTTGATGCGCATCGTAAGTCCTTTGCTTCTTTGGCCCCTCTCCCTTTTTTGATAATTTTCTTCTCGAGTGCTTGGGTGGGGGGCAGATGCTAATGTGCTGTACAGGTGATATGTCCATTGAAGCCTTCACCTGCTTACTCGTCTTCAAGAACATCTTCTCTTTCGCCTTGACGTTCAAGGGGTTTGACTGGATTGTTGCGGGGCATATTCGGCCGGTGTTTATGGCGATTGCGAGTGTGCAGGTGGGGATTTGTGCGTTGACGATCCCGATGTATGTGCTTGGGAAGAAGAACAGGAGTTTCTTTCATCGGTACGTATGATCCTGATTCTTGTTTGTGGTTTTGGGGTGCTGATTTGATATTTACAGACATAATGTGTTCTTCACGTTGACGGATTGGATTGCGGATCGGTTGACTTTTTGGTAGTGAGGGAGCAAACGATTGTCCCATGAGTCAAAGTGAACAGATATCAGCACTAATTAAATACTTATACCCATTGCTACTCTTGAGAATATACGTACTCTACATGGAAGATTCAAGCGCGTTGACTCGATACTGGAAGTGCTCGCTATTTGCTCGTAACATACCCGTTTCTTCTTGTATTAATGTTCAATAAAGCTTTTATCATAGAATCAAAGTTGTACGAGAAAGCTCACTTCTAGTGATCAATACCTAGATATAGCCGAGGAGATCAAACGGATCAAAGGACCTTGCTAGTTGCTGGCATGCACTATACACTATTGGCGGCCTCGCAGAAATATTTCCTATTGAAGATAAGATCCTTCTACATGTATCAACCGCTTGCAGAGAAAGATACAAAATGCCTATTAATGTTGTGTATAGAAATAGACCTCTTAGAGGGCTCAGAATGATGATGTTATCGAGATGAAATCCTGACCAATTACACTGCGCCCTTACTCACCTTGTCTGTGCGCTGGGTCTTGGCGAGCGTCCAACAGGGCACGAAGAACTTGCCTCTAACCGGGCGGACCTCCTGCACCACCACGACATCCAAGCCAACACCCCAATTGACCACCCTCCCCTCCCCGTCGACTCGGAGCCATCATCATGTTGGCTCGCTCGGCACTGCGCACGGCGCGCTCGGTCGGCGCTGGAGCCCGCAATGCCACCAGCAGAACAGCCCAGGTACGACTCCCGGTGGTCCCATCAACACCCACAGCTTCCGCGAGCCCCCCACGACCCCATCGCAGGGCACCCACCCGAGCCACCAACACCCCTCACCTCAATTGACACGATTGCTGACGAATTGGGCCTACAGCGTCACACCTCCTCCGGCAGCTCCTCAGCCGAGCAAGCTGCGGCATCGTGGCAGAAGAACGCCCTCCCCGCGGGCGCCACCGTTTTCGCCATCGGATCGACCGCGTGGTACTTCCATCTATACGGACGCAATGTCGACGCCATGACACCGGCAGAAGAAGGGTGAGTGATATCAGGGCATTGGATGGTGGCGGTTGAGGGAATATTCGGCTTGGGGGATTGGCCGTGATATGAGGCTAACATGTTGGAATCGCAGTCTTCACCCGGCCAACTACCCGTGGGAACACACAAAGTGGCACAAGACATTTGACCATGGAGCGTGAGTACCCCTCGATCCCAGCAATTTCAACACATCTGATATGGCCCATATAGCCTCCGCCGTGGTTTCACCGTCTACCGCGAAGTTTGCGCTTCCTGCCACTCCCTCGCACGCATTCCCTACCGATCCCTTGTTGGAAACATCATGACCGTCGACGAAGCCAAAGCCATGGCCGAAGAGAACGAATACGACACCGAGCCCAATGACCAAGGCGAAATCGAGAAGCGCCCCGGAAAGCTCTCCGACTACCTCCCCTCGCCCTACAAGAATGACGAGGCCGCCCGCGCCGCAAACAACGGAGCCCTGCCCCCGGATCTATCGCTCATGATCAAAGCGAGACACGGAGGCGCCAACTACGTCTTCAGCTTGTTGACCGGTTATCCTGAGGAGCCTCCCGCAGGAGCCGTTGTTCCTGAGGGTCTCAACTTCAACCCATATTTCCCTGGCACTGGAATTGCGATGGCGCGTGTTCTCTACGACGATTTGGTTGAATACGACGATGGAACGAAGGCGAGCACCTCGCAGATGGCTAAGGATGTGGTCGAGTTCCTGCACTGGTCTGCTGAGCCCGAGATGGACGACCGGAAGAAGATGGGATGGAAAGTCCTGGCTGTGACGGGTGTGCTATTTGCGCTCAGCGTCTGGGTTAAGAGGTAACACCATGTCATGACTCCTTCAAACTGACCATACTAACGAATATGATAGGTACAAGTGGGCCCCAATTAAGACAAGAAAGCTCGTCTACCAGCCCCCATACGCGCCTCCACAGGGGGAAGGTGTTCTCAGCAAGCTCCAGAAGCCCAACACCAAGTTATAAGGATTCAACTTATTGATTGCATCTCGGGGAAAGGATTAGAGCCAAGGAATGGGAGCGGACGTGTGTCTTATATTTGTACAGTGTCATCACCTACTTACTCAAAAGAATGAGACTTAAGAATTTTCTTGGCATTGCGTCGTGAGGCGAGGTTGAGGACTTGGTGGTAGACATATCTTTTGGTTCTGCGAGTGTGCGTATTGCTCAATGCAATTTTTTGATCTTAGGTATGGTTTTTTGCTGTGCTATATGGTGAGCTGTGGCTTCGTGTTTGTGACGGTAGCTGCAGGTTTGCAATTTTGCTGATTCGTTTGTTTTGGGAGTTGTTTTGGATGAGGGGAAGGTCATGTGACCTTCGCCTTGCTTTTTGGGAGATAGCCTGGTTTTGCCGACGCGCTAGCAATTGTACTCATCTGCTCGTCGGCGCTAGAGATTGCAGCGCATTACCCAGTGGACCCCCCCTGTTCAGATTACTAGCGCCAACACACCACTCCACCCGCGTCACATCCACTTGTCTTCATAAACTTTCGACTTATTCAAAAGGTGAATCTTATTTACAAGCAGCACGCTCCATTCCTTGTCGCTGACCGCGTAGTAGTTAAAGTACGACAATGGCAAAACCTACCAATACCTATAAGCAACGCAAGAGTGATGGAGCAAGCAGCGAGGTCCACGTGACTGATACCGATGTCAAGGGGTTCCTTTCCGAGGAAGCTTGGGCTGAACCAACACCTGTGGATGAGGCTCCCATTGAAGCAGCTCGCTCAAAACCCCAGATCGAAGTAGCACATGTTGATAAAGCATATCACATCAATGAGGCTCAGGCTCAAACAGAGCAAGTTTTACACAACGATATTGAACTACAAGTCAAAGAGAAACCTTCCAAGAATGTCTTCCGCTTCATGGATCTTCCACGGGAGCTTCGCGACGTGGTCTATGACGAGGCGTGGAAGGACACCCCGCACATCAAGGCCCCATACCTAGACTTCGGGGTAGGAATTACGGCGCAGTACGACTACCCACTTGAAGCAGATCAAAAATCGGAAGGTCTGCCCACTTGGCTCCTGACGAGTAAACAGATGTGCGAAGAAGGACTGGTACAATTTCGCCTCAGGGCACAATGGTCTGCCAATGGTTTTCAATCGGTGCAGGTTGAGGATCTATTACGCAAATTCGGCTCAGAGGTGTTTGATCTAGTCGAAGAGAATTCTCCGCTCGACCTCTGGATGGGCCTATCGAAAGACACTTCGAAGACTTCTCCATACCTTCGCCCTTCCATGGCACACGACATCGTATACAAGAATGGATACCTATACCAGGGTGTCATTTACAAGCTCAACAGTAAATCCCTTGTCGACTTCGCCCAAGTTGCCCGGCTCTTCAATGAGAGTTCCAAACTTAAAGCCCTGCGTCTTCCCGTATCCTTCTCCTTTACAGAGGGCCCTTGCACCACGATGCTTGACCTCTCGTTTCTCGACACCCTCAGCCTTCCGCAGCTTCAAACGTTTGAATTCGAGATCTACGGTGACGACGACGAAGTTAGCGCAGCTATGAAGCAGTCTTACTTCCGGCAAGTGTTCGAAGCAGAGGTGCTTAGGGTGGGACGTCTGCTAGTAGGGTGCGAGGGTCGATTGTCCGTAAAGGGAGAGAAGCGCCGTGTTCGTTTAGAGATGATGCGTGAGCCTAGCGAAGACGGTGATCCGACGTTCAAGGATGATGATATATTATACTGGACGTTCAATTTCACTGCGGTCGGCAAATGATCTGGCGTGTCGGAAGCAATCAGAAAACAACACGTTGGGTTTAGCATATCCTAGAGGCTGAGCGAGGTCAGTAAGGTATTTGGAAAGATAGAATGGATAATAGCATGCACGACAACATGGTTATGGAGGCTTTGTGAGGGGGCTGGAGAATATTACACTTGGGTGACTCACAGTTCGAGTGTGATTCATCGTGGCCGTAGTTTGGAACTGTGGGTTGGGTACCGTACTTGAGATGTGTGGTTCATCTTTGGGTCATATGGGAACAACAGTCCTGTCAACAACAAATTGAGTGGTAATTGAGTAACTAGAAGCAATAATAGAGATCTACTTATACAATTATGAAAAGGATCTTCTATATGTAGTATAGTGTGACATTTCGCCTTTTTAATATATAGTATTAATCTATACTAGCGAGCTGTAGGGAGAGAAGAGAACTGCGTTCGCAGAAGTGCAAAACCTCTAAATATCACTGAAATCCATATACAAGTCGCCAATCAGCAGGACTTCTTTTCTTTAAACCCATCATTCGCACCAATCCACCTCTCAAACATGTCCTTCGCCCCCTTGGCACTATTTTCGTTGATCATATGGCCCGCATTTGAAATCTGAGCATACGCAAAACGTCCCACCCTCACATACTTTCCATAAACCGAAGAGAAGCCAGTACTAAGCGTCTCCCAGTCGGTCTCCGGCTTGGAAAGGCAGGCTCGGAACTTTTCTCGCTTGGCCCCGCCCTTGGAGTCCTTCTCGTTCCAGTCCACGTCCATTGCTGTCCTCTTGACTGCCGTGTGGGGGACTGCTATATCTACGTCGCCCTGGTGACGGTGTTTAGCGGTGTGGAAAGAGATAAGAGGGAAATACTTACGGCGTAGAATAGCACTTGAAACCCGCTGTCCAACACTTTGTTGATTTCGGGAGTGAAGCTCCGGGCCCAGTCCCCGCTTTTGACAAAGCTTTTCGATACTTCCTCATTCGTGTACTTCCAGGCATAGTCCGCAGTGATGCCAAAGTTCTCTTTCCTCTGCTGGAAAAAGTTGGGCATGGTACGCTCGAAGATGTCGTTTCTGGCAACCCTGTTCGCGAATTTCTTGTTAAAGTCGTAAACGTCCCTGCCCATATTGAGAGCCCAGCTGGCTCCGTGGGCATTGAGGCAATTGGTTTGGCTTTCTTTGCAGTTGTTTCCTCCTCGGCAGTCTAGGATGCCTTTCAAGCACACTGCTTCATTCGCGAAATGCTCATCGCACCTCTCAACGATGTTGAAGTCGTCAGTGGTAGGGGCCTCTAGGATTGGATTTTCGCCGCAGAAGAGATCGCTTATCCCACGGGACGTCTTTGTAACATCGACCATGCCGTTGCCGATGATGAGCGACTTCAAATTCAGACCTCCTGCCTGTGCGTCAACAATGGCGGCGCCGATGGCGGGAATGTAGTGGCCTGCATAGCTCTCGCCCGCTATGTGGAATCCATTGCCGAGCAGACGAACAGACGGGAGTTTGGTCCCGAGGTTGAAATTGTGCGTCATGACGCCCTGAAGAAAGCGCAGGACGTCTTGTGCCCCGTCGTCGCTGTTCTTCACTCGCGCGTTCTTCGGCGTGGTATAGCCTACCCCGTCAGGCTGCTCGAGAAAGATCCAGGTTAGCTTTTCCGTCAGTCGGAATTCATTGTCGACCAGCTTCCTGTCCTCATGATCCCACTTCCGGGGTCCCCATTGACCGAAGAGCCCTAGCAAAGAGGATACGCCAGGTCCGCCGTTCAACCACAGCACAACAGGTGCCGCTGCAGGTTTGTTCTCTGCGAACAAAATCCAGAAATAGAAGCTGATATCATCAAACTTGACGTATCCGCACCTAGTTATTGATTTTGATGTCGTGTCAAAATCGGGGGTTTCATCCTTTTTCGGTTCCACTATGTCTACAGTGTTTATGCAAACGCGTTCGTTGCTCTTGGATGCGTGGTTGAAGGTTTGAAAGCAAGTCTCAATCAGGTCTGAACCGTTGTAGGTGCCATCCTTTACCTGATCCAGGACGAATGGGCGTTGAACCGGTGGTGCATATGGTATTGCTGCGACGAGCGAGGGAATGAGTATGAGAGGTAGCCAGGCAATCATATTAAATGAAGCATGCTCATAGTAATAGATACAAAATTTAAGCATTTTGCAGCAGGAAGGAGTGACATGGAGATCCCTTAACCGAGGAGGATGACTTGGCGCCCTCGTCAACCTCTGAGGTTCATGGTTAATAATAAAATACCGTTTTGTGTAACATTCGCTTCGCAAGAGAGCTGAGAAGAACTAGGAGATGGCTGCAGCTGGGCTGGCAGCTGGAACGCACCACACTCAGCCTCACCGAACTAGTCCCAGCACGACATTGGACCGTGCCTAAGCTGAGATTTTGCAGTAGGAGGTTTTTTGAAAAATACCGAGAGAATAATTTAGCTTGGTAACATATGACGGAGAAGTGGGTGCCAGTGTGTCAGTGGGGATGATTTGGAATACTAGACGCGAAAGTTGACTTGGATATCAGTTAGGCCTCATAGATACACACACTTAATCATACCGCAACCAGAACTGAAGCAAAACTCATATCATGTCCATCGTGATCTAAACTACTCATCCACCTCCTTCTTAATGACAAAATACTTCTTTTTGGCATCAATTATACTGACAACCATTAGCCCCTTTTGGTCAACCTGATACCGCTCCCACATATCGATTCTCGCAAACCCAAAGTCAATATTGTTCCGCTGTCCCTTTATCGTAAACCCCTTCGTCACCTTAGTAGCGGGCACCGCCACATCCGTCAGCTTGAAGCTCATCTCTGCTGTGCGGTCATCGCTGAGCTTGATGACTGGATCAACTTGTGCCGATCGCGGAACCAGCCGCACATCCAGGTAGGTGGAGCTGCGACTGAGGAACGGCACAAAGCGCTGGTTGCCCAGCATGCGCACGCTGCCGGCCCAGTTGGGAGCCAGGAGGGCATCGGTTTTTGTCAGGTCGTGCGGGTCGGGGACGGTGGGGATGCGCACGAGGATCTCGCGGAGCTGTTGGTCGTTGCGCGAGTCGGTGCGGTTTGTACCTTTGCGGATGGAGAAGATGATGTCTGCGATTTTGTTAGTTTATGATGATTGAAATCTAGAGCAAGCAAAATGGCGAAAGGAATACGAACCGATGAGATATTTGCCGTTGGTGGGGATATAGTCGTCTGGATGGAAGACGCCGCCATCACGCGGGTGCAGGCCTTTGTAACCGACAAAGACGTCGAGTGTAAAACACTTCTTTGGGAGTAGGTTCGTTGGAGTGCTGCCCTTGTCTGAGTCTGCAGGGTTGGTCGGCTTGTCCACGCGGATGATTTTGCTGCCACCTCCAGGTATGTCAGTGGGGATATTGATCACGGGCTTCCCCGTGTCTGGAGGCGCTGGCTGGACGGGGATCTCGTCTCCAATGGAGTCAGAAAACTTTGGAGGTGGTGAGCCGGGATCTTTCTCGGGGGCACCGAATTTGACTCCCGGCGTCCACAATTGGCGCAGTATTTGTGCTGTGTTGCTGCTGCTTTCTTTGGCTTCGGGGTAAATAGCAAAGTAGTAGGCTGGATCGTTGAGCTCCAAGCCCAGCTCAGCGGAATTAGGAACATGATCTAGATACGCAGCTGTAGGGTGTTTGGTATCATTCCCAAGTTGCTGCTGAATGCCTTTGTTGACCGCATCTGCCAGTCCGCCCAGCTTCAAAACACGCGATACTGGGTCAATCTGCGCAGCGGCGATCTCCTCTGGCTGAGGGTTGGCAGAATCAGGCCGTTCCCAAAGAGGCCACTCACCGTCTGGAGGATGCTCCGTATATAGATGACGAAGCTTGAATCCAAACTTTTTCTTGTCAGGCAGATACTCATGTCCGAAGCTGAAGCGTTGCTGATGAGGTGGCTGTGATAAGATGATACCTGAACGGTCGGGGTGCTGTTCATCGTACTTTGCCAGTTCCTCAGGGGGGCGATCGAGGAGGCAGACGAGAGTATGGTCATCCGGACGCATCCACTGGCATACTGGAGCACGTTGATCTGCCGGTGTCACGCCGGCATTATTCCAGTTTACCTGTATTTTATAAGCTTTATTTAGTGTGCATATGATTAACTTACGGTTATCTTGAGATCTGGCATAACCTTGACGATCTGGCTACGAAGTACAAAACCATAACATGGGACCTGCGGGCGAATGGTTGCCTTTTCAGGAGTTGTGCGGAGATACAAGTTATATAGCTCCTTGATGGCAGTCTTCACCTGGTCATCGTCCTTCTCTAAGTGATTGCCAACGCTCAGCGCTCCGTCAATCAGGCAGTCTATCCAAGCGTCGTCAATATAGAAAAAGCGAATAGATTCCTCTGGTATGAAGCTTGGGTCTGGGAATAGAATGTGGGCGGGAATGTCAGCCAGATACAGTTTGTCAGTGATCCACTTCAAGATCGATGTCCAGTCAGCGTTGTTCTCGCCGATGGAATTGAACTCGTTGTACACCTCTGTTCCCGCCTTTGATGCAGCTGTCACTTCGGTAAGAATGGCAGACTTCAATGCCGCGGCAACAGCAGGATCGTTCAGCGAGGTGGAAATCTCTCGTCTCGGTAGAGCGCCCACTCGTCGAGGCGGAGGTACTTTGTCGTCTAGGAGCGATTTCATCTCGGCGATGCTCTCGATTAGTGTCTTGAGCGTATCATTCTTGGATACGAGACCGTTGACCTGTGATCGGGCCTTGGACTCGGCAACTAGGTGAATCTGACTTCTGAAGCGCATCAATGCTGAACTGAAGGTCGAATCTGAGATGGCTAATATCTTGCCCAGTTGCCAAGCGGATGAGTATGACAGATCCATCATGCCTGTTGTCTTGTCTAAGATTTGATAGTTCTTGGACGTCGTAGATCCTGTTGGCCAGTCTGTGCAAGGTACTACGGGAACTTGAATCGGTGTGAGAGGACCGCGGTTGAAGGCCGCCGTTACCTCTCCCGTCTCGCTCCGCCAGCGAGAAATACTGTAGCCAAGTTTGAATCTAGAGGCAAGCAATTGGCTTGCTGGAACTTTGGGGTTGGTAAGACCATCTATCAGTGTATCCAAGGGCCGGAGCATTTGTATATTGCCTTTTTTCTTAGTTAATTTGGGCTCCTGCTGGCTAGAATCTTGAGAATGGGGGATGTTTCCTACTATGGCCATCATTGAATCGATGAAGTTGACGGGATCTGGAGGCAGCGCGGTATACGTCCACGAATACAAGGATATCAAAGCGATTCTTCCAGCTTTTTCGGTGTCAGACTTCGAATCCCAGCCAGCAAAGGTAGATTCCAACGTGGCATCTACATGTTCGACTGAAACGAGATGGACAATCTGGGTGGTAGGCGTAGTAATGTCGTAAGCACCAGTCCGGGCAGAAATGACAGTGCTGAAAAGACCGTCCTCTTCTACACCGGCATTTGGAAAGCCAACGGTGTTGATGTTTCTGACATGAGCAAGGTACTTGCCGCCCTCGACATCCTTGCACAGCGAATAAAAGATGTCCTTTGTGGGATATATCACCTGGGTAGACTCCTTGGACCGCCTCCCGGTGGTGATCTCGTCGATCCCAGCCTTGTCATTGCCAAAGCCTTTTTCAAAGTTGATACGCTTCTCGCGGTCGATTTGAAAGTAGTTTTTTGCAGTCATGGGAAAAGCACCATTTACGGGCTGGCGCTTTATGTCGGCCTTTGGGTTGGTGAGATCTTGATAATCCGGAATTCCCAAGCTCTTTGCTTCCTCTGCAGTGGCAAGTTTGAGCTCGTCGGTGTCGAAAACTAACAATCGTACCCACGGCACGATGGACCGATATACCATTTTCTTTCGGTCTGTGGTGGGCTTTCCATCCTTGTCAATGGTCTCATGCTTTTCGTTCAAATCAGGGTCTCGAAGTCGAGCAGTCTTTAAATCATCATCAAAGCCACCACCGAAGCTGTGACCGGCGTCCCGTTCCCACGGAAAGTGTGGATCATTGATGACCAGATGCGGCAAGATTCTCCCTTCATCCTGGTGGCCTTCTGGCGGATAAAAGCTGTTAACTAACTTTGGATCCAGACTGAATTGCGGCGCCATGACTTCGAAAAGCTGGGGTTCCGAGACGCGCTTGTCTTGGGCAAGATTTGCAGCTCCTTTCCAGTTGAGGATGCGCAGACTTTGCTTATCGGTCCCCTTAGTCGCGTTGATGAACTGTTCAGCTATAATGGCATAGTTTCCGGCTGTCAATCCAGGCTTATAGTAGGAGAAGAGTTGCATCATTCCTGGATTAATGCTAGGGCGAAAGGGAGGTTTCCCTTCCCCAGCCTGAACCTGCTTCTCTAGATTTCTTTGGGTGAGAAAGCGAGGACCCTGAGGGTTCGCCCTGGTATCGACTGGTACACCCATGGCGTGTTGATTGGTGGCAGATTATCGTGAAGCCAAAGGATGATGGAATATCATAATATGATTAAGGTTGACAGTCGTTGTAGTCTTGGCGTTCGATGTCTGGCTTACTGTTGTTATGTTCATTGTAAATACCTGTACGGAAATGCTGAACCTCCCTTCTCTCACCCGCTCATGTGCCGAAAGATGTGGCTTCGGGGTGTGGGAGCTAGTTTCCCAGACCCCCACCACCTCTGCCCTGTGGTAAGGCAATAAACATATTGATTTCAGCTGGCTGCGCTACGAAGCCATTAAAGCTGAGCCAATAGCGACAGGCTAAGCATAGTGGGCAAGCGGGGAGGGGAAAACAACTGCGAAAGTCATCACATCTTAATTGGATTATTTGAAGTGTGTTTGTCTATAACAACATTGTTAGTTATCATGGTTGGACTGCTGTTGGAATCGACTGAATACCAAGATCTGGATGTCAACGGTGAGTTTGGAGTCTTCGAAAACTTTCCGTGTGGTCACACTACCCCAGCTGGGGTGATGAACTAATGCGAGCGGCTGCGGTACTAACACCACAACCTCAGCTCGGTTACCTGGCATCAACGCTACAACCTCAGCTCGGTTACCTGACATCAACACTACAGCTTCAGCTCGGTTACCTAGCATCAACACTACAGCTTCAGCTCGGTTACCTAGCATCA
>BLYF01000095.1:403143-449489 GCA_014905255.1 Herpotrichia juniperi
TGTTACCCAGCATCAACACTACAGCTTCAGCTCGGTTACCAGGCACTAAGAACTCCTCAGAGTCCTCGCGGGTTCAGGTGAAACCGGTTTTTACTTCAGCTTTTCAGCTAGACGTGCATGGTGCTCGACAATTTCTAGCGAGTCCAATGCATCGTAGTGATGACCTCCTTGGAGAGCAAGGGAGGTTTTCAGCTCCAGAGCGGCCTGTTCCTGATTTCGTCGTCTCGTGACTTTTCTCATGTCTGCTGGATTCTTCGTGAACTCGATATTCTATCCAATCGAGTTGGTATCCTCCTCTCTAGACCTGGGTCCGTAGCAAGACCGACCTCACTTTCTTCCAGATCCTCCAAGTCATTCACCACTCCATCATGAGCCGACCCTTCCGTCTCGCAGGGTCTTTACTCCCCTTCATCTTCGCAGCCCTCTCCTTCGCCTTCACCATCGCTGCCTTCGTCTCCCGCGACTGGGTGCATCAGGAGTACTTTACGCACAACCTGCAACCGCTAGACTGGCGCGACCCGCTCTTCACCCTCTACCGATCTCCCTTCATTCTTTGCGATGTCGACGCCGCAAAACCCGATGCCAACAGCTCCGCCTCCTACGAACTTCACTGCACCCGTTTCAAGCCGTACGGCCGCGGCGCGACTGCGTGCCAAACACCCAATGAGACGGATGCGTATTCGCGCATCACGGGCGATTGGCGCATGTGCCAGCAGGTGCATTTCTCAGGCAATTTGATTCTTGCGGCGCTGGTGTTTGTCTGCATTGCCTTTGCCATGGTTATGCCGTTGACGTTTTTCTTTGTGCGCAAGGCCTTCGTGGCCGCAGATCGAGATGCCGATGCGGAGATAATGGAAGACGAGGCTGCTGCTGGTAATGGCCATCATCACCGAGCCCGAGACCACCTCCAAAAACCGACGGCTATCCGCTCACCGCTGCTCGTGGCTGCAACATACGGTCTACTTGTCTCGCTGGCCATCGTCGCCATGTGTTCAGTGCTGGCGCAATTCTACGGCGTGCTAGGACTGGTGCAGAGCCAGCCGGACAATGGCAATTGGGCATCGCTGTCGCTGGGTGAAGTACAAAATCAGCAGACGGGGGATCTGTCGCATGCGCCATGGGTGCAAGGCGATGCGTTGACGATTTATGCGTCGTTGGGCTGGTTTTTCAGTGCGTTGGCTGCTGGCGGTATAGGCGCGAGTTGGTTGGGGCGGCTGTGAGAGTAGTCTATGAAAGTTGGTGAGATGGGGCGCACGATTGGCGTTGAGAGCTGAATGTTTATTGGTCGTCGAGTCGGGTTGTTTGCCTCAGGCTTGTCAAGCAAATTCCCGCATTGCACTTGGAGTTTATTAGGACAGATATTGGAATTAATTTTATACTCAAAATATAAAAGGACATGATCCTGATACTCTTCACATATGCTCTATCCACCACTGTTCATTGCCCCCTTCACATCCTTCTCCAAAAGCGGCCTCGCTAACTGCAAGTACCCTTCCACAAATGTATACGGCGCCCGATCCTTGCGAATAGCCGTCGTCTCTTGATTTACGTCCATCTCATTGAACAACGTGTCATGTGGATCCGTGTCCACCTTGCCCTTGACATCATACGGCTGCAGCCAGCGCCAAAGACCCTTTTTACCGGATATCGGCAGTCGGATGGCTGGCATGGGCAACTGATCGTTGCTGGCGCCGCCGTCGGGTAGAGGAACTGTCCAGCTGTCGGGGTGTAACTTCCGGTTTACATCGTAGTCTGGCGGCACATCTACAGAGACCAGGGACGGACCGAGGCGGAAAAAGGCCGTCATGCGAGTGAAGGCTTGTTGGATGGTCCATGGTGGCACTGCTAGACTCGAGATAGGCAGGATCGGGCTGTATGCGTGAATTGGCGTGTACGGGTCGATGAGCATTGTAGTAACGGTGAATTGAGCTGCTTGAGCTTGACGGTATGACCCGAAAACTGTCTTGTCGGTACTTGTCGAGGTCAAAGCAAAGGGATCGACATAGTTTGGCGAAAGTCGCATGAAGTTCTCCGGCCCAATTTTGACAAGATTTTTGTTGTCAGGGTCAGGGAAGTACGTGTATAGGGTATTCCAGTCTGTTTTACCATCTTTCTTATTGTCGGTGTTGAAGTACCCAACAACGCCATCAAACGGGCGGTCAACATCCCCGATCTTGAACGGGAACCGGTAGGAGCTAAGCTCCGTCTCCTCTGTGCGCCCTTCGCTAGTCGGCGTTCTGCCGAGCGTGTTTTGTGCTGTGAGCGCTGGAATGGCCAGCTCTAGAGAGAACCCGACATTGACCAGAGCCAGGGGTTTTCCGACCAGAGCATTAGCATAGCCGGAATATTCGGACGGCGGGAACGGCATGGTTTTGATAGCACCGTTGATCATGTGGTAGAATGATGCAAGGAACCGTCCCTTGTCAGTTTTGTCAACGAGCTTATTGATCAGTTGGTCGAGCTGATCATCACCAGTCATCTTGTTGTCACCCGTGGGCGGATCGAATGGAAGCCACTTTGAGCCAAGTACCGTGCCAGTCGGTCCTCCGACACGAACCTCACGGTAGAAACGGCCATCAGAACGGAAGAACTGCAATCCCGAATCCTGGTAATTGATCACAATCCATCCAAAAATCGGCGTTTCTGGCTTATCGATTTCGGTCTCGACCCAGAACGGAGCTGCTCTTCGGGGGGTTGGATGTTTAGAGTCTGCTGGATTGATATCGAACGCGGGATTCACAAAGCAAGTATTAACTCGAGCGTTCTGATTGATGGATGGAGAGAGTTGCATGAACCGACACAATGGCCACTCTCCGTGATCGGGCTGTTTGTCCTCCGCAAAAATTGAGTTGATCTGGTTCTCAAAAACGTCTGGATTTGAGCTGATCTGGTTCTTGAAGAGGTCTGGCGTGAGAAAGTCGCTGAGACATGGATGCACCGAATCTGCTATTGCTGGCGGGTTCTTGAGCTTTTTCGTTGGCGTGGGCAAGGCAATCGCTTGACCGAACTTGTCAATGACATTTAACTACTTCGCGTTAGTAATATTATTTAAGAAGCTTGAAATACGTGCCTTGGTGATCATCATTTGACCATGAGTAACGCCTTTGAAAGGAGGTTCTGGATAATTGGCTGGAGAAAAAGACATCAAATTGCCATATGGAGTTAAATCACTAATGAATTAGCGGCATCATTAAAACGACCTAGAATAAATACCTCCGTGTGTCGATGAGCTTGAGATCATCTTCAAATATTTGGACATCTGGCTGAGCCGCAGGTTTGAGAGGAATATTGGTCTTACCCGGCTTATTCACCGTCGGTTTGACGTGGGTGCCCAGGACTCTAGTAAGAAGATGTTCCTGAAGACCAGAGAGTGGACAAGAAATAAACTGCAGTTTACCGATCCCATCGAGGAGTTTCTTGATGCTAGCATCGTCCTTGAAGGGGGAGGTAGGATCATTGCTGTCCACAACCGCTTTGACTGCAGCCTTCAAAGAGAAGACGGGCTGAGGAAGTATCAAGCTGCGACCACGAATATAGCGATAGTCTTTCTGGTTGTCTGTGTCTTTGGAGAGTAGCTCAGACACCCCGTATCGAATCTGAGAGTTAGGGAGGCCGACAGGACTGGGTCGAACTCCAACAGTCCATTTTGATCGGTCGATGTGATAGTACAATGCTTCCCACTCTACGAACATTGGTTGGAATGGGTTTTTTGTTCCCCAGAGCTGGGATCCTTTAGCAACCTTGTGGCCTAGCCCGAAGTCGTCTTTGGAGCGAGCAATGCACTCGCCCAGGATTTTGAGTGCTGTTCCTTCCAAGACATGTGGAAAGGGGCTATTTTTTGAATCAAATATCCCAGAAGCCTGAGCTGCGGTAATTTGGTGGTCTAGTCGGACTGGCAATGCATCCATAAAGTCCTTTGGCCAGCCAGAATCCATTCCTGCGATGCATAGAGTCGGTTCCCTCCGCATATAAAAAGCGCCTTGAGTGACGCGTTTGTAGGATGGGTTGTTTTGGGCCGTCAATAAGTCTGGTCTGAGGTCTTTTGCAGCTTTGTCTTCCAATGCATGGATATGGTCTTTCAAGGAAATCACCCGTTTGGCGAATGCGTCCTGGGTATTCTTCTGGATGTTTTTCTTATCACTGACGTACTTCCACCACTCGGCAAAAAGCTCCCACCGCTTTTGCTCCAGCTTTCTCTCAAGGGTATCAAGACGGGCCTGTTTCTCGTTGAGAGACAAGAGTTGCTGGAATTGATCCTCGGTCGGAACTTTGGGCGGCTGACCAGACTCTGCCTTCTCCGCAAAGTCCCAACGGTAGCCTGCTGACGTAGATTTACCATAGAACCCTTCGTACATGTTGATGTCTTGGGCCTTGACGCGTTCGTTGTACGTGTCGCTTCCAGCATATAAGAGATCGCCGAGGGTCAAGACCATCCCTGCAATGTCATCTGCTTCCGTGTCGTTGAAGACTTTTTCGATATCCTTGGGGTTTTTATGGGCTCGCAGGAAAGTCATAATGCCATCGATGGGCGTGACGCCCATGGATAGTGGCTCCATGGTGAAATTCGGGCCGAACTTTTCGGCTGCAGTTTCGGCCTGACTAGGGGGCTTGGTGCCCCATTTGAAAGGTACTGAATATATCGCACCATGTAGAACCGATCTCGTGCTCTGTTTGAGGTCCAAGAGTCCCTGAAGCTTGCTTCTTTCTTTCGCATCTTGGTCTTCCGTGGGAAGGGGTAGGGTCAACTTGAGGTTGTTCAAGGTTTCCTTGAGCTGAGTGGTGACCAATGGATTCAACAGGTCCTTCTCGGCCAGTGAGTTCCAGCCGATAACAAAATAGTCGGCATTGGCCTGGGTGAGATACTTTGTGGATCCATCGACAGCCTTGTACTTGAAGCTATCGATGATAGAGAAGACTCCGCCATTGTGAGGGACATAATCCGGAAACACGGGATTGGAAGAGCCGAGTACTGTCAAGTCCAAGAAATCATCCTTATTCCCAGCGGTCTCATGCTCAGTCCACAGCTTGTCTGCTGCTACAGACCATCCGGAATACTCATTCCGCTTTCCTATGAAGATTTCGGCTTGGCGTTCAAGTATGTGCTGCCAGTCTGGGTCATCAGGTTGGTTGTCGGTGCGCATGAAGGGAGACACATCCACCTCGAGATCAACATCGTCTTGAATGTTCTGAATTTTTTGTACCCTGTTGCTCTCAACTATCCAAGTTTGGAAGGTTGGCAGTTTCGCGCCGTCCTCACTTGTTTGACTGTTTAACCTCCGCACGACAAGCCATCGACTGGGCACTGATGGAAACGTGGGAATTGATAGATCGTCGGCTTCCGTATCTGACCGCACGCCAGGCGGTCGATTTGGATTTTGCTTGGCCCGGTTGGCAGCACGGTAGCAGCGCGGAAGGCTCCAGTGGAGGTAAACACCCATACGATTACGGCGATATTTCGGTGGGCTTGCGTCGAAGTTGGTGGCCCCAATATCAGTCAGTCGCGGATTGAGGTTGGCCGGTGTTGTATCATGAAAGTCGATTTGGTCAACAAGGTCGTGCTGCATCAAGGCTTCATCCAGACGAAGGCCCACATAATTGGGCTGAACTATTGGAGCAATACGTGCGGGACCATCGTTGTTGGCGCATTCTGGAGTTAGAACGAAGGCGGAGAGATCGATTGGAATAGCAACATTTTCCATCACCGCGGCCATTGTGAGCGGACTTGGGGCGGTTGATCGGATGACGCCTGACTACCTTTGAATTTCTTAGCTCTTTCGATATTGAAATCAAATTCTCTAAAATTAATATGATCTGTAGCAAAATTGTAGAGCAATCAGCCTAAGGGGGTAATCGCTCTGAAGGTTGACTGCGTCGACACTGGACTGCGACTCTTTGGCTAGCTTGGAGAAGCAATCAATGCTGGGAACAAGCTATCACTGTATTGTAATATTTAACTGGTAATTTAATTGAGGCTTGCAGCATATCACACAGCTGCACCACGATAATGCATGCAGTCGCTTTTGGCAGGGCTGACTAGTGACATTCCCCATGCATGAGGCAGCTGACAGCTCTGGCTTGCATTCAGCTCCTCGGCAATACAAGTTTCTCAGCTCTGAACCATGGTGTGCGCTAAATAATACCAAAGAAACGCCAATGGCCCAAACTCGCCCCCCTTACGACTATCAATCAGCGTATCAGAGCTCGAGTTTCTCGGTATACTCCATATCTTCTTAACAGTGCCATGTATCATCAACCTTAGCAGATTCAGACGCCGGATTGAGCAAGCTCCGCCGAGTGGCCTGACCTTGATTGAGTATTACGATTTCTTGAACATGTGAGTTGTGTGCTAAAACCTCTAGTCAGGAGCCGGCAACGTCTCGATCACAATTGAGGTTCCGCTTTGAGGTAGTGCAGACTTGGAGACCTCACGCCCGAATCATCTCGCGGAGAATAACAACAGAAACTGCTTCAAATTGTACTAGCCGTGCTCACAACTTACAATTCACCACCATGTCGGAAGCCAACAATGTTCGCCTTCTAACTGCCGACAACAAAATCGATCCGACTTGGGTGGATTTCATCAATCATGCAAACCAGATCTCTCTGCCTGTTGTCAGCCAATCCGGAACAAATCAAGTAATAACATGTTCCAGCTCCAAGTTCTTTGGCAGTACCTTTTCTACTGCCCAAGTCTTAAATGCATTCGAAACTGACAAGCAACCCGGCGGAGTTGGACAAACCATTGTGTTTGGCCTTGATAGTGCCACTGCTGGCAATGCACTCACCGCGAAGGACATTTTCGCCGCCTTTGGAGCTCCCATTACCGGTCTTAAATCGCCAATTAGTCCTATTGTGTCTATTTTGAGCACAGCTCTTGATGCAAAGCTTCCGACTTTCAAAATAGACGCTACTCAAGGCAGTAAAAATGGTACTTGGCTCATCGCCGCCATACCAAACACGCTTGAGGTATGGAATCCCACCGGTGCGTAGTGATAATAGAAATCATGTACTAATCAAGTATCATTAGATTGCAACTGCTTTAACGCTTCAGTTAAACAGCGGTCAGGAAGTAGATTTCGGAGCAACAGTTCAATCAGCCCTGAGAGATGTTCTCGGCATCAGCGTAGATTTGCCGAGTCTGAAGGTCTCTGCGGCAAACCTTCCATGCTTGCGGTTGAAAAACTATACCTTTGTCGGCAAAAACGAAGATGGCTCCTTCAAAACCGCTTCTCTTTTCGAGGTGACTGTCCAAATTCCAGTTAGTGGCTACATGATAAACCTGCGGATCGACACTGGAGGTCGACTTGGTGTATCGTTCCTCAACAATGGCGGCACATTCGGTGATCTGCGCAACCTCCTTTCTGATTCACCTCTTGAGAGCGAGGCCAGGCCACAAGAGGAAAACTTTCTCGATGGCCTCCAACTGTGGTGCGTATCTGCGCAGTTCCCGGACCCCGACAAGAAACCGAAATTTACCATCGGCTTCATCGTGACTCTCAAATTCCCTGGCCAAGACCTGATCATTGGATTACACTATGACGGCGGCGAAAAGACCTTCACCGGGGGTTTACTGTTCCAGGATATGTTCAAAAACAGACTAGACCCAAACTTTGACGATCTCACCGATATTCCTCGAGGCAAATTGCAGACCCTTCCGCAGCGTTTCGATCTGGCCAATGGAAGCCCATTTGATGTTCTTCCTAAATCTGTCCCAACGATCCTCACGCAAGCAGTCATCGAATATAAAAAGGGAGATGGAAATGGTGGGTCGACCTTCTCGTTCACAGGAACAATGGTCTCTGCATCATCAATGCCAAGCGCCATTGCTACGGCATCGAGTGGATCGGTCCCTTGCCCATTTGACTGGAAGCAAATATCTGTCAGTTTCAAGAGACAAGGTGCTAAACCTGGTGGGACACCTAAAACGTCCCTGAACATCTTCTCTTCGTTCCAATTAAACCCCCCTTCTAATCGCTTTGGAGCTGGTAGAATGTCGCTGAACTTTTCGTATTCCCAAGCGGGAGGTAATTCTTCTGGCGGCAACAATTCTGGATCCCAGTGGGCCTTGACCGGAAAGGCGCAGATGATTCAGATTGGAGCGATTGCTCAGTTTCTTGACCCAGATCTCAGCAACGATCTCCTTGAGATACTCGGCAAACTCAGGATTGATTCGCTTGAAGTCGCGTACACATACAAGCAGAACGTGGCTTCAAGTTTCCTGTTTGTTTGTAGTCTGTCATTTGGCGAGCTGGTGTTGAAGCTTTACTACCAATACGCTTCCTCGGAGGCCATCAAAGCAAAGGCAACAGCTGTTCACCAGAGATTGGCCTCTTCGCCAGACATGGACCCACATCTGTCTCCCGTGGAGGCAACGGAAGAAGCTTCATCATGGCAGTTCGATGCATACCTCGACACTGCTGGTCCTGGGGCCACCATTGGCTCCATTGCAGACTCTATTATGGATAATGCCTCGGACGACATTCCAAGTTTTGTGAGTGAGATCGAAGTCCACCCACCGGACCCAAGCGCAAAGTTGATCACTCTCCATGCTGGGAAAACTACCAAGAAAAAACCTTCCGGAGATATCATTACCCGCGCCACGTTCTTGCTCAGCGTTGCTATCTCCACGGTCGAGTTCACGTTTGCTCAAGTGACGACTGGAGGCACAGCCGGTTCGACAAGAGCTAAACGGCTCTTGAGACTGAGCGTCGGCCGTTTACCACTCATGGACAAAATCCCTGTGGTGAAGGAACTACCTCAGCCATATCAGGAGCTGCAGTACATGTGGTCTCCAGCGTCCGGACTCACTCGTGATGAAGTCATCGCACTCAACGAAAAGTTAGAACTGGAGGGAACTACTAACAAGCTGTATTTCAAGGCAGTAAATAGAAAAGCTCTAGATCCTACTGCCGCCACTGACCCAATCGTCTTGCTTGAAGGCCATCATTTCGTTGTGGTCGATAATGACCAGGCCATAGTGGATCACATTTTCAACCCGCAACCGAAAACCAAAACCATTACGGCTGGCGGGAACACCCTGGCTTCAGATGATCCAGCTAACAGTGACTCTCCTGCACCTCCATCACCGCCAGACGCTCCTCCATCTAAGGGCGCATTGAAGAAGCAGACGCCATTTATCTCCATCGATGCCCTTTCATTCCAATACAAGAATGGGCGCTTGTGGATTTTCGTCGATGGTACAATTGCCCTCGGCCCTCTTTCATTTTCCTTGATTGGATTCGGGGTTGGGTTGGATTTGTCCGGATTGAAGCTTAATGATCTGTCAACCCTCACCAAGGTTAAAGGTGGCATTGATTTCCAATTGCGCGGCATGGAAGTTGCCTTTGACAAACCACCGATTCTCATAGCAGGATGCTTCTATCACGACATCATCCAGCGAGGTACCCAAATCGAAGACGCTTACCGAGGCGGGATCGCAGTCACCATCCCACCATATACCTTTGTTGCGGTTGGCGAGTACGCGGAGGTGACAACTAAGGCAGGCAGTTACAAGTCTGTATTTGTATATGCAAAGCTTGATGGTCCAATAATCGACTTTGAGTTTGCCATCCTGCGTGGTCTTCGCATTGGGTTCGGCTACAACTCCATGATTCGATCGCCTGCAGCTGAAGAGCTGTTTCAGTTTCCGCTTCTAGACGACGGATCCGCGATAGGTGCTGGTAATGTGAGTTTTACCCACCTATTTCCATGCACTGTACTAATCCAATGTAGCATCCCATGGCGATTCTAGAGAAAATGAGAGGC
This sequence comes from Herpotrichia juniperi, assembly GCA_014905255.1. Classification (NCBI taxonomy): domain Eukaryota; kingdom Fungi; phylum Ascomycota; class Dothideomycetes; order Pleosporales; family Melanommataceae; genus Herpotrichia; species Herpotrichia juniperi. The sequence continues at coordinate 412,909 of BLYF01000095.1, forward strand.
GGCGATAACCCGTGGATCCAGCTCAAGGAAGACGCATACTGGCTAGCTTTTGGTTTCACCATCAGTTCTTTCGACATTATCAACGCAACCGCAGTCGCAATGGTCTCTTTCCGAGATGGCGGACCAATTTTCACCATCATGGGGAACCTCACCTGTGCCATGCCACCGGATTCACCTTCACCGTCTGCCCGGCTTTTCTACGTCGAGGTCAATCTGTACGCAGAGCTGAACCTGGTAGAAGACTCTTTTAAGGTCCTTGCAGCGCTCGCTCCGACTTCATTTGTATACGTGCCAATGGCACGTCTTCATGGCTCCTTGGCTCTTTACAGCTGGTTTGGCCACAATCCTCATGCGGGAGATTGGGTGTTTTCGGTCGGCGGCTACCATCGAAGCTTCCAAAAGCCAGAACACTATCCCACACTAACGAGACTCGGGGTTGATTTCAACGTTGGCATCATCCGAATCAGAGGTGAAGGTTACTTTGCCATCACTCCTAAAGTAGTTATGGCAGGAGCTATGATCAGAGCCGAAATAGATCTGGGTATTCTGTTTGCATGGTTTAATGCTGCTTTTGATGGTAAGTTCCGTGTCTTGAAGTTTCAGTATGGTGCTAATACGTGTGTAGCGATGGTTCAGTTTGAGCCAATGCATTATTGGGTGAGTATGGATGTCGAAGTCGGGGTTGAATGCGACATTCCATTGTTGTTCTTCACAATCCATATCAGGATTCACATCGGTGCCCTTCTAGAGATTGAGGGCCCAGATTTCGGCGGAACTGCCTAGTAAGTTTGTCGAGTTTGGTTTCTCCTCCTATACTAACCCTGGTGATAGCGTTGATTTCTGGTTCTTTTCATTCTCCTTTGATTTCGGGGCTCGTAATAGGGGACAAACAGTCCTCAACTTGGCACAATTCTATTCTCTTTGTGAGAAGAGTGGGCCGCCAGATGACTCAGATGCCAGCAAGGCTACCGAAGGCCTCAACGTGCAGCTTAAAATCAGTCTGCAGGACGGATCATTCTCCATGCCTCCAGATGACAAAGCTCAAACCGCTATGACCAAGCCAGACGACACCGGCGCCGGTGTTAAGTGGTTCGTCAAAGGGGGCAGCTTTCAATTCCGTGTATCGTCTGTATTCGCTTTGACAGAAGCATACATCGAAACAGAGCATAGCGCCCACCGCGACGACAAAGGCAATATTGTTCCACTAGCAGAACAGATCAAACACGCCGAGACTATGGATGAAGTCCTCCCAGTGCCAGCTACCAACACGCTCTCGTCTCTGCCGATGCAGCTGGGAGCCCATGGAGGCGATGGTATCAAATCCCAATTGGCAATCAGCATTCAGGATGTTGACAACGAAAATCTTCCCGTCTCGGACTTTAAACCATTCTTTGTTATCAAACCCATGGCCCAGGCTCTCTGGGCTGACAGCCCTCCAGATAGACTCACAAGCAAAAAAGGCACCATCGATCTCCCAATGGCTGTAACTCTTGAAGCTCCAGATCCAGTTCTCGCAAAGGCCAAGGTCCCGGCTTTTAACGCCACCGACATGGCTAAAGCATGCGCTGGTAGGTTCATCTTTACTCTACCAACCTTCTACACCCACCCGCTAACTCGTGACCAGGCGCTAATCAAATTCCGCAACTCCCTGCCGTAACCCAAACGGATCTCCTGCCTATCCCTGACACCGACATCCGCCCGCTCGATCAAAAGTGGGCCAGCACCCGCGACACGTGGACTAGTAGCAGCACCCAGGGCCTGGAGCTCGCCAATGCCATTAGTACACTGTGCATGACGTCGCTGGGCTGGGACCAGCCGCCAGCTGATGTAGCCATAAAGGCGGAGGCAACTGGTGTGAAGCCTTGGAAGGTGCCAGTGGCGTTCCCAACGAGACTAGTGAAAGGGACGGGGAGAGAAGTGATGGGGATTCAAGATGGGCTGGAGAACTTTTACTTGGAATTGCCGAGGATGACACAGGCGGTTGTGAATTAGTCCAACCATGAGTGTTGCTTCGGGGAAATACAAGTTAGATATAAAGAGGCTGGAGAATATGCGAGCCAAAGGTTGTTAGGTAGAGAAGTTTAATTTAATCCTGTCTCCAAAGCCGTTTCAGGTTAGCCTGGATGTGGCTACCATGGCTATTAGGTATGAGTAGTCAGTACTATCCGTAAGGCTGAGCAGTTTCCGTAGTAAATATACAACGTAGCCACGCAGTACCGTATCGGGAAAAATTCTAAACCACGATTTTTGTCAATGCCTCCCATGACCCTTCTATACTCCCAACAACGCCAACGTTTCCCTAATTCAGCTAAAGTAGTCTAATAGAATATTATATAGAGATACTATATATTCTATATAATCATCTAATTTAACCTTCACAATATAGTATATAGTATGAGTTGTATACTTAGCACAATTAGCCATAAAATAGAATATGCCAGTTCTAATGCTATTATCGCTGCTTAGATTTATATAGCTTTCTTATTTAGGTATACTCTATACTTTTGCTTTTAACATAACGTTAAGAATGAAACATTTTGAGGGTTGGTGAGATGGGAGGTAGATGGACGGATCTTGAAGGCTTTTTGTGTGATAAAGTTCTTCTAGTATTATGAAGTCAAATAAGATAACTTATGGAGATTTTATAGTTTAACAACCCAAGTGACATGAGATAGGCTGTTTGTAGACGGTAGGAACGGTTGAATTTCGGTCTTTCCACATCACTTTCTTAGCAACAGTTGTTTATTAAGCCTCGACCTTAGCAAAAGATTATGAGTCCAGGTCTAACGTTAGGTGATGAATCACAGCCGTGAGAAGTCTCATTAGCTTATATGGATATGTACTCGGTGTTTCTTTAGGTTTTCGTAATTTTGTCGTCTTAAGTTCCGAGTTTCCATCCACGAGCTTGGAGTCATTTTGCCACTAGATGAACTTTGGTAGATACACAGAATTTTCATCTCAAGCATGGTTGACGGCTTACCCAAACCACAGTTCCAACGACAGCTCCCAACGAGCTTCAAAGCCACAATGAACTTTGGTAGACCATCGCCTTTACCATTTCATTGCACGTCAAATTGAAGTTCGATTTTTTCTTTGGAATTCTTCATTCAACAACATCTTCCCCATCAAACTTGACGATATCGCCCTCAAACCACGCTAGTCAAGCCACGAACGGGACCATATCCCCAAGCAAAGCAGCGCAATGTACCTAGACTGTTTCCCCTACGATTTAGAGGCCTACACGATGCGCCTCCACAATATTCCCAAATAATTCGAGCAAGAGCAAAGTCCTTAAGTATTTCCCCGGATCCGACAGAGTTGTACGATGAGTGGAAAAGCACGAGAAAGATCGCTGTTATTCGTTAGAGCGCCTCATACGCCTTTGTGTTGAGACAGTCTGAGCATCTAATGAAGGCTTACGAACATAGTACCCAGCTTCACGACAAACGTTTCCGCGACGCTCTTATCCCATGGCAGAAGTACTGGATGACCATGGCCTTAATTATTTCAATTGAATATTTTTCAAGTCCTCAACGAAGAATATTGGCGGCGAATCACCACTGGAGCGACTTCTAGCCTTCTTCTTCGTTCTAAGCACGGCTCCGGATTGCTACAATGTTTGCCTTCCCGACGACGATGTATTCAAAGAGATGGCGCGAGAAGAATTGGAAAAACTTGATTTGGAAAATCTCAAGGTCACCCAGGAGCTACCGAAGTGCTTGGGAAGAATTTATGAAGTGGGGCAGGTGTAGATTTCATGAGCATGTTGGAGTTCACTGCTGGAGGGAAACTTCGAATTGATGGGTCAATTTCTGTTCCTTCAAACTTCAAGACTGAAACCTGTTGGCAATGTTCCATGTTCTGGGTTTATCGACTAGAAACAAGTCATATGGCAGAGCAAGAGACTTGCGACTGGACATAGTACTGATTGTAATTAATCACAAATCGGAACTCTACGAGGCACTTTTGAGATCGAATAAAGCACTGGTGAAATCTCTTCCGCGTTCCCTCTGATTGCGTTAACTTTTTCTTTACTTATATATTCACCGTGCCTACATTGTAGTGCCCAATCAATTGCAAAATAACATCGAATCCTTCCACTTTTCCTCATTCATAGATCGAAGAGATTGTAAGCATATATAGCCTGCTAGTTCCGTGCCATAACTTACAGCTTAGCGACCACACCTTGGGCAAAGTGTGTTGAAATGCCTAGCATCAAACTCTGAAATGCGCAAGAGAGACATAAGCACTTGCTTAAGCCCTCCATCTAAGCATGTCAAGGCCTCCAACCATTTAGCCAACAAGAAAACCTTTCCTTTCTTAAAGCTCCCGCACAGAATAGGTGCAGAAAAGATATAACGCAATAGAATAAAAAGACTAAGAGGAAGAGATAGAAGCATAAGACGAAGTAATCTGATTAAGTATAAATTATAAAAATTTCATACTACGTTTACTCAGGAACTATATACCTCCAAGCTTTTCTAAAGCCGGAATCGCCTTCTTCAACTCCGTAATAATTTCGCTCCAAACCAATGCCTTCACCTTAACTCCAACATCACTCTTTAGATTTGGAAATGCTAACGTGCGGTATTCCTCTGGAGTAAACAGTGATTGAACATATTTGCCCTTGAAGTCGTAATTCCAGTTAGTTTGCGAAGAACGGAAGCAGAGGTAACATCAGAAAGCACCACTTACATGCTCGTCGGCCGATGTGCGCGCAGCCGTGACATAAAACCTTGCGCCATAATCCGGCGACTTGGCTAGAATGCTTCCAAACAAGGGCACTACAAACCGCAAGAACGTCGACCTTGTCACTATCGCACGTGAGATGCTGGTGAAGACGAGACCAGGACATACAGCGTTGACAATGACGTCCACGCTAGTCGATAATCAGTACAGAATCTCCTGTGTGAGGCCGTGAAGACGAATTCTTACCTGCCGTCGGGTCCTACTGCTTGTTTGCAGATTTCTTCAACCGCATATGTTAATAGTAGCTTGCTGTTTGCGTAGTTGGGTTCCACATCCTCTGAGGGCCAGTTTTGCCTGTCGCTAATATGGCGCAATATACCCTCATCGGCTGCCCATTCTTTCCAATGGCTGATATCGGGATCAGTGTGATCACGAGATGTTACGAAGACTAGATGCGGCTTGTTCGCTGCGTCACTCGACTTCTGTCTCATCAACTGCAGCAGTAGCATTCCCAGCAGAGCAGTGCTCAGAGTGTTCACTTGGATCGTCTGCTCCCTGGGACGAAGCAATGTATGAGTAAGCTATTATACAGGATAGTACAGGGGTTGGAAAAGGCAAGACCTACCAGCCCTCTGGACTCAGTTTATACTCGGCATTGATGAGACCAGCGTTCAAGACGGCAATGTCAATGCTTAGCGAGCTCTCCCTCAACCGGTCCACGAACTCAACACACGAAGAGTACCGCCCCATGTCCAGCTCAAAAACATGTATCATTCCCTGGCTGACTATGCCGGCACGCTTTTCCACTTCATCTTTGGCGGTGTTGCCTTGAGCTACACTGCGCGATGTGATGACTACACGCGCGCCTAGTGTTGCAAAGTGAACTGCGGCGGCTAGACCAAGACCGGCCGTTGCTCCTGTGACGAGGACTGTGTGACCTAGGAAGGATCCGGGCGAAGGGAGAGGTTCGGGCCAGAATTTGTCACGAATGCGACGGGGGATGATGTAAACCATTGAGCTCAGTGGATCAGATTCTGAACGGATGACAGTTGCGAAGGACTGATAAACATGAGATTATCGTACCTTACGCCTATCTGAAGCCCATGTATGTTGATTGCTCTGCCAATTGCGGGTTGGGATAGCCGTTGAGAAAAGTGGGTATGTCAGCCAGCATAAGGCGCCTTACACAATATGCGAGGTCAGCCACATAAATGTTGGTTCTGACACGAACCCTGCACGTCATCTCGCCACATACCTTCCAATACTACAAAGATTACACATTGGCAATCGTCTGGTGCGTCTGCAAATTACCACGATGGAATCCAACACGAAGTACTACCAGTCCGCTTGGCAGACATGGAAAAAGAATCAGGTGCTCCAGCGGCCGTTGATGAAGCAGAGCGAGCCTGCATTCTACCGCAGGCTGGAAAAGACGCTAGATACGCACCGTGAGAAGGGCACCCTCGTTGGGATGCCTCCACGCTGGGATGACAGCGTTGTCGATATGACGACGAGCGACTTCCTCTCTCTCAGTCGCTCGGGCCGCATCCGCAAAGCCTTTCTGGAAGAGTTCGCCAGCTTGGGCGACGACTTTCGCCTCAGCGCCTCGGGATCGCGGACCCAGTTCGGCAACTACGACTATCTGCAGCAAGTGGAGCGCGAGATTGCTGCTTTTCACAAGGTTGAGACTGCCTGGGTGTGCCACGCTGGCTTCTTCGCCAACGTCAGTGTCCTAGAAGCTATTGCGCTGCCGGGCGATGCCATTGTGTGGGACGAGCTGTCGCATGCAAGCACTGCCGTCGGACTCAGAGTCAGCGTGGCGGCTCACAAGCTCCCATTCAAGCACAATAGCCCCGACGACTTGCGAAATGTCTTGACCCGGCTTCGCACTGAGGACCCTGCCTTTGAGAGGGGCGACAAGTCAGTTCTGATATGCGTCGAGTCGGTCTATAGCATGGAAGGCGACATATGCCCCCTCAGAGAGATGGTCCAAGTTGCGAAAGAGGTCTTCCCAGCTGGGAGTGCGCAGTTCATTGTCGACGAAGCCCACAGCAGTGGTGTATTGGGCCCAAAAGGTGCCGGTCTGGTCAGTGAAACCCTTCGTTCTCCTGCCTACATTAAAACTGACAGTTACACTCAGACTCAATTGCTAGGCTTGGAAAAGGAGATTGCTATCCGAGTCCACATGTGTAGCAAAGCCTTAGGCTCGACTGGTGGCGTGATACTCTGCAACAAGACGGTGCGGGCCGCTCTCCTCCAGTCCTCAAAATGTTTGACATTTAGCGGCGCACCTTCGGTTCCCATGGTTGCTTCAATTCGGGCTGGCTATAAATTGTTAAGTAGCGGTCAGACGGAAAAGGTACGTATGAAGCGCCGGAACTCCGAAATACGATGCAACGAAACCGTTACTAACACATAACTTCTTTTTTAGGAACAAGCCCAGATTCAGACCAACGTAAAATACTTTTTCCGCACCCTCTTAGAGCACCCCGACTGGGAAGAGGCTCTGGATGAAGGTCTTGTATCCGTTCCACTGGCCGAAGAATGGGAGGAGCGCCCTTTCCATTCCCACGTCGTGCCTCTCAAAGTACGCCGTCCGGGCCTTGAGAAATCCCTGTTTACTCATCTGATGTTGGCCAACATCAATGCGTACCCAATTGCCTACCCCGTCGTGCCCAAAGGGACAGCGATGATCAGGCTCGTGTTCCATGCGCATAACACAAAAGAAGATATTGATCATGTGCTTAATAGCGTGGGTTCTTGGGCCGTCGAAATGCTGATGATGGAGCGCGGTGAGACGAAACATACATTAACGAGCGCTCAGCGTCAATTCGTGGTTGAGGAGGCAAATGGGTGGAGATGAACAAGGCCAGTATCTATGTTAGGATATTGATTGATCATTGGACTCGGATTCTTTACATTTACAACAAAACTCCTCGCATCTATGCCAAAGCCATCAAAATCCGGCATTCATTGTGCGCGTCGCGCATGAAGAATAACCGCCAACACGACACGAGCAATTCTATCACAATACAGGCCCTGTGCTCCGGCCAATTCCGTGAGCAAAGACCAAAGATGCGGCATCTACCAGAGTGATCAGTCCATCAATAATCTCTCGACCAGGTACGTGTCAACTTACTGAATCCGGAGCATTCTCCACCAATCCCTCCAACTTCTCTTCATCCCCGGGTCTCATATAGCTCTGGACGCCGCACCCCTGGTCCCTCAGCAACCACTCAAGCGCCGAGACCAGATTCGCCGTCTCATTACGCTCCGGCGGAAGAAGCACAGGACGAGACTTAGTCAAGCGCTCTATCTCATCCACACACAGCGACACCGCAGCTTCCGAAACGCTCTCATGCAGCCCACGATACTCCCACCGCCGCCACTGCCCACTGCACTTCTGCAGCTCCTGCACCATGGGCTTCAGCCGCCGTTTGCGGCTCACGCTCTGCACCATGGCCGGGAAGCTCCCCCACTCAAATCGCGACGTGTAGTATGCCAGCACCATTTCCTCCATATCCTGGAACCCGGCCTGGCGGATGGCTTCGAGCACTATGCCGAAGCGCGGCGTGATGTCGTCTGCTACCACTGCGTGGGGAATATGCACGTCATTCGCCTCTGCGAGTATCTGCGCGCGCATTTTTTCCACGTGGCTCGCGCACGGCCCGGCGATGTTGTTGCACGTGCAATTCGGCGCCGATGAATTTGGAGGTGTTAAGTTCGGCGGCGTGAAGCTTGACTGTGACGCTCGACTGTCATTTTCAGACGGCGCGCGTATATTCATCATCGAGTCGATGTGGTGCCACGGCGTGTCATATTGGAGTAGATCCTCGGCCATGGTCATGGTGTTGGGCGTGAGCGGCGACGCACGACTCGGAGCGACCATGAGATGTTCCGTTTCCGCCAACCTGGCATCTATGTCTACCAAGGCGTGTTGTGGGGAGTTGGGCGGGTGCTCGGCGCCTTGGGGCTTCAATACGGTGTCGGGGTCACCTTGGGCGTTTTCGCGAGCCTGGCGAAGTCTCGAACCTGGTATAAGTTGATCAGCCCATGTTTCTAGCTATTATCTTTGTATATGTATGTCTTGGGATGCATACGACGCGTACGTTGTGAAAGTCTGTTCTGGAGTCTGAAGAAGTTCTCAGTACTGTATTGGCCAACCAACCACGCTTCAATGTTCATCCAGGAGAGAGGGAGTCAATGTACCTTCGAAGCTCAACGGCTCTTGGACTCGTCGACCGGACTGGCTTTCTAGGGGGTTTTGCTGGCTCTGACGCTCCTAACATGCTCTACCCCGTCGTGGCACCTGTGTATATGTACAATCCAACACAGCGAAGCGGCCTCTTGATACATGTTTTCGGCAGTCCTACAACTGTCCATACTACCTCTCAATCCATCGTGAACGCCATGTAAAGGATTCTTCGTAAACAGGGCTAGTGCTGATAGTTTGAGATAACACCCCCGGTCGGGATTAATAAACCCTAACCTAAACACGGGAACCGGGAAGAGGTAACTGGCCACCTTCCTAATTACCCATAGCGGAACCAACCTTAAATCCATCTCGTACCATGGCGCCGGCTTTTCGCACAATGATGATGAATGTAGAAGTTCACAATCGTCATCGCCGTCGCATATTCGTTACCCTGCACTAATCACTATTTCTCCGCCGGTGAGGCAAACAATATAGAAAGCCTCCCTGTTCGTACCACCAGGCGAAATTAGTATTAATCATTATATACATCCGCTATGTAGCACAAATACACAGTATCGGTAACGCATACCCAGATCCACTCTCCCGGAGGCGAATTCAACTCCCCAAGACCTCTTCCCCAGAACAGATAATCCGCCCCATCGTAATGATGACCGCGAGGCTAGATACCTTCTGGAAGGAGGACATTTTGACCAAGCCCAGTGCACACCTTCGCGCATGACCTCCGCACCCTCGTTCCAAATATCTCAACCGCGGTCCTGCTCCTTCGAATCGCCCTACTGAGATAACTTGGCAAGGGTGATATTCTAGAAGCTCTATATATAGTTAAGTAGATAATCATAAACGAGTGGACCCTGAAATTATTCACCGACTGTTTGATGATATATGCGTATTTGCAAAGTAGGAATCTTGTAGGACTTGCACAGGTCAGACACTGTAATCAGGCTGCCATTTTTATTATTATCTGCTGTATGAGGGATTTGTCTCAATAGTGCCATGGAAAGGCCAAAAGTTGGCATACATATGATCCGGCGGCAATGCTGTGTTTATACTGCGAAGTTCATGTCAAAAGAAAGGCATCAACGATTGCGATCCACGGTTGAAGCACCTGTACATAAAAATAAAAACTAAATATACGCATAGCCAGTAAACAGAGAGCAACTTAGGTTCAGAATTTCTGAGTTCGTACAGCTATATGAAAAACTAACAATTACATACAAAAGTAAATACAAAATCTATCTCTCTACCGCTACTACCGGTCATACAATGCAACAAGTCCATCAGTAATCCTCTTCCCCATCGCCTCCAGTGTCCCCAAACTCACCATATCCAGAGTGCTAATCTCCAACCCAAATGTCACCTTCCACCAAGACCGCATCTCAACCGCCACCAAAGAGTCCAAGCCAAAATCAGACGCGCTGGCTGTCACGTCAAGATCACTGTCATCTGCAAGAACCAAGCTACACAGTTTCTTTCCAACTTCGAGTGCAAGGAACTTCACCGTCTCGGTGGACCCTAGCAGGCTCGGATCCTTCTTGACAGTGGAGAGGAAAGTACGCAGGGCATCAGGTGCGGAGCTGGAAGCCTTGATGCCGCCATTGCCTATATTTTGGTATGCGGCCATTCGGGGGTCCCTCTTTGCTCGAGAGCTGCTGTCCTGACTGCCCAGAGGGATTGCCATTTTTACACCAAGGAGGAACGTATCACCGGCTGCTGTGATATCTTGTTTCTGCAGGCTGCGCTGGCTGCGGGTGGATGGAGACATCATGGCGAGAGGTAGGGCGGCGAGGAGCTCCGATTCTGACACGGCAGTCCACCCTGTGCCTTGCATCTTCTTAAGAAGTTCTTGATTGTTGGCTAGGTAGCCAATGCCCTCCATGGCCCCAAGGTCAATTGCCGTGCAGGGAAGCTTCTTGCTGGTCCGGTACTGCACAAACGCGTCTAGGAATGTGTTTGCGCTGGCGTAGTTGGCCTGTCCAACCTGTCCAACAACGCCCGATAGCGAGCTAAACAGGAGGAAGAAGTCTAGCTCGCATCCGCTCGTAGTCGCCGCATTGTGAAGGTTCCACGTGCCTTGAACCTTAGGTCGTGTGACAGCATTCCAGTCCTCAATGTTCATCCCGTCAAACATTTGGTCGCGGAGGACCATGGACATTTGTACTATCCCCTTTAGCGGAGCGACCGTCCCATCTACCGCGCGTACAACGTCGTCGGGATTAGCCACGTCACCACGCACGAGCTGGACGGTGCATCCCATACTTTCTAGCTCGCTGACGAAATCGGCATCGTGCGGGCCGCTGCCTGCACTCCGAGACAGGAAGGTGAAGTTTCGGGCACCCTGCTGCGCCATCCAGACCGACATGGAGCGGCCTAAGCCACCGAGACCCCCAATGAGGAGATATGCCCCTGCTCCATCGAGCCCAGCGCCAGTCTTCTTCGTGGCGTCGACATCTTTGATCAAAAGCTTCCCCGCGGCGTCGCGAACCTCAACCACAATCTTGCCGATGTGCTTGCCTGACTGCATGTATCGGAAAGCATCTAGCACCGCAGGTGCTCCAAACACCTGATCCACTCGTATAGGTTTGAAATGTCCTTGAGCGAAGCTGTCCATGGTGAATCTCAACAACTTGTTTAGAAGATCCGGTCGTTCTGCCCTCATCTGGTCGATATCGAAGCAGCAGTAATTGCGATTTGCCAGGAAGGGGTTCATGTCAAGCCGCGCATTTCCCAAAAGATCACGCTTTCCAATCTCCACCATGGTACCCCATTTCGCAACACACTTCCACGTTGCGTGCAGAAGCTCTCCAGCAAGGGAGTTGAGCGCTACATCAACACCTTTCCCAGCTGTCTCGCGTAGCACGTCGTCGACAAAGGACGCGTTTCGAGAGTTGAAGATGTGATTTCTTGGAAGCCCATACGTGTCGACCAAATACTGCGCCTTCTTCTCGCTGCCAACAGTCGTATAGACGTCGGCGCCGAGCATGCGAGCTACTTGAATGGCCGCAAGCCCAACTCCGCCTGCACCGCTATGGATCAGAACCGACTGGCCCTCGGAGAGACGTCCTACGTCGCGAAGACCATATACGGCAGTGACGAAGATGAGGGGAATACAAGCACCCTCAACAAAGCTGACATGGTCCGGCAGCTTTTCGTGGTAAACTTCACGGCTTGTCATTGTCGTCGAGAGAGCATTGATGCCCATGGAGACAACACGGTCACCAACAGCGAGTCTCGTTGCCTTGGGCCCTACACGGCGAACGATTCCGGATGCCTCGTAGCCAAATTTGGGATCTTGCCCAGGAATGATTTGCATGCCCACTAAAACGTCTCTGAAGTTCAGTCCAGTGGCATGGAGCTCGACCTCGACCTCATCATTCTCTGGAGCAATCGCTGATGTGGTTGACCAGGCCAGTGTGTTGAGGCGGCCTAAATGGGCCTGACTCAGGACGGCATCGTCAGATTCCTGCAACACGAGTAGTTCTTGCTCGAGAGAAAAAGGGAAGATACGGTTGACGAGCGTCTGTCCGTTGTGTATGGCGTATTCAAGGTCAGGATATAGCCCACCGTCGTCGTCTCTCGTCTGAAATTTGCTTAGCACCTTGGCAAGCGCGCTTGCTCCAGCTGGAGACACAACCTTGTCTGTTTCCAAAATGGCCAAGGCGACAGCCATCTCAGAGCGGAGAGTTCGCGCTAGACCAATGACTTGAGCATACCTTGGGTCGGTGCAGCCAACATTGGACAGTCTTGTCACCCACAGAAGACCGCTACCACTTTCGAGATTGCTGAGCAGCGATTTGAACTGTGCCAGGCGGCTCCCGTCCATGTTCTCGAAAAACGGTTCATCTTCCTCCAAGAGTGCAAGAATATCTTGGCCCGGTGGCAGTGTCTCTCCTAGTAAACGGCGGTCCAGCTCATAGCCCCGATTTTGGAGCTCGCTCACAATCAGACTCGGCTCAGATGCCTCACCATTGCTCAGCAGGGTAATGCGCTTGCTCGGCGTCTTTGGAGCTTGAGGCCGTGCAACCACGACACTACTCGTCCATTGCTCTGAAGCTGGGTTTACGTGATCTATATCGGCAAATCCCGCGGCTGAGAGTGCGTCCTGCCATCTCTCTGTGCTGATGAAAGGTTCGTCCGTCCGACCAAGATCCTCAGCATGGGACCACCAGCCTGGCAGCGTGCCCAGAACGAATTTAGCCCACAAGAGACCAGGTCGTGGTTCCCGCAAAATCAGTCTACCAGTAGGGCTCAATAGTCGATGAAGATTCTCAAGGCTTGTTTGGATATTATTGCCTGTGTTGATGATGTCTGCCGCAATAATGAGATCAAATTGTCGTTCTTCAAAGCTCTGCTCCTCCAGACTGCGACTGACATCCAAAACAGCAAACTCAGTGTTGGGGATGCCTCTTAGGTCTTCCTTTATCTTGTTGACATTTTGAGAGGAAGCGTCAGCAACAACGTATTGCGAATACAGAGGCTGTCCGTCGGCGCGCGTCAAGCTGTTCACAATCTTGCGCGTCTTCTCCCCAAGCTCCGCACCAAGCTCAAGAACGCTGACGTTGGCCTTGGTATGAGCAACGCTCCTCATGTAGTCGCCGTCATCATAATCCCGCAGAAACGCTGTCAAACCCTCACCATTATTCATAGCTTCCCATCCGGTCTCCTCTCCCTTCAACAGACCTTCTATGCTGCCTGAAACGGCGGAAATGGCTGACGCTGCGCGTCCGGCAGAGGTATCTTGAAGCCTCTCCACCAGCGAATTCATGGCCTGCGTCAGCGTAGTTGTATCGGATCGCTCAAGGTCTGACGGTGTTTGCTGGAGTAGCCACTCTTTGTACCTTTTCAGATGCGGCGCTTGAACGTCAATGGTTGCAGCAACTCCGGCGACGAGAGTAATGGCCAGCTTTGCGAGCTCATCTAGAAGAGGGATAGCATCTTGGTGGCTGCGGGGCAGCTTGATAAGTTCGCTGTTATTTTGGAAATCAACATGGGGAACCCATTCAGACCGAGCTGTAATGCAGGCCGCACCATCCTCCTCTTGTACTTCAGCCTCTTCAAAGATGTGGCCGTGAGAGCCGGAAATGCTCAAGATCGTGTTCGAGCCTGCAGACACCCCGCCGTCGGCGATGTAACCTTTGTCGGTAGGTTCGGGTGCGGTGAAGATGCAGAGCTCACTTTCAGAGCTGCGGAACATTGTCACGAGGTCGATCTTTGCCGCCACCATTCGTCGGTAGTCACGGCCAATTCCTTGATGCACTGCAGAGCTCACCAACTGATAATACGTATCCAAAATGACGGGATGCAAGTGAAAGTAGCTCTCATCACCCCATTGATTGTTCCGCATTGTGGCTGTACCTTTGTGGGGCCACGTTGTCGTCGTCGATGTCCTGATGTTCTCCAAAGTATTGAAACTGGGGCCATAATCGAGGCCCGCCCGCCGTGTGGCTTCATACCACTTTGTAGAGTCAACTTTGCGTGGCAACTCCTCGGATACCTCACCATGTGTGGGCATTTTATCGAATGTTTCGCCTCGGACATCGCCCGTGGCGTGCCTTGTCCAGACATGACCATTGTGTGAAGATACACTAAACTCCCACCATTCACTGGTTGAACTATCGGTCAAGCGCTCGCGACGCAGGGTTGTGACAATCTCTCTAGCTGACTCGCCGTTAAGAACCAGGGCGTTGTGTACGGTAATGTTCCGGATACTCACTCCGTCATCAATACCAGTCACCTGGCGCCCGGCCTCGGCCGCGATCGATACGAATGCCGCAAGGGGGAAGACAATATCATCGCCAAGCTTGTGATGGGCAAGCCAAGGTGAAGTATTGACGTCGAGAAGATTGCGCCAGACAGGCTCCAAGTCTGTGCACGCATTGACCCTTGAGCCCAATAGAGTGTGGTGGACGTATTCTCTATTCAGCCACTCCTTGGATATTCGCGACTCGTAATAGAATCTTTGGGAGTGATCCCAAGGATAACACGGTAAACCCGGGACGAGGGAAGATCCGGCGGTGGTGAGAGCTTTGAAATCTAGTGCTATATGTAGTGTGTATAGCTTCCCAATGGTTTGCAACAAGTTCTCTGCACTGCTCTGTCGTCGCACAAGGGATGGTAGGTAGGGGGCGGTGCTCGACGCAGCCGTCAGAATTTGTCTCAGAGGCCCGGAAAGGGCCGAGTGGGGCCCAATCTCCAGCAGCACGGGGTTCTTGATAGCTGTGGATTCGAGTATGGTCTGAACGGCGGCCTTGAAAAGCACTGGGCGTTCAAGATTGGACTGCCAGTACTTGGGACCTAGCTGGCTGCCTTTTGTGGTTGCAAGTAGGCCGCCCGTCACACTGGAGAAGAAAGGTATCGTGGGGGGCTTGCCCTTGACTTGCGAGTCGACCATGGCCTGATGGTAGGCTTCCCCGAGGGCGAGCATGTGGTGTGAGTGATAGGCCTTTTCTACCTTTAGTGTGGTGGCTAGCACGTCGGGGAGTGCTTGCTTGATGCTCGTCACGACCTGGGCGAGCGCGTCTTGGTCTCCCGAAAGCGTCACGCTGTTTGGTGAGTTGTCGCACGCTGTGACGACGCCAGGAACGAGGTACTGCTGAACGTCATCCCAACTAAGTCCGATTGCCGCCATGCCGCCGCGCTCCGTCTGGCCCTTAGTGGCAGCGCCGCGGTGGAAGGCTACGGCAATGGCTTCTTCAGCTGTGAGAGCTCCTGCAGCATATGCGGCTGCAATCTCGCCACTTGAATGACCAACCACAGCGTGTGGCTTCACGCCGACCGAAGCCAGCGAATCCACCAGAGCAAGCTGGAGCGCAGTGCAAAGCGGCTGTGAGAACTCGGCCTCGTAGATGCGGCTGGTACGGGTGGGCTTGAGGAGCTCTTCTTTCAGCGACCACGCAGCACCCAGCCGCTGCAGATGCGAGTCCAGCACCTCAATAGTGCGGGCGAAAGTAGAGATAGCAGTGGAGGAGGTGTCAGTGTTGGCGAGCAACAAAGCGCGTCCCATCTGCGGCCAGGCGGCACCTTGGCCAGTGAATACCATAACAGCATTGTGAGGAGATGTTGCACCCTTCTTTCCAGACGTGGCCAGAGAAATGCCCTGATCGAACTTGGTCGTGGTTGCCACTGCAAATGAGCGGAGAGGAAGGTGTTGTCGGCCGTTGGCAAGCGTGTAAGCAATGTCGGCGAGCTTCAGGGACGGCGACGTCGACGTTGAGGTCTGCGATTCATCCACATCGTCAAGCAGCGCCTGGTAGTTGTGGCAGATATCCTTGAGCGCTGGGGAAGTGTTTGCGGAAAAAAGAAGCAGCTGGGGCGCATCTGATGCGGGTGATGGATTTGGAGTTGGCACTTTCGCTGCGGCAGGCAGGAAGCGTGCGGGGGACTCAAGGATGGTGTGGGCATTGGATCCTCCAATACCAAAAGAATTCACACTCACTCGCGCATCGCGGTCTTGAGGCCATGGCGTGGGCTCGCTGGGAATGTGTAGGTTTGCGCTCTCAAAAGGGATGCGTGGGTTGAGGGGCGCGTACTTGATGTTGGGAGGGATGATGGCATGTTCGAGGGCCAGCGTAGCCTTGAGAATGGCCGACAGTGCCGACGCGCCTTCCGAATGTCCGAGATTTGGCTTCACAGTTCCGAGATAGAGGCCTGCGTCCCCCCAGACCTGCACAATCGCGTCGGCCTCGATGGGGTCGCCTATGTACGTCCCCGTTGCATGGCACTCGAACAAGGCCGTCTTGGTTACGTCGGTAATGCCCGCCAGTGCGTATGTGTGCCGGATCAGCGCCGCCTGCGCCTTTGCGCTGGGCATGGTGCCTGGCATCGCAACAATTAGTACTGTGCATCTGCATCTCGAAGCCATTCCTGACTTCAATTACTTCACTTACCCGGAATTGTGTGCCCATCAGCATTGGCAGCGCACCCAGACACGACAGAGCGGATCGGGTTGCCGTCACGTATAGCCGCGCTCAGAGACTTCACATATATGGCCAGAATGCCTTCGCCGCGCGCATAGCCATTCGCATCCGCCGAGAAACTCCTACACGACCCGTCGGGAGAGAGCACGCCCTGCGACGGTGCACCAGATAGAGCGGGCGCCAGCATCAAGCTGCTACCCCCGACAATGGCTGATTCGCAGTCGCCCTTTGCAATCGCCGCGCAGGCTTCGTTCAACGCAATCATCGACGAAGAACACGCCGTTCGGATAGTCATGTTGGGCCCGTGTAAGTCCAATTCATGCGATAGCCGCGCCGACACCATGAAATCCTGCCCACCACCAGTCACAAACGCGCTGGTGAGCAGGTCGTCCCGGAGCCCAATCTCCATCCAGTCCTGTCCGTAGGAACCAACGTAGACGCCGACGTCTGTCCCCTCCCAGCCCGTCACTCCAGCATCATGCAGCGATTCGCGCGCAACCTCCAACAGCAGTCTCTGCTGAGGATCCAGCAGCTCCAGTTCCGAGCGGCCCATGCTGGTAAAAGATGTGTCGAGTCCTGCCAGATCAACTGACTCGTCCAGGAAGTAGCTGTATTCGACACCGACTGTGTTTCTTCGCCTGACGGCTGAGTAGAAACCAGCACTGTTGAACCGACTCTTAGGTATCCGACACCGCCCGTCGCGGCCCGCAATGAGAAAGTCCCATAGTTCGTTAGGGGAACTGATGCCTCCAGGGAGCCGGCAAGCCATACCACAGATGGCAATGGGCTCGAAAGTACCACTACGTGACTCTGCATCACATGATGATGATTCCGTACCGTTGGTGTCGTTGGCGTGGCTCTCCGCATGGCCATTCGCGCCGTTGGTGCCATTCATCCCGTTGGTACCATTCATCCCATTGGCACCATTCATTCCGTTGGTACCATTCGTTCCGTTGGTACCGTTCATCCCGTTGGTGCCATTCGTATCCTCATGCGATGGCATCGTGTCGCCCGTCAGTTGATTTAGTGCAAATCTTGGAATGTATGGATATCCCAAGTATTTTCACTTCAGCGGAAATGTTCAGGGCTGAATACACTTTCTACACTCCATGATCTCTTGTACACTAACACTAAACGAACTCATCCTTTAACTATGTGAGGCGAGTCAGCCATTGGAGTTCTGGCAGCCTGTCATCCAGGCAGTCAGCCACCCCACAGCATTGATCTTGCATACCTGTCAGCCACAACGTACGCATTCAGATGAACGTTCCCTGCCTATGATAGGTAAAAGCACCTCGACGCTCCAGAAAATGGCAGCAGAAACCATGTCGAAAATGCCAACCACGAACGGGGATCATGATTCCAAGTCGATTGACACCACGCAGATCGATCTCTTTGATGGCTGGGCTACCAAAGCACCATCCAGAATTGCTGCCGAGTTTAATGGGGAGACAATCACGTATGGCCAACTACGAAGCGCCTCTCTTCATGTTAGTCGCGCGCTGCTCTCGGCGGGCGTGAAGCCCTGCGACAAGGTTCCGCTTTTGACAGACATGTCGCTTGCCATGTTTCCCGCCGTCATAGGCATCTTGAGAATTGGCGCATGCTTTGCCCCCATGGACGTGCAGGCCTGGAGTCAATCAAGAATCGAGGGTGCCTTGTTAGGGCTCTCTTCGCCTGTGGCCCTCGTTACAAGCCCGTGCTCTGGACTCCAACTCCCGACTATCACTGTAAATTTTCAAAAAGAATGGCTGCATCTCCCGCTCGATGACACCGATGAGTTGTTCGCCGTGCTGGACACACTCCGTCAGGGGCTCCGAACCGACCATCTCGCCTACATCATCCACACATCGGGCACTACTGGCAAGCCAAAAGGTGTCATGATCCCACACAGAGGTGCCCAAGCACTCCTGAACGGGTTCCCAAATACCGATACCATACCGCCCGACGTGGAAGAACGGGGGGTCCGGTGCTTGTTGGCCGCTTCAGTCGCGTTTGATGGGTGTCAACTCACTATGTGGAGCGCTCTGGTAATGGGGCGAATCCTAGTGATGGCTTTGCCGTCTAATTTTCACGAAGTAGCTGCCACTTGCGACGTGATGGGCCTGACGCCGTCAATGCTGGCTGCCTTGGACCCCGCAGGACCTTATGACAGTGTGCGCACTATCGTCTTGGGCGCCGAAGCGCCTTCCCGCGAAGTCTATCGACAATGGATCAGTCCTACGCGTAGAGTGGTTAATACGTATGGACCATCTGAGGCAACGTGCATCATTAGCATGGGCGACCTCAGTCCGGATGGGGATCCTACCTTTGGCGATTTGATGCGAGGCGTCAAAGTCGTGCTCGTTGATGAGGAACTCCAAGAGACGGATCAAGGCGAGGTCATGATTGCTGGGCCTTGTCTAGCTGCCGGCTATCTCAACAATAGCGAGCTAACGGCGAAAAGGTTTATTCAATGGAATGGTGATCGTTTTTACAGAACGGGGGATCTTGCGCAGAGAAGAAGTGATGGACAGTATGTGTTCATGGGTAGAGCAGATTCTCTTGTGAAGAACCGGGGTTTTTTGATTAACCTGGAGACTGAGGTCGAACCGGCGCTACTAAGCTTCCCTTCCGTACGTGTGGCTGTGGCATTCAAGGCGCAAAATCAACGGCTTGTGGGATGTGTCCAACCGGCTACCGTGGATGTGGAACAGCTACGCCTATTTTTGCGAGAGAGATGTGATCCATTTGTTGTTCCCGACGACTTGGTAGCGCTGGATAGTTTTCCGCTTAATGTGAACGGCAAAACTGATCGAAATGCGATCAAGGCCCAGCTCGCTCTCAGTATGTCCCAGGAGGAGGAGGATGATTCACTACAAAACCTTGGTCCCGATAGTGACGCATATGACGCCTTGCGCGTGGGATTTGTCCAGACTTTGCACGTTGGATTCAAGCAGCTCGATAGAGAGTCTTCCTTTATCACGCTGGGAGGGCATTCCTTGACAGCTATCCGTCTGTCCAACTTTCTAGGACAGCACAAACACTCGCTCTCCGCTGCTCAAATCCTTCGGCTCGATTCGATAGGGCGCTTAGAGGAAGATATCAAGAAGAGGGGCGCAGTGGTGGCGCACGAGCAGATCAGCTACGAAAACGATGGACCTGCGCCGGCAACTGACCTATGGAAAGTGCTCATCCAGCGTTCGCTGGAGAATCCCGAGATGTGCGCTCTGATTGGAATAACCGAGTACGTTGGAGACGCCAGTAACACTCCGACGGCCAGCGAGATGCACGATGCCATAATCAAAGCCTGCTCGGCACACTCAATCTTCTACACACGCTTCGATCTGACCGACTTTTCCCTATCCGACCTTGACTATCTCAACGTCGAATGGAAAGAAATCAGCGTGCCTGTCGATGCCGACTTCGAGGCTGCCTGTGAGGCTTGCGAGAAGCAGGCCTGGCTCGACCTGAAGGAGGTAACACGTGCTCAGATCGAGGCACCATACTCTCATGTTACCTGTCTCACCGTCCCAGGCCGCAAGGCACTGGCGCTCGTGACGCGCACTCACCATATCCTGACCGACGTCTATACGTCCTCCCTCCTCTCACGGGACGTGCAACTCGCGCTGACAGGAGAAGAAGTGCCACAGGGCCCAAAGATCCAAGAGTATGCACGCTTCATGGACGCATACAAGCGAGAAAATCTCGACAAGGTGCGCTCCACATTTGAGAAGATGCTAGCGGATCTCCCAGCCACGGCAGTGCTGCAGCCTCCTACCCCAACCCAAGGACCCGAAGAAGGACACAGGGAGATCGGTCTAGTCCGTTTCGACTCACCCACAACCATGAGCAAAGCAGGGCTGGATGCCGCCGCGCGCAGCCATCGCGTCACCACCACCACGCTCGTTTACGCAGCGTGGGCACTCTTCCTACACAGCTTCACTGCCTGGGACCGCGTTGGTTTTACCATCAACATCTCAGGGCGCACCATCCCGTGGGCCGGCGCCGAATCCGTCCTCGGCTGTCTCGTCGGCAGAGGCATCTTCAGCACTGCCGTTCGCCCCCAGGCCACCGTCCACGAATGGCTGGCTGAAGTCCATCAGACGTCGCTGGATCTCCTCGAGTTCGATGGCCTTACTTCTGCTTTGCCGGCTTCCCTGTCGACGGCCGACGCGCGCACTAACAAGGCTAACATTGTCTGCTTGCTGGATATGCCCTCGTCCTCGCCCGACTGGACGTACCGCGAGAGGAACGGCCATGGCTATATCCTCAACTGGATTCTTGCTCCCGATGGCAAAGGAGGCGTGGCGACTGAGTTTGAAGTTCAATCTCGAAGCGTTGATCTGGACTGGGCGAAGGGGTTGGCGAGCGGTCCTGGCCGATTGCTGGACGGACTAGCTCAAGCCACGCATGAGACCTTGGTAGGAAGTTTGCTAGGGTAGTTATTTGAAGGAATAAATATATTCATTCTTCTAATTCATATGATTGATGATGACCTCTTCACCGAGATCCATTACTTACTTCTCTTTTCCCGCCCTCACCAAATCCCCAAACCTGCTCACCGCTTGCTCAGCCAACACAGCCGGGTTCCCAACTTCCACAATCTCCCCCGTATCCATGACCACCACCGTGTCAAACTCCATCACCATGTGCAGCCGATGGCTCACCGCGATAACAGTATACTCTTCAAACTCAGTCCTGATAATATCCTGCATCACGCGTTCTGTCTCCAGATCCACACTCGAGCTCACCTCATCCAAAAGCAGTATGCCCCCATTCTTCTCACCATCAAAATGTTTGCCCCGGAGCCGTCGTCGAAGCAGCGCCCGTCCAACCGACATCAACTGCCGCTGTCCCGCGCTCAGCGTCGACGCACTCATGCCTTCACTCAGGCCGCCGCGCTCAGCGACAAACTTTGACAAGCCGACAGTAGCGAGAATGGCTTCGCATTCCTCGGGCGTAGAAATGCCCAATGGATCCAAGTTGGTTTGATAACTCGTTCCGTCGGGCAGGAAGACGGCTTCCTGCGGCACGGCGATGATGCGCTGGCGGAGCGCGGAGCGGTTGATGCGGTGGAGCGGCGTGCCGTCGATGGTGACGTTCGCTGCGGTCGAGGAGAGCGGATCGAGCAGTTTGAGGAGCAGCGCGATGAGACTGGATTTGCCGCTGCCGGTACGTCCGCAGATGGCGACTTTCTCGCCGGCGCGGATGCTGAGGCGAATGTCGCGGAGTGCGAGTTTGGGTGTGTCGCTGCTTTGCTCTGAGCTGTCGTAGCCGGCAGATACACCGTTCAGCTCTACCACGCCGTTCTGAGGCCACGATTCAGCTGGGATAATGTCCTCTTCGTTACGATCTTCGGGCTTCACTGTGTCGTTGAATGTCTTGAGTCTGGCGACTGCCCCGAGACATGTCTCTAGTCTAGTCCAGTAGACGACGATTCCAGAGAGGTTCTCGCCAAGAGAGATCAGACTGTACAAAGCAGCACCCGCAAAGGCAGACTTTGCCTGGAGTTGAATAGATAAAGTCACCAGGAGTACGGCCATCACCATGATGATGAGGCCAAGGATGATGTTCAGCCACTCTTGGATCATGAGTAGAAAATAGGCCGGTCGTTGACTAGTATCCACCAGCCGAGCGTTCTTCCGTATGTCGTTGGGAATAAAGCCTGTGTGGAAAGTGTCAGCAACAGTATTAATATCGGCAGTGATTGCGTGTAGTGCTCACCGAAGGCTCTCAAGGTAGTGATACCCTTGACGGTGTCGAGGAAATGTGTACTAAACAAGTCAGCGATTACCTGATATAAGAGTGTGGTACATACTATAAGGGACTTTTGGCTTCGAGATCCAGCAACCTGAGCTGCCTGGAGGTCCGCAGGTAGAATCGCCCCATGACAGTCAAGATACCGATAAGGAACGGATAAGCTATGGCCAAGTATGCGGACGAAGTAAGCATGACAGCCGCTTGCCCAAGGGCTTGGAATATACAGAAAAGGGTGCTCAGTGCTGCTTGTGGTAGTTCCGTGTCGACTAAA
This sequence comes from Herpotrichia juniperi, assembly GCA_014905255.1. Taxonomy (NCBI): domain Eukaryota; kingdom Fungi; phylum Ascomycota; class Dothideomycetes; order Pleosporales; family Melanommataceae; genus Herpotrichia; species Herpotrichia juniperi. The sequence continues at coordinate 435,740 of BLYF01000095.1, forward strand.
TTCAGGTCCTGCGAGAAGAGATTCGTCACAACGCCAGTATCAGTCGTGGTGAAGAAGCGCAATGGTGCATGTACAAGTGTTGTCAGAATTTCCTGATGCAGCTTTGACCCTGCCCTGACCAAAGCAACGATCCAGAGACATATCCCAAGTGCAAGGAGCGATACCATGGCGCATATTTGGAACACAGCATACAGCGCTGCGTAGTAGGCGTACGAGTGGGCCGGGTGCTCGGAATAAACGTCGTTGGTCCAGTATGTGAGCCAGACTGTGGGAAAGTTTGTGAAAAGCCCCCAAAGCGCAGCGAAGAATAAGCTCAAAGCTGCTAGATATACTCCCATGCTCTTAACGTAATGCATGTAGACTGTTCTGTCGCCAACTTTTCGCGCTGGATCCATGTTGGGAATGATGTTTGATATCTTGGCCGTTGTCGTGTGTGCATCATGTTGCACTGATTCCTGCATTGGCGTTGTTGTTCCAGACGAGTCATGGTTGTCAGATGTGTCCTTCAATCCCAAGCGCTGAACATATCCTTGACCGGCCATCAATTCCCCAAAGCTACCTTGCTCAGCAACCGTGCCTTCTCCGAGGACAATAATATGGTCTGCTGCGGGTAAGTGCTTAACACTATGGGTGCACAGAATGACTGTACTGCGCCTCTTTCGGACTAGTCCACCTGGCGCGAAGACTTGTTGAAAGACCTGCTCTTCGGTGTCTGCATCCAATCCACTAAAGATGTCGTCTAGCACGAGCAAATCACTGCCAAGGTATAGAGCCCGGGCAAGAGCCACCCGTTGCTTTTGGCCTCCGGACAGGGTAATTCCATCGGACCCGACATTCGTGCCATCGCCTTGGGGGAGCGTGCCAAGGTCGAGGCTGAGAGCCGTAGCATTAATAACTTCAGAGTATCTCTCACCGTTGAAAGGAGAGAAGCCGATGATGTTATCTCTGACGGACCCGTTGAAGAGAAATGCCGATTGATCGCAGTATCCTACGTGGGCAAAGCTGGAATTCAATACCACGCTCCCTTTGCTAAACGGGATTTCACCAAGTAGCGCCTTGCAGAGTGTAGACTTGCCGGAGCCAACAGGTCCGACAACAATGGTGAGGGAGGACTTAGAGATTCGGGTGTTGATGTTTCGAAGAACAAATTTATCCGCTTCCCAACCAAAACTTCCCCCCTTGATGGCTAATTCCGGGGCATCGGTGTTTTCTGGGGCCTTTTCATCATTCGGCCTCATATCAGGAAGGGCCTGGCGAAAATCTTCCCGGGTTTCGCTCTCCAAGAAAACTTGGATGCGACCCAAACACGCGAAAGCAGAGACGACCTGGGGGATAGATTGGAACACATCAGACAGCGGACCGGTCAAAAGTGTAAGAAAAGTAAGAGACGTGAACATGGTCGCGGCATCCAGCCTTCGTTGAGCGAATGCAAAGGTAAGTGGTGGGGTGATCAGCATTGGAGTAAAACCGAAGAGGGCCGCAATAATGAGTATGACGCGAAATCGAGATGCCGCCGCGAGTTCCTCCATGCGAAGCTTCTGCACAAAGCTTCCAATAGCGGAAGTGAGGCCAGATATTTTCAGGTTCTTCATGCTGGCAATGACGGTGGCCGTGAGTCCAACACGCTTCTGATTTCGTGTCATCCAGGCTCTCTGCGCATCAGCAATAAAGTGCATCAGGATTCCCAAGCCGATGGTACAGGATACGACCATTCCAATGGGCACGACGAAAACTATACCGAGTCGGTTGTACAACATCCATGTAGCCAGTGAAGCTTGAATTAGGCACGCCCATGTCTCATGTAGAGTCCTTAAGCCAGCTGTTATGCGCTCCATGTCGGTGCTCATTAGAGTCAGTGCCGCGCTGTCATCAGCAATTCCGATCCGCGCATTAGTAGCTTTGGAGAAGATCTCCGGGACTAGAACCGACCGAATGATGATGCGTAGTCGGTGGTGGAAGTACCACGTAAAGGCCCCAGAGATGGTTATGCCCAAGTATATCAGGAAGCTTGCGCCAATCAGGCCGTATCCAACATTGGCATCGAGCTTCGGTTGGGATAGATAGCGCAGCAAGCGCTCAATGAACAATGGTTGACAAATGGTGAATCCAAGAAGCGCCAGGCGCGGAGCGATGGGAAGCAGGAGAGGAACTTTGAGGGTGCGCGCGAGGGCCTTGGTTACAGCAAACTTGTCACTCTTAAGTTTGGCATAGTTGATGCGTTGAGAGAACTGGGCGTGGAGCGCTTCGGCGTCGATAGAGCTATCGAGTGGCAACAACGTCTCATTAGTTAGTACTGTCCTATAGCCCGCGAGGAACAGCTTGTTCAGCCAGAAGAAACCGCCGAGGGAGAAGATGCCGCTCGTTTCCTCTGGACTGTGCTCTTTTTCATTGCTCGCCCAACGTACCCATCTAGTCTTCTGCCGTGCTTCCAACAGCAAGATGAAAGCCTTCAGAGCTACCGCGGCACAAAAGAGGTCGCTGTAGATGCGCTCGGGGTGAGTGCTCGAGGATAGAAACAGCGTTCTTACTTGGGCTGCGTCTAGGAGAAGAGAAAAGGCAAGGTAGCTGGTCAGCAGCGTTGATGGCCTCGGGCTTTTGCTATGGTCAACGGCACTGAGCGGCAGCATGACGAGGGCTGCAACAAGTCTGAGGACCGCGGCAGCCATGAACATGCTCGTCACGTGAAGAGTGCCAACCGCGGCCACGACGACGAGTGCGAGCCCAAAGCAGCCATAGATTGCGATTGCACCCTACATTATTAGCTTCATCCGCAAGTTGGATGCGTACAGGCTAAGGAGTAGCATACCAACTTAATCCTCTGAAACGTCGGCGCATCTACAATGATCGGTTTCTGGACCTGGGACAGCGTGCGCCATGCTGAAGCTGCAATGAACAGCGCTGACGGGACGATGGAGAAGAACAGCTGCTCGAACTGAAGGTTGAAGTCGAATCTGGAACCGTCCAGCTGCAACAGCGCGTGCTCCCCCGTAGTGAACGGCATAGAGAAGGAACGATGATGCAAAAAGCCATGATTTGATGAGTCGTTAGGTGGAGACGCGATGCCTGCATGGTCAGCCACATGAATCCTACGCTCGGATGATTAAAGAGCGACGCATAGTAGCGATAGCTGCGGAACGTTTAGATTAGGCTTAGTACTAGTGCGCTTGGACTGTGTTTCCCACCTTGGTAGGCGGTAGTGAGTGGCAGTATTTTGGTAAGGTAGCACTATAGCACGGCAACCAGAGGATACACAATGTAAGTAGGAAATATTCTGAAATGAGATTACTAGACTGCAGCATCGCGAGAACACTACTGTGGGAAATCGAAACGCGAATCCTCTAGCAACTGTCGTGCGTGCGCACTCACAGGTTAGCGTATCTTATGCCAAGCAGCACAGCCTCTTGTGAAAGGGCAATAAAGTCACCCCTGAGGCACCATCACAGCCGTCCATCTATCACAATTTAGTTATCTCTAATATGTGATCATTACATCTAACAAAAAAATTGAGATCTTGCTTTACGCTTACCATTGTACCCCCATGACTCTTAGCTGAACTGTTCATGGAGACATCCGGGGTCTCGAGGCGTCGATCCGTTTGGGCCAAAGTCAAAACACTTACCACGGCTGCGGCAAAAACCTCAGACAACACCAACCAGTACCACAATCCACAACTTCAAAGAAACACCTCAATATCCCTAAGAATCAAACAATTTCGCGCCAGTCGGTCCAGCTACATCGAAGAAGAACTTTGCGAGAATTGTAGGAGAATCGATTTGGGGGACCTCCACCGACGATGGTTTTACCACCAACACGATCCCGACACCAGCTGTAGGATATGTCACTACAAGGTCTGCGATCTGGGCTACCTGGATCCGAAGTCAAAGTGTCGTCTATGCCAGTTCCTTATCCAAATCGCGAAGGGCCGACAATCTACATCAAAAGAACCTAAAGACAACTTTGCTCATCTCGTCCTTCGAGCGTATTCGGCGCGAAATTTGTTTGCATTGGAAAATGGATCGATCAAAAATGCTACGGTCCTCACGGTGGACTCAGGTACACCTTATGTTGGCAATGACGGTCACTATTTCGGGCTTTCTAGATGGTCTGCCGCACCAGAAACAGTCTCCTTAAGCTTTCGCAACACCTCAGAACACATTGACTGGGGTGTAGTGAAGAGGTGGATGACCTTCTGCAAAGCAAACCATTCCAATAACTGCGCAAGGCATAAAGAGCAAGCGATAGTGAAGCTGATGGTAATCGATTGTGAACATCGTCGGCTGACTTGGTTGCCACAATCGAATTCGTCTCCAACTTCGGCCGCACCCTACATCACACTCAGCTATGTCTGGGGCCAAGGCGAAGTAGTGGATGAGATAATTGACGGTCAACTCGAAGTTGTCCCACGGGTTATTGAGGACGCGTTCCAGGTGGTAAAATCCTTGGGATACAGATACCTCTGGGTTGACCGATACTGTATACCACAGAATAACATGGGGGAGAAACATCGCTTGATTCAAGAGATGGGATCGATATACCGGGACTCGACGTTGACATTGATCGCGGCCGCTGGGGAAAACCCGACATATGGATTGCCTGGAGTAAGTGTGGTTCCAAGATGGGAAATGTCCCCGATTCGAATCGGAGACTTCAATTTGATTCCCAGTCGGCAAAACCACATCTCGACCATGAAGGAGTCAAAGTGGAACTCCAGAGGGTGGACTTTCCAGGAATCTCACCTCTCACGCCGACGTCTAGTATTCACAAATGGTGGTTTGTACTTCCAGTGCAGAACAAGTCGTTTCCTGGAAAGTATATCGATGGAGCCGAATTTCTATTGTCCATTCAGTGTTGGCGACGAGAGTAAGGAACCTGGCGAGAGGCTTTTCTCAGAGACAAAGCTTTCCGGGCCAGCCAGGAAATACGTCGAAAACTGCATCAAAGAGCTCTCTTTTCGGCAATTCACTTACGACATGGACGTGCTATCTGCATCTCGTGGTATGTTTGCCACCTTTGCAAAGCTCCCGGATCCTGTGCAGTGCCTTTCCGGTGTTCCAATTTTCCAAGCCCAATCTTGGATCAAGCCGGTCATCGAAGCATCAGTCACAAATCGCTTGATTCACGGCCTTCTATGGTATAGTCAACGGTCTGCTAGTTTCTCCGCCTCTTGCTCTACTTTACGCCGCAAGGCATTTCCTAGCTGGTCCTGGGCAGGCTGGAAGTTTGAACGGGGAGCTCTAGAATATCGGGATAGAGGATCATTCCTTGAATCAGATGCTACAGGGATCTCTATTGCAGTTGTGTTCTGCGACGGAACTGACATGCACTGGGAGTCCGATCATGACGCTGTATTGGCATACGAAGCTTCCGGTCGCCAACCTACATTCTTGAGACTGCGCGCCTGGTCTTTCAATGTTGTGGAGGGGGTGCTATCCGTCAAAAGCAAGAAGAACCTTAGGAGAAAGCTAGTTGCCACAGTCGGGCCTCTAAATATCAAAATTTCCATAAGCTCTGAATATCCAGAGCAAGAAATGATGGACGCTTTGTGCAAGATTGTTATAGTATCGAACAGGGGGGACTGTCTCCTACTCCGCAAATCAACGGACGGGGCACATTTTGAGCGTATAGGGACAGGTTGTGAATTCGAACGCTACAAAATTGATTCTTGGAGGGAAAGCTTCAAGCGAGGAGGTCTCACTCCAGGAATTCTAGAGAGTGCTGGTGCCAAGGAAGAGGACATTTTAATGGGCTAGGCTTTTGATAAACTCCAGAACTAACCCTCAAGATGTTTGTTTGTATTGATTAAAGTGTTTCTCAGCACGAGCACTGCGATAAAGAATATTAAAAAAATAAGGTAATGTAATATACTCCAGAAACAAGCGCCCTGTTTTTGTTAAGAATCTCTCTGCTTAATTATCGCTGCAAATATTTAATAGTTTATCGAAATACTTTTTTAAATTATCTTTATTAAGTCCAGAATACTAAAACAACTTTAATATACAAAGAAGTTTGAAAGACTTATTTACAGGATCTATAGCTTACAATAGTGGCTTGTCATACATAGACTACGACATATCTTCACGGTGTACACTTCGCTGTCTTCACTAATGAAAACGTTCTTAATGTTTAAAATCTCACCCTTTTTTTTAAGTGGTTGATTGAATATCAAAGGACATTATTTCGCATACAAAGAGTGATAAACACAAACTGCTAATATACAAGATCCACATCAATCTTAGTTTAAGGACTGACTATAGCGTGAAATGTAATAGCAGGGCTTTTAACACGGGCTTGTTTTAGTATTTGTCACAGCAGCGAACATTATAGACAATGGAACTTGTAAGTTCTACAATACACAATTTGCGGAATGCATCTAGAATAAATTAAGTTTTGGACTCTCTAGCCCACAAGATTCACCCTACCCACAATTTTGTACAGCCAAAGATATACCATTTAGTATTGCGATGTTTGATTCTGGGTTAGCATTTTTGAACAAATGACTTCTCGAGGAAATATCGCCTTGTTTCTAGCTAGATTGAAAAAGAGTCACTTTAACGATACGCAGACAGTGCTATACGTTTATTATAGGAGATCTACTTGCGGGCTGTGAAAATGCACTATGAGAATAACATGATCCAATACGGTAGTCTATGGATGATCTTTAGTATAATAGCTTTACTTAAGCAGTAGCCTATTCTGCTGAAGATACCAGATTTTCCTCTTAAAGGATATTAGCGTTTAGTAGCTTGCATACACTTCATGTTGTCATTTCCGAGGAGTATTCGCAAGACAAACAAGCAGGTCTAGCCAAAATGCAAAGGATCATGGCTACCCTGCAAAACTATATTCTATCTTCTAGCAGTATTTCTACTAAGCTCCTGTGATTCTCCTCGGACGTGGGAATATGCATCATTGTTTAGACGTAGTAGTTATCATGTTTAACTTAGCGTTACAGTGTAGCAAGGCGACTGAAAGATTAGCAAACACTGCAGCATGAATCTTCTTGTCGAGTACGATAATTTTGACGGTCGAGCTTGATATGATAAGCAGAGACGACAATCACTGAGATTCGTACTGAGAGTGTGCCGAACTTCCTTCTTGGCACCAAGGTGGGCGGAGCGGAACTTGGCCAAGAAGCTTCTTACCACAGGGTTCACTTCATCAACGCCTTATAGACGTCCATTAACCCACGTGCAGGCACTAAACTTCCCGCCTACCGGTGTTCGTGGCGTACGTGGGTCTGCCAACTCTCCGCCAACCTTGCCCAAGACTATGCCAAGTTGGCGGAGTGGAGATACCAGGCACATTGCCTAATCGGGATGCAGAACCGATATATCATCCTTCCTGTGTGTCGGGACTCTTGTTTTGTTCGTTGGAAGATTTCTGGGCATCAAGACAATAACATGCGACTTTCTTGTAAGAGGGTTGGCAATGCTGCGCTACCTCGACCACGTTTTCATTCCAAAGAATGTCAGTGGACGTTTGCACAACCCCGATAATGAAGTGAAGGATACTGTACGGGCTCATCTTACAAGACTCTGAAGCTATGTGAGAAACTCTCGTCGGTGGCGTTGCGACACTGGTTATAAGGGTTCGGTTGCCGGGTTCTCTCAATATCAGCTCGACAGTGGACAGCAGACTCAGCCACCTAGTTTCAATCTCATAGGTCTTTACCTTATCACTTTCTGTTTCTATATCGCAACTTGCACTCTGTTGCTCTTCCAAAATGTATCTCCACCAATTTGACTATATTTTTGCTTTCGGCATTATCTTTGCTTTCCTTGACGCCTGGAACATCGGAGCCAACGATGTCGCCAACTCTTTCGCCACGTCCGTGTCTTCGAGGTCTTTGACCTTGAAGCAAGCTATGGTCATCGCATCTATCACTGAATTCACTGGAGCTCTAGCCGTCGGAGCTCGCGTCGCCGATACAATCAGGACGAAGGTTATCAAGATCGATCAATTCAAAGATGAGCCTTCCATTCTCATGCTTGCTATGACTTGCGCTCTGATCGGCTCTTCAGTCTACATGACTATTGCTACGCGATATGGCCTTCCTGTTTCTACGACTCACTCTATCATGGGCGGCGTCATTGGTGTTGGCGTTGCGACGCTCGGTGTTGATGGTGTCACCTGTAAGTGTCCTTCGCAAAGATTCTTCTAGAGACTCTAACAAGGTGCTACAGGGGGCTGGAAAGGAGTGTCTCAAGTATTCGCTGCTTGGGCAATCGCACCTGGATGTGCAGGCGGTTTCGGTGCAATCATCTTCCTGATTACAAAATATGGAGGTTCGTACTTCTTCTTCTATCTCCGCTAGACTTTAGACCTATTCTAGGATTGGCTATGGCAACTGACGCTGTTACAGTCATGAAGCGTAAGAACCCGGTCAAAGCAGCTCTCATAACTGTTCCCATCTATTTTGCTTTCACGGCTGGGCTTCTGACCATGTTGATTGTGTGGAAGGGAGCTTCAGGCGTGAAGCTTAACGGAGCCGGACCGATCCTCGGCACGATCTTTGGCGTTGCACTGGGCGTTGCTTTCCTTGTATCGCTAATCCTCCTTCCTTATCTTTACCGTCTTCTCGCTCTCGACGACTGGCAACTCAAGCCATGGGACATCATCTACGGCCCTCTGCTCTTCCGCCGTGGCCCAGTACCACCAAAACCTGCTGGTCACCTGGTGAGTTCTTCTCTTCCATCTGAAATGTTGTAAAAGCTAACTGGATGGGTCAGACTGTTCGTGATTATTACGAAGGTCACGCCCAAGCGAATGAGGCAGGCGTTGCCGCTATCGCCGATTCTGAGAACTCCTCTACTGTCTACGATTCCGAGAAGAACCGCAACACTAGTCCGGATGCAGTCATTGGTACTGGGTCAGACAACGGTGTCACTCCCGCTGATTCTCCCAAACTTGCTGCCCATGTCAAACCTGAAGACATCAACGCTTACGAAGATGTTCGTGCTCCCCAGAAGCCGATCGTTGGCCCGTGGTATGCGCCGAAGAATCTTGGTATCCGTGCCTATCGTGGCTTCTTCCACGGTGTTGATGTCGATGTTGTCAATGCTCAGAAGGAGAAGTCGGTGCTTTCTGGAGATCTCGATGCTATGCACGCTATGGTTGCACGATATGACAACCGTGCGGAGCATACCTACTCTTACCTTCAGGTACTCACTGCTGCAACCGCCTCGTTCGCTCACGGTGCCAACGATGTCTCAAATGTAGGTCGAAGCTTCAACTCTGTTGTATCACCGCTGACAACTTCCAGGCTATCGGACCCCTTGCTACCATCTATCTCATCTGGTCCACTTCCCAACTCCAAAGCAAGACCCCCGTCCCTCTGTGGGTTCTCGCCTTCGGTGGAGCCGGCATCGTGATTGGTCTCTGGACATACGGCTACAATATCATGCGCAACTTAGGCAACAAGCTGACCCTCCACTCTCCTTCCCGTGGATTCTCCATGGAACTGGGCTCTGTCATCACTGTTGTTATGGCTACTCGTCTTGCGCTGCCAGTCTCGACCACTCAATGTATTACCGGTGCTACGGTTGGTGTTGGACTGTGCTCGGGTACGTGGAGGACCGTGAATTGGAGAATGGTTGCTTGGATATACTTTGGCTGGTTCATAACGCTGCCTTGTACCGGGATTATTGCTGGGGGTTTAATGGCCATCATTATCAATGCGCCATCGTGGGGCAATGCTTTGTGAAGTGTGGTGGTCAAGTAGAATTTGGTATCTTAAGTCGTCGTGGCGAACAGGCTGAGATTTGTTAGCACCATTAGTCGCAAGCAGCATTGATATCAAGTCGAACAAATCATTATCGAGTTTCAAGTTGATTCTCTTAAACCTAATCGAAAATGAATTGTTGCATTACTGTAGCCTACCTTTGCTACTCTAGCTATTTATAGCCAGATTATCCAGTCGCCCAACTCCCACCCTCCTGCAACCCTTGTTATATTGCTACTATCGCCTCTTCAAACCTCAGTATCGTGTGATTCATCGACACTTGCTGGAACTTGTCGCAGAAGTGCAGTTCTTGCTGAATTCGAAACGCCACTCACCAAACTCGGTGATCCATCTCCTTTCGTTTTTCTCCTCTTCCACGTGTTTAACACGGAACCATTCTTGTACGAGTGTAGGTCCGGCAATGAGAGCCTGGGCAAGTCGAAAAACTTTTGCAGGGATCGTTGGATGGAGATCAGTAGCACGCGGTCTGCCAGTATAACGTCCCTCATTCTCATTGGGTTTACCATTTAGGTTCAGTACTTGTCGCTCGCTCGTGATAGTGATCTCCAGCTTCAATAATTGTAACTTAAAGGCTTGTATGAACGAAAGAAACATAGGGTTGTCTATGTGATGATGGCGAAGAGTGGCGAGATCAACTCGAAGGGTCTTGACGTTGGAGCTTTGGTTCATAATGTAGGCTAGGTGTTCGAACGATGAAGTTGGAAACTTATCAACTTGAAGCATCACATCTTTGGCATTGCAAGGACTCAGTAGTACCGAAAGACACCCTGAGCTAGCAATCCAAGCCCCGGTATACCAGGGTTCACAGTAAAAGACCGACATGAGATACAGCTGCTCAAGGCCTTCTTGGCAGATCTGTTTGTTCGTAAAAATCCAGGTAGGAAGGTAAGGCTGGCAGCCCGGTCCAGAATGATCATCAATCTGTTCGTAATCCGGTTTCGGCTTAGAGTCATAGTATATCTGAATACGGTAAGGCCATTGGTGCGTACAGATCTTGGGCGTTATCTTCCAGAGCTCGTGATAAATGGTGTTGCGAAGCTCGCGTAGCAGATCAAGAAGGGGCGAGGGTAAAATATTTCGAGCAATGTGGTGCATGCGAGTGGTAGGCGTTGTGATTTTCAGGCGCTTCACTAGGTTGATTGGGTCGTTGAACTCGTCGTTGCCTCGTTTACGTGTCTCATCCCACATCGAGGCTAAGAGTTCGACCGTCGTCAATTTATCGACAATGGCGTCCCGTTTCTGTGGTTCTAGATTGCTCAATGAGCTGCACAGATGCCCTAGCTTAATATTGCAGGTCATGGTGTGCTGTGTAATGGTCATAATAAAGTAGTGATGTGCAATACATGCGATATCAGGATGAGAGTCGCACAAGAAACTCCGCAGATGTGGGTAGTTAAATAACAATGTTGCGCGTTGTGGTATTCTTAGATGTAGAGAGTGCTGGTGTTGTTGAAAGGGGGTTGAAGGTGAACCGGGAGGTAGCAGCCTAGGCTGCAAAACGCGCTAGTACCTATACCGGTACGCCTACTAGCATGGAGGACAGGAAACGCAAAGATATATGAAATGCAAATCAGTGAAACTCGCCCAATGAAGTTCTACTATAGCTAACAGCCATGCTGTTATGGCCTGCTTCTGGTCCCTACGATTCTCCTTGTAGGTGATGGCTGTCGGCACAGCTTTATTGATAGTCATAGATTACTTCTCTAATTATGGCCAGACTCCCATCGGATCTCTCTTCTGTGTTTACAGTTTTCTTCTAGAAATAGCCCAAACTTTCTGCGACCAACCATCGAAGCTCGTCGCAGAGTGACTGCCAGTCGAAAGCGGCCGAAAATATCGACTAGTCATCTAGTATCTTGTAGCCACTTCCATGCTAGATCGTTGAGGACCATCATTGTTGAATTTCGGCAGCTTAGGGTGAGGCGCTACGCTCGCTGTCTTCTTTTTGCGCTTCGATGCGACGCCCGGTCTAGGCTTAGATCTCTCATCCTACAAATGAGCCTTTTGTATGTTGCTGCTCACGAGGCTGTCATGTGTTCCTTCACGGTCTTGGATCGAGCGATCGCCATGATTGCTTCGAGCGAGACTGTCGCTGCACAGATTTCCCTGAAAATTAGGCGTTGACAGGTTACGATGGACAAAAGGCTAGAGTTGAAGATGGTTAAGGAGGCTGGAATGTATCCGTGTGTCGGTCGCTTTTATATTCGCTAGGACTCTCCTAGGGAAAAGCGGCAACAATCCCGCTGCAAGGGATCATCAATACAACACCAAGCAGCACACGACCGCTACTTCTGGATTCTTCAAGCTCCCACTTGAACTGTGTGATAAGGTGTATCATGAGATTTGGAAGACGCAAGAATATCCGAGGGTAGAGCGATACCAGAGAAGATCTGACATCGAAATTTACTACGATGAAGAGAGACTACCGCATGGGAAAATCCTGTCTGGCTGCTCACTAGCAAGCAAATATTTGCAGAGGGAATGAAACAGTTCAACCTAAAAGGCCACATTGATATCGGTCGATCGATGACCCTTTACTCGTACGTTGTGTCGATCAAAAAGCCTCCAGTATTTGCCACCTCTGGACCACTGTCACCATTTACAACAAGATCGCTCCGTCTTCAGCTAATGCTATTCCAAAAATGGGACGTGGGACCCAGAAAAGATCGAGAAGAGTTCCGATTCTTGGAAGCAGGCACGCACTGGATTCAATGCTTAGCCAAAACACTTGAAGGTTCGAACAGAGTTGATAAGTTGACGTTGCAGGTCAACTATCCTTCTTCTACAAGGATCCCGGATATCAATACCGTCAACTTTGATCTATCGCCATTGCAGTCGCTTCTGGTCGCGTGTCCACAACTGAAGATCCTGGTCGTTTACATCAGAGGCAATAATGCACTGCCTCGAAGTGCCGCGTGTACTCGTATGGGTGACGAAATCACGGCTTTAGCTAAGAATATTATCGGGATAGGCATGAAGGTTAGTGCACAAGAATTTTTAAGGCGTGAACCGCTGTTAAATGCCGTGCATCTTGTGCATACATTTGTGAAACAATAGCGTTCTCACATCTTCTCTTTCCAGAATCCACGGAACATGGCCGAACATCCGAAAATACCACAACTGCAAAGATTGGAGTTCTTCTCAGGCCCAATCACCTTTTGCACGTTTTCCAGAGTAAGGCATCTTTTTACGACCGCAATGAGCTTAGCGAGAAGTTCAACAAGAAGATATCTTCAACAGTCAGCTCATCACCTCCTCTGGAAGTTGATATAGTCTCTTCTACGTCCAGTTACCAAAACCCTGGATCCTAAAGGTACTGCTAATCCAAAGATTCCGCAATCCAAAGATATCGCGCCGATCATTGCACAGCGAAAATTAATACTACCCTAACATCCTCCCTTTCATCTGTCTTTACCCATTATCCACCTTGTTTCCCAAAAATTTAGCATCGTGCATTCAACCTCCCCCAGTCTGTTTACCTCGCTTTTACCGTTTGCCCACAATGTATCTACAATGAATTCTGTCTTTTAGTCGTAATCTACTCGCACTAACATGTTCTGCTTTATTTTCCTCGTTAGAAGCGTATTTGCGAACGAGAGACCAATGACAGCCAAAACAATTCAATCTTTGCCGCTCAAAATAGATGGATATGAAGAAGTATAAAAACTCATGTGTGTGGAATTTGGTGAGATTGGTGTCATCGAGAAGCCTTCTAATACAGCACTGACGTGAAGGAATATGTAAACACTCTTTCCTACTGAGAGTCAACTGGCTGCTGTCAATGTTGAGGAGTGAGATCAATCTTAGAAGAATTTGTGTCTGAACTGCTAGTATTATAGTGATATCAAGTTGGCCGACACAGATAGTTCTGTCACGAGGCAGATGAGAGAGTAGGCATGCTACAACCGATTGTATTGAAGAGATAGAGGAAGCTGTCGAGAGCTCAAAGGGCAGAGAGCTCCTATATATACGCTGAAGGCCTATATAGACTAGCTCTAATAGAGCTAG
>BLYF01000095.1:451179-472337 GCA_014905255.1 Herpotrichia juniperi
CGGAGAGGGTGTATGCTCATCTGTCCTTTTGCTGCCCTTCTGTTAGCTCGAAACTTTTTTTTAAACTCACCCAACTCCAGGCGCCACTGCATCAGTGCCCTGTCCGTAATATCCACTCCAATCAAAGTCGTCCATCCAAAGCTCCTGCATGACCTCCTCGTTCAACGAAGACCAATCGATGGAGTTGAAATCCATGTCGGAATCGAGCTGCATGCCGAAGTCGTCCAGAGGGGCGAGCTGAGTATCGTGATTGACGTACTCGGACATGATTGGACCGGGCGATGTTTTTAGCGAGAAGGGCGTTTGACGAGGTGGAGATGGTCGAGGGCTGATTGGCTGATGTTGTTGCGAAGGACGATATGGTTTCGGGAAGTCGGTGAGACGAGGTTGGAAGTGGGGGCGGTATTCGATGTTGAGGGTGTTGGGGTAAGTCGAAGTGGTGGGGAAACGGGTGGAGAAGGGAGATGGGGACGTGTTGCCTTTATGCTTAGGAAGGAGTGTGTCAACTGTCTAGCCTAAGGAAAGGGCGATACCTTGGCGTCGGTGAGAGTACCTTCCAGGATTATACTGGGGCGTGAGGCCGAAAGCTCTGTGCTTTACTATCACTGCAGTTTGTGCTGGCTGTTGCCCACTGCCCTCGTAAGAGTGAACGCGTTACAGCCCAGCAAATGCTTCCCAGCCATGTCGCTGCTTTCAGTCTCTCGATATCCAAGTTCTCGCCTCCCTTCCTAGCCCACTTTTTGCAACGTCCTCTGTACAAAAAGACCGAGCAAAGCACCTGCCCAGTTTCCATCCTCATTCTCTACCGAGCTGGGCGCAGTCTTGGACAATCTATGCTCACCGTCCAACAGAAGGCTTTCACTAGCCTATATGCAACACTACTCGATCCATCCCAGCTCAACCAGATAGACACAGCCAATTATCGCAACAATTCAACATAGTTAAAAATCGATCCTCTGAAATATCAATACACCTCTATATACACTACATCAACCCTATACATTTACCTCCCATTATCACCGCGCAACATGGCTTTTCGTACTTGTATCCGCTTCCACGACCTTAGTGACCGTCTGCTGAATCACCTTTTGCGCGCCGCCCTTAATGTCCGCCACGTTCTCTGCTAGTTGCCCCAAGCCCTCTCCCGCCTTCTCTTTGATTAGCTTGCCCTGCGCATCTCGCGGGATGCGTTTCCAGCCCGTCTTGAACCGCTTCTTGGAAGCGTCGAACCGGGGAAAGGGATGCGCTTCGGTGTTTAGGACTATAGAGTCGAGGGGGAGGAGGGAGGTGGGGCCGAAAAGGAGGTAGAAGTATTTTAGGGTCTCCGCCTGCGTTTCGTTAGCTCTAGATTCCATAAAGTCTATAGATCGAGGGATGTAGAAATGAAGGGGGAAGAAGAAAGGGAGACAACATACCAGCCAGAAACTCTCCATATTATCCCTACTAGGCGGCGGAATCGTCCTCACATCATTCACACTCGAGAACCCCTGCCCATCCTTCACAGTGGTATGTTTGAGGAACGATTCAAACATGTCCCATCCCCACTCTCGATACAGATCGTCTCCTGTGATCCGCCACATGTAGAACAAACTCTCGACCGTCTCGGGCCGTTGAAGGTTATGTGAATCCGCAGACTTGACGATATAATCTCCTTTCCAAGACGCATCCTCCGCTAGCTCCAGGCTTCCCTTCGATGAAAGAGTAGCATCCTTCATCATCTTCGGCGGGTCGTGGAGGTTGAAATGCGCAATTTCCGGGGCAAGTCCTGTGGGGTTGACGCGGTACATCCCGATGCAGGTCTTTGTGAGTTCGCGCGCGAGCTCCATATCCTCCTCCTGTCTCTTTCCCCAAGTAGGCAACTTCTTGGCCTCCTCAAGTGGTAAACCACCAGTTACAGCCAACGCGATAGTACCAGGCATAAAACACACCAAATGGTCCATCTTAGGATGCAGCGTCCCGTCCAAGCCACTGGGCCGTTCTGCCAGCACCGTAAAGTCGCTGTCCTTCGAGTACGTGATCAAATGTTTCTTTACGCCTGCGAGGGCCTCATCCCACATCTCCAGATATACTGGCTCTTGCTTGTTCGTTTGATAGTACTGCTTGATCAAATATTCGTAGTAGCTGTCGCCGCGGCTACCAAGCCTGATCTCTTTCCCGCGGAACTCGCCACGGTCTGCGTAGATGAAAATGGGCACTAGCCCGTCTTTTGCACCATTGTTGTCGACCACTTGCATTACTTTTTCGGCTTTTTCCCAGTAGTTTGCTTCGCCAGTCAAGTACGCTAAATATTTCATTTCGAGTTGCAAACTCGTCGCTTCAGCTGTTGAAGAGGCACCTCCATCCGCATGCGAAGCTTCGCCCTTCCCAGTTTTAAGAATGACGCTGGCCCATGGGACGCCGGACGGAGAGTCATAGGCGCCCATCAGACGGTCCGCGAGATCGGTCGCTTTCTCGAGGAAAATATCCTGCTCCGAGTCCTTCTCGGGTTTTATCCCAGGGAGGACGTCTTGCAAATAATGCGCCGAGAGAAGGCCACCCAGCATCCTAATCGTGGTCTCGAATGTGTTGACATCCTGATTCAGGTTATAATTTAAAGATTCCTTTACCCACGTACGAGCTCGTGAGAGTTCGGAGGTAAGGTTCATCAACATCATAGTGTCGAGTGCGTCCACGATAATCCAGCCGAGGCCTTTCGGTTCAGCCATAAAGCGCCCGGTCTTGGAAACGGGGTGGTATTCGTCGTAGCCCCAGCCATGCTCTTCATAGTCATGCCATGACAGCAAAAACGCATCCTTGACAGCTTCTCTTCTCCTTTCCCACTCCGCCTCTCCTATCTTCTTTTTCCCAGACACCATACCTCCCCACGTCCCTCCACTCTTATTTGCAGTCCCCTGCTCCATATCTCCTCCACCGCCTATCCATCCCAGCCAGTATAGACAACTCATCACCACTAACCCTATTATCGCATACGTTCGTTTCCGTGTCATCCATCTTTTTGCGCCTCTCCGTGCCCCATATCCCGCTGGCTTATCCTTATACATGGGTAGTCCCTTCTCATTCCCTGTGAATTTGCTCCATACGTTGTCTTCCAGTTGCCGTTGTGTGTTCTGGAAGTTGGGGACGTGTCGGGGGACGGCAAAGGAGGACATTATGCCCTTTCGGACGATTACGCCGTGTGTGACCAAATGCTTAAGCGACCGCTTCAGTGGTGGAGGTAAGGGTTGGTGTGTTCTGGGGTAGCGTGCGGTCGAGCTCGGGGGTGCAGCGCGGAGTTTGAAGTAGACGCAACAAGGACATTGCCCAGCTCGTGGGAGAGCAATAGAGAGTCCTAAATATATATAATAAGGGGTCGGAGCATTTATAGCCCTCCAAAACGTAATAGGCGCAAAAGAAACGGGCGTCGTGGGTTGCGCGTGTCGATGGCTGAGAGCCAGGTGTTCTTAGGCCCTCGCAGACTTCCCAATTAAACAAAGTGAAGCTCGAGTGTGGCGCACTGTGGCTTGACCCCTTGCAGTACACGCGAGCTCTCGCGACTCGCTCTTGCTGTGCTCAACCGCAGCTTCCGATTGTCCAGCACAGCCCTAGCTCATACGATTATCTCCATACGTGTACGCGGTTTCTTAAGTATCCGATAATATGCCTATATCCAAAAGAGTCTTTGCGACTTTGGACCCCGAATCCCTTATGCCCAACATTCATCACTACTGCACTCACATTTTCGTTACTATCACTCCTCGTAACATCAATAATCCAAACTGCATCTTCATTGCAGTCCGAGTAAAATATCATCGACGCAATAGATACTCAACCATGACCGCATACACCGACTCCCACGATGGAACCAAATTTCTCTTCGCCGCTCTGTGCTCATGTCTTCCCGTCTACCACTGGTTTAACAAGGACCCCAAACACCCCAAACCTTCGAAGTCGGTGTCGCAATCTAGCTCTCAAGAGTACCTGACTACTCACGGTGGACACAGGGAAGAGCGAGAAATGGAGACTCTCACGCCAAACGGCCGGGCTACATGAAGAAAGTCGCAATTGGAACCTCGAAATTTATTCCCGCAGCAACTTGTGTGCCTGTTCCCTAAGGCGACTGAGCCGAAACTACAGAGACGAGTCAATACGAAAGCGCTGTTTCTCTACTCTTTGGGACTTCGACTACGATACGGAACGGGAATGTATGCTGCGCATCCGCACAGTTCCGCACGGCACGGTGTAACACACATCCGCATTCGCTAAATCGAATCCTGAGCTCTGACTTATCAATGAATGAGTGTCACTCTGCACCAAAAGCGACAGTAAACTCAAAACTTAAACGCTCGATTGCCAGTCAGCTTGGAATTCCTGAACAGCTTTTATACTGGACGATTGGAGACTGAATCGGCACAAAGCTACAAATCTTAAAAATATCCAAGCTCTTTCGGTTAGCCTCGCGAAACAGGTCGCGCATATGGCTGTGCCAATCCCAAGGATTGGACCAAGGAGACCTTGAGGGCTTCGTGGTTAATTTGTCATCGCTCATCATCTGCCCGTCTCAGCGTGAAAGCACTACTAGCATTGGATGTATATCCGCCGTTGTTGGATTTATTGAATGTCAGGGATGGACTAGAGATTGATAAGATGGTGGCAGACCTGCTTGGGAAGAACCAGTGCATGCCAGGCTCAAGAGCCTTTGATACGATTAGTACATTAGGCGTATAACGGCTAGATAAGTCATCAGTACACTTTAAACTTATAATTCTCTTCCGACAATTCCTTGTGCATGCATTCTGTGCCATTGGTGAATTTTTACTTTTTCATTCCTGACGCATCTCTGCGAGAGAAAATGCCGGTATCGTATGCCCTGGAAAAAGAGGTATCCGATGAGACGCCGTTCCGCCCATCTGTCCACGCATCTAGCCCTCATTCATCATCCACAACGCTCCTCCATTGTGCTGTACCCGCCCCTTCTCAAGCTATGGTTTCCTTCATTTTGTGAGAACTGGTCGTTTATGCTGCGCGCTTGCCCTTAGGGTTCTTCTTTCCGACGTCAGAGATGGTGAGCCCTGATTCGTACCGTTAGCATTGATCTTCCAATATGTGGTCTTCTCGAATTGCGTAGTGTGTGAGGTGTTAGTATGGGATCCGTACCTGGAGGCAGACTCTGCTTCAGCTTCTCAGCCTTGTCGGTATCCTTGAGGACGAGCGTGTAGATGAACCGCTGGCACCTGACCTTGAACTTGATGTTGTTCGCCTTCTTGTTCTTCTTTATGCGGGCGGCTATTGATCGTCAGCATACATCCCATCACATATTCATAACGTCTCCTCCATTGCTGCTACCACCCCTCAATCGTGGAGTCGATTTAATGCAGCCCGCACGCGTGCATCGCGAACTGTAGCTGTAGGGTTCGTGTGGTCTGGAGCGTAACTCACACTTAGCATCCTTGCGCCTGCAAATCTCAATGAACTGCTTGATATCGGAGACTTCTGACGGCATGGTGGCGGCTTGTGGGAGGATCCTTTCGTAGTGAATGAATTGTCGTGCGGTCAAGATTCGCGATCCCCAAGGTCAGAAATGTTGTGGGTTCGCTTGCGAGCACGGGCCGCCGAGGGGCTGTCGCAAGCTTGTCTACATGCGGATGGCGCGGTGACGACGGTTGTGGCGTCGTGGAGTGATGAACTTAAGAACTCAAGGACAGATATTCTTAACTTAACTGCTGCCTGAAAACCTAAGAACTAAGTATATCTGTACGAACCGGTGTTGCTGATTCCTACTGCGCCAGAAGCCACACATCATCTCCTCGCTCCAAACCTTTAACACATTATCTTGATCTTCGCCACTCACAATGCCAACGCCACTCGACCGCGCATTGCATCAGCGAGTGAGCTCCCCTACCCCACCCTCCCATATTGAGGAGAAGGATGTGTCGAGCAACGCTGAAACTAAAAAGGCACCCTTATTCGCATTCGGCGCCATCGTCACCGGCATTGCAGCATGGACTATTTGGGGCTCCGACATCTTCCCTTCTACAGATCCCACTGGTGGTACGTTTTCTTTCTGTTTATTTATGTTTCAAGTCACTATTCCTAAAATGCTGCTCCTTTTGTCTACCCACGCCTCCTTTTCTGTCTTTTGGTCTATTTTGCTGGGACTTGAAACACTCTCGGCCCACTGTTGCAGTCAAATGACTACACATACTTCTACCTGAGCACCTCCCGCAAAAGAAATCCCTCTTTCTATATCTTTCTTTACTTCATTGGTCCATTCTTCATTGGTTCTCCTTGTGCTTTGGAAGCCCTTCTCCAGCCATCACACTAACACACCTGCAGACCCAGAGACGTGGACCCACGAACAATGTACAACGTGGTTGCGCAACGTAAGCCCTCCATCTTTCTTCTCATCTCCATCTCCATCTCCATCTCCACCCTTTCCGTTCACATCTAATCTGTCTGGACACGTAGCGCAATCTCCACCCCTCTCCCCTTGCCACGACTGCAGAGCTCTTGGAGCGCGTTAAGGCAAACTTGAGAACACCTAGGAGTTGATTGGAATCTGTACATGGGCTTTGATGGGATCGAAGTTAGTAGTAAGGGTGGATGTCGAGGGATCTATGTTATGGGGTACGGGTACAAGAGGACCGATTTCGGGGAGCTGGGAATTATGTATTTGATGTAGGAAAGTGGAAGATCATGCGTGGTAGTGCAGGATAGTTGTTAAATTGATACCCTTTAGCGATTGAGATGTTCTAACTTAATTTTCATTTGCATAGTTGAAATCGTAACTATCCGATTTATCCATTCCTATGAATGAAAACAGACTAGGAAATATTGCTAGCTAAGGCTGGCTTTTGGATAGGGTATGAATCAGGTCGAGTAAAGTATGATAAATCGCAAGGGAGTCGCTACCGATCGGAGTAGTTGTTTAGCAAGCAGGACGAAGATCCTACCGCCAACGAAACTCGGATCGGCTGCCAATAGCCCTATAATATCCACCGATAGAGGTGTATAAAATCCGGCAAGCAAGCAAATGAATACAAATCCGCAACGCCGCCGTTCCAATAGGGCTACGCCGAGCCTGAGCTATATCACGAAGAAAAGCAGAGATCAAGAGCCAAAGTCCCATCCTCATGCTCAGTTACCCCAATACCCGACTCAACCCACCAGATCCCAAGAACTCCGTAACACCCCCTCGTGGTTGCCAGAGTCTCCTTAAAGCAGTTGCCCGCTCACCAGAACCTCAATCCCAGAGTTCCGTACCCCTCCAAAACCATCAATTGACGCCACCAATAAACCACAAGAAGACCCAGAGTCGCCAACTCAGATTTCGATCTCCATCTCCGAGCCCTTAAGCTCCTCAAGCCAATCCGCACTCTCCTTGAGGCGCTGCTCCTCCTCCTCGTAAGCACGCGCTTCCTCCTCTGCCTCGCGATTGAGGGCTTCCAGCTCCGCCTGCAGCTTCTGCTGATATGGGCTCATCTCCTCGTCGAGAGCGGATTGTTTCTTCGCGGTGGCCTGGCGTTTGGCCTTGAGCGTAGCGATGCGCTTGCGAGCTGCGGCGATATCGGCAGGGGAGAGAGCGCCTCTACCATTGCTGCTGAGAGCGGGCGATGGGAGACGAGAAACGGGCGCGGGAGAGAGCTTCGTACGCTTGATCTTGGGAGAGCTAGGCGCGATGAGCGTCGCCGGACGTTTGGGAGTCGTGATGGGCTCTTTCTCGACGATTGGGGTTGGCTTCTGCTCTTTTGGGGTGATCGACTTAGAGGTGGTGCCAATTGTAGCCTCAGTACTGCTGGCAAGGTTGACGTTGACTTGAGTGGTTATGTCGTCTTTGATGGGTTCATCGCTAGTATGGTCGTTGGTCTTGTCGTTGACCTGATCCGGTGCAGAGGTGGCGTTCTGGACGGTGTTAATAAGCGTCAGAGTACGATATGGTAGAATACTACCTCAATCTCCTCTGGAGTGTTAGCCTCCGCACCAGGCTCGACAGAACTGTTTTGATCGACTTCCTTGGTGACTTCGATCTCCTTGGTTACCTCAACAGCTTCCTCGCAGTTGGTAGTACCATTGACCTTGGAAGGGGCAACATCAGGCTTCGCGGGTGGTGCCATCTCTGTGGTGGAAGCAATATCAAACATAGCTCGCCTTGGGGATAGCGATAATTTGTGACCGGGTAAGTTGAATAGCCGAGTCCTGAGATTCTCGTCACCTTCTTCCTCGGAGAACTCTGATCCTTCTGGAGTTGAGAAGCGGTCAGGGGATTGAGGAGGTTCGTTCTTTGCTGCAGTCCTCCTCGCGGTTGGAGTTGGAGTAATTGGAGTAGTTGGCGTTGAATACTTCGTTGATTGTTTGAAAGAGGGGGCCTTAGGCTATATGTAGAAGTTAGAATCAGGCTGCACTTGTCTCTCACTTGAAACGTTAGGTGGCGGTGAAGTTCAATTCTTTTCAAGTGAAGGCAGATTTGGAAAAGCAACACTTCACTTACCGTGGATACCTCATCTGTGCAGTTTCTTGCCGGTGTGCTAGGCGCCGTGGATGCTGCTGGTGTACGTCGGTCTAGGCCCTCCTTCTTGATCTTCTCCCCGATGGCAAGCATTGGCAGTTCATCGAGTTCGAGCTCTCGGTGCTTCATGCCCTTCTCTTTGCCTTTAGAGTTGAACGTCATCTCGAAATCTGCGTCAAGGATCGAATCTACATCAAAAATTAGCTATGACAAGCCACATAATTTATGTATACATACTCTTGCTTCGGAAGTGGAAGCGGAAAACCGCCCAAGCCTCGGCACCCGGTCTCTTCCCATCCATCTTCGTCCTGTGCCGCTTAGAAGTCTTTGCATCAAGCGGAGTAACGTTCTTCTCGTAGGTCATTGTATATTGGGGAGGGATGATTGCGAAGCCCATCTCCCTCTCCGAGTGCTCAGACTTAGACGAGGTGAAGCCCTCCTCCTTGACGACGTAATATGGGTCAATATCTTGGAAGGCGTGATCATCGCCGGCGCGTCGCAGGACGTAGATGCGAAGTTCGATAGTACCCAAGCTCCTGTCTCCTTGCTCATCAAGGGAAATGTGAGAAGGGACCTTGGCAACGAGAATCTCGGTTTCTACGATACTGCCTTTGTCGGTCTTGAAAAGGAACTTGTCCGCGTCCAGCTTCTTGTTGCTATGCTTGGACACGCTTTTCCCAACGTATGTGTTGCTCTTGCGACAGATGCCGTCAACGCACACATCGTATCCGATTGTCTGGGTCTATCCAGCCAGGTCAGCGTCGGTCCACAAGGGGCCATTGTTTTGCTGTAACTCACAGTGCCGTTCCACCTGCCGCCAATCTTGATCTGCTGGCCTTCTTCAACAGGAACAAAGCACTCTATAGCCTTATCCTCAGAGTTTACGAACTCCCCATATTCATCAAGAGGCGGGACACGCCCGTGGAGATAGAGATGCGCGTTGGCCGTCCTGTCTGTTCCTTTCTCGATGACCTTCATGGCGACGATGTATGGACACGATCTAAGACTAGCTAAGATATTGCGTGGGCTCGATGCGGGGAAGCGATTATTGTTCGGTGATGTGAGATGGCTTCTCGAGAATCAGGCTGTTCGAGGTTCGAGTCGACCTATATAAAGATTCCAAGTTTCTGTAGCCAGGAGTCATCCAAAGCACGCGCAAGAACTCCACAGAAGGTTGCAAGTAGATTGTTTGGTGCGTAGTCGAGGATTCTCAAAAGATTAGGAGAAACATAAAAGAAAATGAGAGGAGTGGCGCTAGTGTGGAATTTGACGTGAAGGTGAAGTCGCCTTTGAGCTAGAGCTGCAACGAGGAAGAACAGAGCAAGCCAAGTGAGAGAACAAAGGAGGTAAATTCCGTCTAAACTAGATATGAAGAGTGAAAGTCTAACTGCAAGAAGAAACATTTTACGTCTGGATAAAGCAAGACTTGCTAGACTGCGTCCATGTTCATTAGGCTTCGCGATAGCTAAATTGTAGGAGGTTGTATTAAGAATAGCAGCGTGGACTCGTTAGTTATAAGTTGTAACTTGGATATCAAGCGTAGAAGCTCAGCATCATCTATGGTAGCTAATATATCTCATGTTAGCCAGCCCGTTAGATGTTGGTGGTTGAGTTCACTTACGTGGCATGTGTCAATCCTAATGTAGTCCAATATTGCCTTCGTTCATACATCAGTGTGAGCCGCTCGCAATTCTTTTTTTTCTATCCAGTCCGCCTTTTTTTTCAGTGATCTCAAGCCTTCCCCTTCCCCTTGACTATAAGGCCCGCAGCAGCGAATGCCTTCGCTACACCCTGATTCCGTCCCTGAAACACGTTTTTCGTTCCATTGGCCTTGGTCTCGCCCTCTTTCCCCGCGCCTACTTCCGTCGCTCCCCATTCAGTGAACCTGAAGTTCTGCGTCTGAATTAACCACTCGTTCTGCCAGCCCTTCTCGAACATTGGCTTGGGCTTGACCTCTATCCCGACATTCGGTATCAGCACAAAGCTCTCCGCAAACTCCCTCATCGGCCCCTTCAGCTGCTCTTCTAACCTCACACTGCCCGTGACCACTACTTGTATGCTCATTCTCCTGTCAAAGTCCTTGGTATCGTCGTTGCTTCCACCTTTGAGCTCAGCTGCAGGAACGAACTTTGGATTGAGGACATTGCAGTCAAGCCCTTCTAGTTCATAGTGCGTGTGCGTAAGGCTTTCGAAAAATTCTTGGAATGAGGGGCCGTCATTGTAGACAGTGGAGTTCCAGGCGATGAAAGGTGTTGTGGAGTCGGTTGATACGCAGACGGGCGCGTAGTAAGATGCAATCTTTTCTCGGTCCTTCTCGAGGGCGTAGTAGTAGGAGTCTGTGAATGATTCGGCGGCTGCAATATATAAAGGTCAGTCTACGAACGCTGGCGGGGTTGAAGTTCGTGGGGTAGGCGCGTACCGGCGTTGGCGACGAGGTCTAGGTTAAAGTCTGCTTGCTCTTCTGCGGTGAGCGTTGAGTCGCCCATTGTGTGGAGGTTGGAGGTTTGTACTGTCGAGGAGAGGCTGTGACTGGATTTTGTGTTTTGTGTTCTGAAGTCGAGGATTCGCGAATTGAGAATGTTTGTAGTTGCAGCTGCCCCACTAAAACTTTGAACGGAACTTACACGAGAATGCGCTGCCACGTGAGCAGCTCTGTACATTGACATCGACAGTCAACGCACATCCCTCCAGACTCTGTTACGATTCCTGTTAAACTTGATCTGAGCGGCAAAATAGGAGTTCTCTACAGTTCACGTATACTAGATAGATGGATTGGGCTACGAAGTTCTCTTTAAGTGAAGATTTTACCTGGGACACCCTCTACACTTTCGACACATTCTACATATTCACAATATCTAAATGAATGAAAACATTGACGCTGATTTCACGTATTTTCGTGTGTTTTGCCGCTGCTCCGCTATCTAGATATCTGCACCTGCCCTTTCCGTAACATCTTGACTCTTGCTGCTACCTTTTCACCCTGCCCTACCACGCTCATCGCGCCCTTCAGACTATAATGCTACCTTTTGGCTGCCTCGTGTTATGATAGCATTCTTCGCCCTATGGAATAAGATCAAGGTTATCTCAGTCACTGGTTGAAGAGATCAAGCTAGCCCTGCAAAGTCCCGTTGTGTTCGCCAGAGCGTATTACGACCTTCTGTTGTCAACGATCCGCAGTTGTTTTCAGAAGATCTTGACACTGTGAAATTCCTATGGGTAGTGACGTAGTGGGTTCATCTCAAACGAGCAGCAATGCCTCGATTTTCCTGTTTCTTGTAAAACAACCTGGGAGACGTTGCTATTGAGTAGGGTCTTGGTATGACGACTCCTTGTCTGGTATTGTAATTTTGCATTCCCAGGATTATTCCACATGTTGGTGTCGCACATGGAGTTTGTGTTGCGGATAAAAAGGTGGTAGTGTTTCTTTGTGCAATAAGAGACGTCGAGGTAACTGGCAGAGTCTAGTCCCATCAATTGCATGTCTATAATCGAGGAAGAAATACCGAAGAAAAGGTGTACTCAATGTACATATGCAAATGAAATTTGTCTACCCTACGCTCCGCGAGTGCTACCATCTAGGGCAATTTCATGTGGGAGCAGCATTGATAAACATACTATTTGACTCAAACTAACATCAATTTGTTTCCAGGTTTGGGGCATTGGTATAGGTTTAAAGACATCTGGGCTCGGGAAAAGACAAAGACATTAGGCATGAGTGCGTACATCCAAGCTTGACTACCAGGAAATTTCAATTTTCAAGTCGGAAAAATAGAAAAACAAAGACCAGTATGAAAGTGATGTTGACATTGGACGGAAGATGGAAGTTAGGTGGGGCTGTGAATGTACAACGCAGGGCTATCGCTCAGTTTGTGCAGCTGTATCACCCTTCGAAGCTATTCTCATCGACGGACGAGCGGATGTATTAAAAGCGTCTGAGGTTTTTGATGTGGAGCGGAGCGGATGTGCACGAGATGGGGTTGGTGTTGTTCAGCTTGCCAAGACTCTTTGCGCGTTGCTTTTTGCGGCGGTCGCCAACCCTCAAGCTTGTTTCGTTGCTCAATTCCCTCATCACGACCACCACAACCTCTCTGTACCTCCGCCCACCACCCACCATGCTCTCGCGAACCTCCCAAAGAACCGCGCAGGCACGTCACATCCGATACTCGCCCAATTGGGCCCCCAGACACAAGAATGTCCGAGCTAACGACCTCTATAGACGCTCCTGCGGGGCGCACCGCGATGCACTGCCGGCCCTTCGATGGCCTCGCGAAGTATGTTCAGCCACCCAGTGCTCCCCCAGCAGCGCGGCGCATTTAGAGATGCTCACAGGTCTGCAGCCTTCGCTACGGTCAACTCGGACATCTTCAAGCCCACCAAGTTCGGCGGCAAGTACACGGTTACCCTGATCCCCGGTATGCGATAAGCCTCCACATATACACAATGGAACACACATTGAGAAACATAGGTGACGGCATTGGTGCCGAGGTGTCCGAGAGCGTCAAGGAGATTTTCAAGGCCGACAACGTGCCCATTGAGTGGGAGACGGTCAACGTGTCGGGAGTTGAAACCGGCGACAAGCACTCTGAGGAGCTATTCCGCGAGTCGATTGCTTCCCTCAAGCGCAACAAGATCGGCCTCAAGGGCATCCTGCACACGCCCGTCGAGCGCTCCGGCCACCAGTCCTTCAACGTCGCCTTGCGCCAGGAACTGGACATCTACGCCTCCATTGTGCTGATCAAGAACATTCCCGGCTACGAGACGCGCCACAAGAACGTGGATCTCTGCATCATCCGTGAGAACACCGAGGGCGAGTACTCTGGTCTCGAGCACCAGTCTGTCAGCGGCGTCGTCGAGTCCCTCAAGATCATCACCCGCGCCAAGTCGGAGCGCATCGCCAAGTTCGCCTTCGCCTTTGCGCTCGCCAACAACAGGCAGAAGGTTACCTGCATCCACAAGGCCAACATCATGAAGCTCGCCGACGGTCTTTTCCGTAACACGTTCAAGAAGGTTGCCGAGGACTACCCGACCCTGGAGACCAACGACATGATCGTCGACAACGCCTCCATGCAGTGCGTGTCAAGGCCGCAGCAGTTTGACGTCATGGTCATGCCCAACCTGTATGGAGGCATTCTGTCTAACATCGGTGCTGGTCTCGTTGGTGGCCCTGGTATCGTCCCTGGATGCAACATGGGCCGCAACGTCGCTGTCTTCGAGCCTGGATGCCGTCACGTCGGTCTCGACATCAAGGGCAAGGACCAGGCCAACCCTACTGCTTTGATCTTATCTGCTGCCATGTTGCTCCGCCACCTTGGTCTCGACGAGCATGCTAACCGTATCTCGCAATCTGTCTACAAGCTCATCGCTGACGGGTATGTCCCTTTTTTTTCTTTTTCTTTTCATCATTGAACACTGTTAACATTTACAAGCAAAATCCGAACACGGGACATGGGCGGCAACGCTAGCACCCACGAGTTCACACGGGGTGTCTTGGCCGAGATGGAGAAGGCATGATTTGACAATTGACACGGCAGTATGACTTTGAGGTCGAAATTGAACTTTGACGACTGGATGCGGACTCGTGTACAAGTACTTCAGCTGAGTGGGTGTGGATAGAGCTGTACTTTTAGTGGTATATAGCTAGCATGCATGAATCAGATTTATCTATCCCTAACCTAACACCTCCCGCTAAATGCATGCAAATCATCATCGTGACCAAACCTCAAAGAAGCGCTCACCATGTGATCTTCCGCTTTCGTCCAGTGTATTTTGAGTTACTCTTCACAACCTTCCCCTTGGCCTCCATCTGCTCCTTCTTCTTCATGATCCACCCCTTACTCCCCTTCTTCACCTCGGCTCCCTTCTTCCCTCTCACCCTCCTTGCACTGTTGTCTACATCCACGCCCTCCATTCCCTTCACTACGTTCGAGATATCCCCTCCATTCCCACCGCTGCCATCCATGTCTCCCCCTCCCACCGTAAGCACAAGGTACGTCTTCGCATTCTTAGTCCCCTCATCATCCTCCAACAGCCCCGCGCCAAACCCCGCCTTCACAGCCGCCGACGAAACCATCTTCTTCTGCAGATCGTTTTTCGGATAGAACTGGCACACGGCCCTGCCGCCCCTCCTCAGACTCGCATACAAGCCATTGAAGAACCTCGACAACCGCCCCGCAGGCGACTCCTCAGACGTCTCCGCATTGCACAGCCACTGGATCGCCGAAATGCTAATCGCCGCATCAAAAGTCCCCGGCCGGAACGGAACACCCTGCCCCGCATCCGCAAGAAACAGATCCCCCTCGACCTCCTTCTCTAGCGCGACCCCGAGCATCGACGCCGAGATGTCCAGCCCGATCCACACGTGCGGGCCCCCGGGCGTGCCGTCTTCGGCGTCCTGCGACAGGATCTCGCCAGAGAGACCAGAGCCGCAGCCCACGTCGAGGATCAGCGACGGCGACGTGAGGTTTAGTAGTGAGAGGGCCCGGTGCGTCATGGAGGATTGGATGTTTTGGATCCGCGACGAGGTGGTGTATTTGCGGGATTCGGAGTCGTTGTAGAAGAGGTCGGGCGGGCTGGGGAGCGTCAGTATGCGGTGCGGGGAGGGATTGTGAGGATTGCGGGGAGCGCGCACAGTGTGTCTTCGGGGCGCGACATCGTGGGCGGTGGTGTGGTCGCGGGACCTTGGGGTAGCTTTGTTTTCTATCTGGTGCGGTGCAGAGGGCGCAATTGGCGTGCGGATGTCGAATTTGTGAATTGCCAAGACGCCGTTCGCGATAAATATTTTTGGTGTCGTTCCTCCCCGCCAAGATTGTCGCCCCACAGCGGGGACCGGGGGTTTTTCCGCCCTCCGAGCTTCCGACCCGTCTGATGTAGCCACCGTGACCTCATTCCTTGTGAAGACCACGCTTCTCACGAAACCTCGACGAAGATGTGGATTTTACCGTTACTGGGATATGTGGGTGTGGTGCTGGGTTTTGGTTTCTTGACTTTGGCTATTGGTATGCTTCTCTCTTTCCACTCCTCTTCCTTCTTCGTTGCGAAGGAATGAATGCAAGTATGCATGTGATGGATGCTTATATCAACAGCATCCGGCCTCTACTACCTCTCCGAGCTTGTCGAAGAACACACTGTCCTCGCGAAGAAACTTCTTACGCGCCTTATCTACGGCATTATTGGCCTACAAGTGTTATTGCTAGTAGTGGATAGCTTCCCGCTGGCATTAAGCGGACTCAGCATCGTGAGCCATGTTATATATGCGCAGAACCTGAGACGGTTCCCGATCGTTAAGCTTACGGATCCGCTATTTTTGCTGTCTTGTGGTACGTTTCTTCTACTCCGAGATATGGATATGGATGGCATACTGATTTGATTCTAGCCCTCGTAATATCAAACCACTACCTCTGGTTCCGCCACTTCTCAGCTCCTCCCTCACACTCCTCGCGCGGATCCTCCTCCTACCCATATACCCG
This sequence comes from Herpotrichia juniperi, assembly GCA_014905255.1. Classification (NCBI taxonomy): domain Eukaryota; kingdom Fungi; phylum Ascomycota; class Dothideomycetes; order Pleosporales; family Melanommataceae; genus Herpotrichia; species Herpotrichia juniperi. Next base: position 467,128 of record BLYF01000095.1, read on the forward strand.
CGACACCGAAATGCCCTCCTTTACCGAGATTGCATCCTACTTCGGACTCTGTGTCTGGCTTGTTCCTTTCGCTCTCTTCGTTTCCTTGTCCGCGGGCGAAAACGTCTTACCATCGATGGGATCCGAGTATGCCACTGGAGAGGGGAGCAGCTTTATAAGTGCTGGGCAGCCGAGTGGTGGATTTGGAACAGGAGCAGGCGCAGGTGTAGGTGGGAATGTTAGTGCGATAGGAGGTGGAAATGCACCTGTTGGTAGGAGACGGCAGAGGGCGGGCACGAATTCTGGCATGGCGAAGGCCGTGGTTAACAAAGTTGGCGACTGGATTGGAGAAACGGGAGAGGTTATGGGGGTTTGGAAGGGGGAGCGGACACGGCCGACGTTTTGATCAAGATATGTGTACGAATAAGAATGACGGAGACGAGGATAATGAAATATTTACTCTTGAGATGGAGGTGTTGGTGAACTGCTATGATGGCTTGGGATTATGCAGCGGCACGGACGCACCGCGTCTTAGATCTGCAAGCGCCACTCCAACTCTAACAACCGATCTGCACAGATTCTAAGGCGAGATACGATTTGCTACTCTTGTAACGGCGACCCTCATCTTATACAAGCGTATGCATAAGCCAATCAGAGCTACTTGTGAGAGAGACAGCAACTCTTACGGTGCAATTCTGATGCTCCTGGCAGACTGATAGGAATGAATAGCAGGTCAAAGATGTACGGTTGTGTAGCCTTCTGACATTCACTTTTCTAGATTATTGACAATTTTTCACTACGTGTGCCCACGGTCCTCATTACTGACTTATTTCTCCCTTAGTATACATCCTTAACTTTTAACCTACTTCACTGCCTTTCTACGCCTTTATCACTCTATTCCACCACTACTCGCAACCATGGATAACTCGACACATCCAACCACGCACAAAGGAATGCTTTCAGTCAAGAAGATCCGACACAACCCCGCGAAGAAACTCCACCTCCAAAACGACAAGTTCCACCTAGACTTGGTACACGCCTCGAGCAAGCAGGTTAAAGCATACGCTATCTGCATATTACAACTCACTGACGCATGCAGTAATGATTTACCAGAGGACGAGGACGAGGAAATGATGGACGTGGACACTAACACGCGAAACCTTTTCCAGAACACAAAACACCAAGCCCAAGGACACGGACCGCCACCAATCTCCACGCCAACTCCACGACACTTTTTCCTACAAGGTTCAGCTTCAAAGTCGAAGACTAGGAAAGTGAAAAAGAGCACCACAAAAGGAATAGCAACTGATACGGACATGTTGGAGCTCCTCACCGCCTTCAGTCCTCGCGAGAATCACCGTTTGTCCAAGAAGCTCTCAGGGCTACAAAACCATCGAGGTCGAGGCTTGAGCGCTCGCAAGATCTCCATGCGTCGGAGGGCGGGCGGAAAACCGAAAGACATCATTGCCCATCCGAAGAAACGTGGAGTAGCAATCCCCAGGTATCTAAGCCTACGAGGCAAGCTTAGGTTTCAGGGACAGCTGGCACGGCCAAAGAGGGTGGGGAGTGAGGGGGTGTCTGCGGCGTCTTCGAGGCTGCGAGACAGGCTTGCGAAGAGACGACGGCTTAAACAGGAGAAGAGGGTGGAGAATGAGGTGATGGCTATGTTTCAGGGGATGGGGTTTGGAGATGGTGACGAGGAGAGGAAGGTGGGTGAGGAATGATGAGTAGAAGTCTGGTAGCTTGTTTGAGAGATGGCAGGATTGAATTGGAACAAAGCACAACTATCAACAAATTCTCAGTTCTTTGGTCTCTCTCTCTCTCTCTCTCTGTCTCTCTCTCTAGTCCTTGTGGTTGCAAGCATGATTTAGCTTTAGTTAAGTTTCACTCCGATATATCATCTTCTCACCGAAATGAATGCCTCTTTCCTCGTTTCAGTTTCTCTTCCTTGTCTGTGTATCGTCCTAGCCAGGCAACCTACTCCATGTTCTCATGGTACCGAGAGATCACATAACATGTAAGCAGATTTTGGGACAGTGCAGGAGGGTTGATCTAGCATTATGAAGCCGTACTCTATCCTTTAGTCGTATATGACCTGGTCTTTCTGACAACTGCTATTCTCCTTAGAGGCGATGATATGCAGTATTTAAACCCGCACAATAAGGTCGAGCTGAGGCTTTTGTTAATTAATTGCTCAGGTTGTAGAAGTGGGGGATAGTCAGATTCGCGCAATGCTTCTAAATTTGTAGCTATCCCCTCAGCCCTCCGCTCTGTTCCACTCGTTTCCCACCTACCGTCACACACATTTAAACCACCACCGTCAAACCCAAATGTGCGCGCATATCTGGATACGTACACACCGATATTGAACGAACCTCAGCCGTCAATTCTACAAGATAAATGACCAGTCGAGCCTTTTTCGCGTAGACGAAACCCTACCCTTTTTCAACCTGAGAGCCTTACTTACTCCGTCAGGATACAGCAGATTCTATAAATAGGCAGAGTGAATTTTACATGCTACTCTAAAATCACTGTATGTTAAGTCACGGCCAATGCGACTCTTGAGGACTTATTGGACATGTCTTGTTTGTTTGTTAGTACATGCTTCTGACGGGTAATTTCGGTAACTTGAATGCTCTTGTGGCTCTTTTGAAAGGCTAGCTATAGTAAATGCTGCTAAGACTAAATCGCTCTATCTATTTCTTCATCCATAACCAAATCTCGCTCGCAATGGCCACACTTGGAACATCAACCAGTCTATAAAAGATCTCCGAAGCCGAAGCGACCACAAGAAGACACACGATGAAACACACGAAGGTCCCGAGTTCATGGTTCGTCCCCCTGTCATGCATATACAAGTAAAGCCTGACGCCAGCCGTGTAAACAATTAGAGACTGTACAAGAAAAACACCTAACTAGCAATCAGCGTGATGTCAAGTAAATAGAGAAGGAACACTTACTGAAGCTCCTCTTCCCCATCTCCACAAATACCCTCCACCTTAACACCTTCTGGCACCCCTCAAATGTCTCCACTAACAACATAACCCCAAGCACAATGAGATAGTTGTCATCTCGTGCTTGTGGTTGATCAAGGTCTAGTCCCTCATTTAACGGCCCTGAATTATACAGCCCAGTATGGCCCTTCAACTCCGCCTTCCTATAATCAGGCCTCCAAGCAATAAACATATACTGTAACAACACACCCACAACCACCATTGTCACATACAGCGGCCAAAGTGGCATACTCTTCTTCCCTACCCTAAAACCCTGAAGTGATTTGGTGCGGAAATCCATATTAAGCACCGCATCAGCGAGCAAGAGACCAGTAATACTATACCAAGCCCAGCTCTGCACCCACCACGCTGTCAGCACAAACACACCCAACGCCTTCACGCGCCAACTCGGCCGTGTATAAGGCACGATGATCATAGACATGTATACCGTGTACGACTGCTGGAACAGCACTGACACGATCCAGAACGTGCCAGATGGGAAAGCGCGGTTTGCAGCTTGGGAGGAGTAGTTCGTTGTGACCCAGAAGAGATCGAAGAGAGAGTTGAAGTAGACGAGGAAGTTACGGAACTGGGTTGGGACTGTGGTTGAGATGTTGCCTGTAAGGGATAGAAAGTTGGAGATGTGTTGCGTGGATGTTGGGGAGGCGCTGAATGCGGCGGCCGAGAGCGAGAACGCGATGAGCGCGGGTATCCATAGTCGGATTCCGCGGCGAAAGACCGAGGATGCGCAGACGGAGCGGTTTGTATCGAGTAGGAAGGAAAGGCAGAGCGTTCGAGCACTGAGGAGGACGATGAAGGAGTAGATCAGAGACTCGTTCCAGAAGAGGACGGAGAGGGTTTTGCGCAGAATGATGGCGTAGAGGCTGCCGGTGATGTTGGCGGAGTTTGCGACGGCGGTGGGGAGGAAGGTTTGGAAGAAAACGAAGAGGAAAGATTGAAGTACAAGGAGGCCACGTAGGCCGATCAGGTAGTCTTGGGATGGGAGGTGGAAGGGCGAAAGTGAGGTGGATGAGCTAGATGGGAAACAAATGTGTGATAATTGGAATTTCATTTTGTGTTTCGCTTGCAAAACTCTACGCATAAAGGGATGCTCGTATAAAAATATATTTACAAACAACAAAATTCGCAACGCAGGCTTTTCCAGAGACTTCACCCCCAGGGCTGGAACGGCTCCTAAATCTACCACAGTGGGACATCCCACCCCCAGCACTCCGTGGGGGAGCCGAGATCACTGCATGGATCTAGCCAGGCACAACATTGGGTTGCCCTTACCTAGCGTACGAGTGAGTGCATTATATCTCAGCTATAACCCGGAATCTGCACGTTGTTGATATTGAGATATCGTGTAAAGGGGTAGTTGCATATGATAGTGTGGTAACCAACGTTGTGATTCTTCCTGGCGCAAGCCACAACGGCATCTAACGAACGCAGATCACCACAGAGGGTCTCTCTGTTATCTAGTTCAGTGTAAGCTATTATTGCGAAGCTAAAAGATCTCACATGTGAGCTGTGGCGTAATATTTGCAATACACCAAGTAACAGTGTTGGAAAATTGAAAGTATGAGGCATATCCCGAAGCACCTTGATTTCATCAAGCTGAGAAACTGATGTTCGATGGAGAGTGGGCAGCCACTGCATCATGCGAAGACATCAAAGTTAAGCGCCAATTAAAGGCGTGCTAAAGGCTTTGCAGTGTGCAACGTCAAGGGACAAGACGTTCCACCACCGAAACACAGGCTCATGTTTGCACTTCCGAAGCCACAGGAGTCTTCACTGAATATTCTAGAGTAAGGCTAGGAAATGTCGTTTGGTGTGGTCTGGATGATTGGGTTAGAAAGCCGAGGGCCCACTTCGCTCGCAGATAGATTTATAGATATATTTGACGAAAACTGGTCTGCAAGATAATTGTGCATCAACGAGAAATCGTCCAATAGGTTGCAGAGCACAGATGATAAGAACTAGGCACCATCAGCCTAGGCGTTAAAAGCGTGGCGAGGACAAAGACTCGGTCGGATATAGATCATCGATGTTGTGGCATAATGACAAGATAGAACTTGCATTACTTAAATTATCATCTTCTAGTGCAATGAATTTGGTGGCTTTCGTGAGATGCACACGCTGAGGATGGATCTGTGGACCGCAACTGCGGTACAGTACTACACATAAAGTCTGTGTGCGCCGCCCAAATTACACCAAAAGTCACCTATCTGCCTGCGC
>BLYF01000096.1:10258-25278 GCA_014905255.1 Herpotrichia juniperi
AAGTAGTATAGTCTTGTTATTTAAAGTAGCTTAAAAGGTTCTTTGCAAGAACAATTATAGCCTTATAAAATTCTCTACTGCAACTGCCTCTCTTTAACTTCTATATATACTAGATAAAACTCTCTAGTATACTATAATAGAGGACTAAGGCTATATTAGAGATATTAGTCTCTTTGCTTAAGCTGCTTATAGCTAGTAGAATTGCGTTAACTACTACTTTAAACTATACTAGAACGCCTTTTTTATTAGTTGTTGTACTATCTATACTAAGGTAGCTTAGAATTTTAGCTACGCTCTAAACGTTACTTTTATACGCAAGATATACAATTGTTCTCTTAAGTTTACTAACTACGTAGCGCTTTTTAATATTGCGTGCTAGTATATCTAGCTTTAAGAGAGGCTCTTTATACTTTACTACTTAGTATTTAATATTTGTTTAGATAGTTAGGTAGTAGATTAGTATTATAGAGAAAAGCTTAATATATATTTTTTTAAATAGTGCTGCCTTTAGCTTAGGTAAAAGTATAGCTGTTATAAGCGTTGTTAGAATCTTATATAAGTTAATCTAGCTTATACGCTAGAAGATAAGTTAGAAGCAGCTACTAGTAATAAGTAGGTAATAGCATTTGTTAATAACAATATAAGTAATAACTTCTAGTATAGTATTACGTTAAAAGTAGAATTAAAGTCTCTCTAACTTGTCTAGCGTTTCTAGTATAGTAAAGAGAAAACTATACTAAAAGTCTTTTATCTTACTTATTTATACTTAGCAGCTAATGTTTAGCTCTACGCAGCGTTGTATAAGGTTAATTTAAAGCGTAATAAGTAGCAGAAAGACAACTATTAACCTATATATAGGTTAGAAGGTAGGTAGTATAAAAAAAAGAAACTTTTCTCTACTTATCTAATTTATATATATAATAGAACTCTTACTCTCTAGAATAGCCTGCAGCGCCTTGTACTACTATTCTTAGAAGGTAGCGTTTAGTCTATATATCTATTACAGCGTCTAGAAGGTATTAATTCTTAGGTAAGCCTTTACCTACTAAAGCTTAGCTATAGGCAGCCTAAAAAGTTCTACTCTCTTGTTTTATAAGCCTAACAGAACGTCTAGCGTTTTAAAGGACAAACGCTTTCTTTTATACGCTATTTTATTTCTTTTATGCTACTTTGTAATAGTAGAAGGCTACTCTTAGAACACGTGCTACTAAATAAAGTTGTAAAAGAAGAAATCCTCTTTTATTATACTAGTAGTGTTATAGAAGCTATAAAATACTCTACTTAGCAACTTAGTATATATATTACTAGCAATTTTAGAACTATAGCTAGCTTGTTAGTTAAATGCATTAGACTTAGCTTTATTAATAGTAGCGCTAAAGTTAGATATGTTAAAGTAATTGTTAATATTAAAGTTTATTAACTTCTAGCTAATAGCAATAATAATATACCTCTATAAGTGCGTAGTAATTTTTTAGCTAAAGTGCTTAATAGACGCCTCTTAGAAGATAGCTTGTAGTTAATATAACAACGTAAAGCGCCTGCTCTAAGAGTTAGGCTATATAAAGAGACTTAGCGCCCTCTTTACTTGCGTGTCTATAGGCTCTATAGCTATTATTTCCTCTAGCGCCTGCGTAAAGAAGTAGACAAGCTAGTAGTACTAGATAAACTAGTTCTTTATCTTCTTAAGTAGGTAGTAGGCAATAATTTTAGAAGTTCTCTATTTATTAAAGCCCTTGTAAAAGCGCAGTATAATAGCAAGGCGCTTACGTATAACAAATATATTCTACAGCCTACCTATAATAGAATTTGTCTATTGTGCACTCTTTAGTTTAGTGCCTTGTAGTAGCAGGCCTCTTATAAGATACGCTAATACTTTAAGTAGTAGCTCTAGTTGTTTAACGTTTTTAGTATACTTTGCAATCTTGCTATAGTTAGCTATTTTATTGCTATACACAAACTATATAAAATAACGTTGTTTAACTTAATTCTAAATCTAGTCTTTCCCTATATTAAACAAGTGTCTATTAAGTAGGTTAATTAGAAAGCTATAGTACTTATTATAGTTGTAAAAATTGTCTATAATCTTGTTTTATAAAATATATAGAAAGTCTGCCTCTTTGTTAGCAAACGCTAGTTTTAGCAGCAGGCTATAGTATTCTTTATAAAGCTTTATAACTATAGTATTTATATTATTAATGTCTACTTTAGTATTCTAATAAGTAAAAGACCTACTTGCCTAGTTTATAAAGCCTTCTATTTAAACTAAGTACGCTGCCCTATATTTATATAATAGAGTATTAATTATCTACTTAAACAACGTATTTGTTCTACAAATTATAAAGGTATTTATATATTACCTAGCAAAGAATATAGGTCTAGTCTTAGTATATATATAGACGCTGTAGACGCTTATATCTTCTACTATGCTGTTGTTAAACAACTTAGAGGTCTCTTTACTTAGTAATAATATCTTTTAGCTTCTTAATCTAATATTAGTAGCATGCTGCAATACGCAGAAGTAGGTATATTTAATATACGCAGTAAAAATACTGTAGTATATAACAAGCTTGCTAAATCTATTTCTATTAACTGCTTAGGTAGCAAGGATTATTAGAAAGGCTAGTTTATATTTATAAGTAGTAGTTAATTATTATAGAAGTATAAAGTAGAACTCTTAATATAGCGTCTTAAGAAAAAAAAGAGTTATTCTATTGCTAATAAGTACTTTAACTTCTATTTAGATTTTTTTAGCGTCTGCTTATTTTAGGTAAATTACAACACGCTTTTATACTCTTTTCTAGAGTTTTGTTATTTTAAACTTTAGAAGTACTACCTCTTTACCTAGCGTAGCTATACGCTAGATAAATATAAATATTTCTTAGATAACGTGCACTTTGTTGTTACGTCTTTAAGTATATATAATAAGTAGCTTTGTAATAATAGTATCTATTTAGTTTTATATAATCTTCTTGCGCAATATCTTCTCTGTACTAGTTACTATATTCTGCTATATAGCTTCTAGGTTATAAATGTATTTCTATAGTACTACTTTTTTCTCTATGCTGTCCTCTTGCACTAGAGACTAGATAAGGCTCTAGATATATTTAAACTTTAGGCCTACTAGCAAGGCCTACTATTACGTCTTTATAAGCTAGGTACTTGTATTTACATTATTAACTAGCAAAACTATAAAGCTTAGTTCTATTAACACCTCTTATATATTAGAAATACCTTAGTTTACTAATATATTAAAAAGCAAGCTAGCTTTAGGTAGTATATTAGTAGGCTTAAAGTTACTAAATACTTTAAACTAGAACAATACTGTTCTATTTGCGCGTAAGTATTTTAAGAGACATTAGTATATAGTGTTAGGTTTCTAGAATTTAGTAGTAGAATATATGCCTTACTTATTGCTACTAATAGTTGTAGTAATACTATATATATCTTTAAGATGCCTAACTTAATTTGTCTACTTAGGTTTTATAATATACTAGCATATAGAAGAATTTGCTTTATAGAGAACGTAGTTATACTACAAAGCAAGGCTACTAATATAGTTAATAGAGCTTGTAGAGTAGAGAAAGTCTTTAAAAAGCTTAATAGTAGGTAATAACTTTATTTTTACCTTAATAACTTAGCGCTGTTGTTTAAGTATGCTTTTATAGTAAACGTTAAAATACTTTACAATTTTGTTGCTACCTACACTATATTAGCATAAGTAGTAGATAAGCAACTTGTATTTAAAGTAGTAGATAAAGAAGGCTTTTAATATGCTATTAAAGTTAGTATAATAGAGTAAAACGCAAGAGACAGCGTATATAGAATAGCTTATTTTTAATTTACGCAAATTCTTAGTAGCAGAATAAGAATAGAGTAAATAGTATATAAGTATACTTTATAGTAATCTACAAAATCTATACAATATAGCAATATACAGGTATAGAGCAAGAGTAATAGTAATAGGTTTAGATATAGTATAAAGCGCAAAATAATTAATTAAGAATAGTAAAGTAGTAACTACTCTTCTATAATATACAAAGTAGTAGTAGATAAAGATAGCTAGTAAATATTTTTTAGTAAGAAATATTGTAAAGAAAGGCATATTATTAGTTTACTTCTTTGCTAAAGGTAGAAAATAAACTTTAAAGCAATAATATTTTAATTACGCTCTAGCTAACTTTAGCTAATTTTTATATTATAATTAGTTTCTTAGTATATTTACTTTCTATTTTATATATAACTATACTTAACTTTCTCCTTTATACTATCTTGCCTAAGCTAGCTACTACTAACCTTAATCTAGATTTTGTTAGCGTTGCTTAGAAGATAGCCTCTATAAAAAGCGCAATTTAGTTGTCTTTTACTAGTAATAGAGATTATAGTATCTTTTTTTACTTAAGTTTTTAGAATGCAGTTTTATAGCTTTATAAATATAGTAACTGCAAATTGCTTCTGTAAGCAATTTAAGAGAAATATAATAAAGAGAGCGTACTAGCTACTAGCTGCTCTAAACTTAAGGCCTCTTTATTGCCTTCTTAGGCTCTAAAACAAAAACAGACAGCAAAAGGCAACAGTTCTAGCGTAGCTAAATATAATAAGACGCTAGAAAAGAACCTTGCAGCAAAGAGAATAGAGGCGTAGATAAAGTAGTTTTAAAACTTGCAAGATACTAACGCTGCAGTTCTGCTAGTATATAGTAAAGAGCGTACACGCTATAGCGTCTTCTTAGGCGCCTAGCTAGCTACTAAAGCTATTAGAATAGACTAAGTAACCTAAATAATATATAGTGCCTACGTTGTTGCAAGCTTAGAGGCTCTAGAGGATTAGTAGAAGATTATACGCATATAGCAATAAATATATAGAGATACGCAAGGTATTGCGCTAGTTTATTGTTAGCATTAAATTGTGCTTATACAAGCTTAAGATTTTAACTCTAGTATAAAGTTGTTCTGCGCAATACAAGATAGCTAGCTTACGTTACAAGATAACGCAGGCTCTATTTAGAATATAGTATATTTAAGTATAGTTAATAGAGAGTTACAAAATCTCTTTAATAGTCTAAAACAATGTTAGCAATATTGTTATATATTTACTTTCTACACCTATTTTTACAACGCCCTAGACGCTGTAGGTATAAAGTTAAAAAGAACTAGAATTTAAACCTCTACTTTAGCAAGAGAGATCTTGTTCTTGCGCTTAGTAGCTAGCAAGGAAATCTTGCAATAGAAGAATATTAATAAAACTAAAAAGGCATAAAGTGTTTAAGAAGACATAATTAAAAATAGTTAAAGGTAGTAGCTTGTGCAGAATAAATTAGGTGTAGAGATATTTACACTTATACCTTAGTTGCAAGTACTAAATTAACTAGTTAAAAAAATTCTTACGCTTAAGCGTATTAAGCTCTAGGCTAATATAGTATATAACTGCAATCTAGGTGCAGTTTAGCTAGTAGAGCAAATTAAGCCTTTATTTATTTTATATTGTATAGGTAAAAGCCTACCTAATTATTATCTATAACTTAAGTTAGTAGTAAATTAAAAGAGAGATATTATAAAAAACCTTAGTAATTTAAACACGCTGCTTAAACTACTTAAGCTTGTATTAGATTTAGATTTAAATATTAAAGAAATAAGTAATTAGTTTTCTATAGTTTATATAAATATTTAATTTAACGTTGTAATATACTACAAAGTATAGTAATTTATATATAGTTTACACGCCCTTGCAGGAATAGTAGTTTCCTGCATAGTATAACGCAGGTAAGTATATAAAAAAAAGTAAAAGTTAGTATTTACTTAATATTATAATATAATATATAGTATAGTAGTTTATATATAGTTTATATACTCTTGCAGAAACAAAAGTTTTATATATAGTTGTAATTGCAGTTACGCGTTTTCTAGCTAGATATACACTACAATTATAGCTAGTTTGTATTTAATGCCCTGCTGTAGACGCAAGTATTAAAAATATTAATGCAGAATATATACAGAGATATTGTTGCTTAGCGTAAAATATTGTTTAGAGATATTGTTCTTAGCGTAAAATATTGTTTAGAGATATTGTTCTTAGCGTAAAATATTATTCCTTAGCGTAAAATATTATTCCCTAGCAGCTAGAAATATTGTTCTTTAATTTTCCTTGCTTAACCTCTGTACAGGCTATATTTAGAAGATATTAATACAATATCTTTATACCTATGCTAAGTAGAATTAAGGCTAAATAAATAAGCCTTATCTATAAAATAATAATAAACTAAATTAACAAGTCTTTAGAATAAATAAAAATCTAAGCAAACAAGAAAAAAATTGCAGGACTAACTTTTAAGAAAAGGAATAAAGTTTACCTCTTATAAAAAAATATATGTATAAAGAAGCCTAACAACAAACTTAATAGTTTAAGAATTAGTTTATTTAAAATTACAAAACAAACTAGACTAGTTAACTATAAACTTAAATTACTAGCTTTAATAAAGAAACTATACCTAGTCTTCTATATTAGACTTCTAAAACCTGCTCTACCTAAAGTTAAAATAGTTAAAGAACCTAAATTAGAACTTCTAGAGAAATTTATAGTTAAAAACATTTTAGGCCTACGCAAATTTAGTTGTTAGTAGAAATACTTAGTTAAATAGAAAAAATACCTAACTAAAGAAAATACTTAGAAACTTATTAAGCACTTAATAAAACAAAGAGTTTAGGCAATAGTAAAAACCTTTTACTAAAAGAACCTTTAAACCTAAAATCTAAAAATAGAAGCAAAGACAAAGCGTTAAAAAAAAGAGAATTAGTAAGAAGATTAAAATTAGCCTATAACTAGCCTAAGTTAGCTAATAGTTCTAGATTTAGAAAGGTAGAATTAACTATACAGGCTATAGAATTAGATAAAACAAAATTCTTAGGCAATTTAGCTTTATTCTTTAGCTGCTTTAACTTCTTTATAGTAATAATCTTCTCTTTTTCTTAAGTAAAATGCTTCTCCTTTAACTACTCTAACTTTAACTAAAGGCGTATAGTATTAGCCTTTACTTACAATAATAGCAAACGCTTTGTACGCTTCTTGCAATTAAACTTGCCTCTCTTAGTATTAGAAAAAACTAAGAAACATTACGTTTTAGCACAAATATAATAAGTATAATAACTAGTTAATAGCTTAACTATACAACGCAGACTCTTCTCTTTACAACGCAAACAAGATATAGGCATTTTAAACCTAGTTAAGAGAATTAAAGCTATACAACAATATATAAAAACTATTAATTAACAGGTAGTACTTCTAGGTATAGTTAGGTAAGAAAAAAAATAGAAAACTAGTAGAAAGATTACCTTAAGTACAAAGAAAACTACGCTACGTATAAAAAAGCAAATCTTAGAAATAGGTTAAATTGTTAAAATAACAAGACTAGAAGAAGAGGATAATATTATAATCTAAAATAGCTTTAATAGTTGCCTTATATTACCTAACTATACGTAGACTAATTAAAGAATAGGATTCTAGGCCTTACAGCCTCTATAATTATATAACTCTAAAGGTCTTCTCTTAGTAGAAGAAGACTCTAGAATATTATATAACAAGTCTCCCCTTAGTAGATAGAGGCACTAGTTGTCTCTACTTAGCTAGAGAAGACTTGAGTGTAGAGGTAGATATATTAAGAGGCTTAGCCTTATATATAAATAGATTTTTGTAGTTATTGCCTAATATACAACCTTGTCTTTAGAATATTATTGTTTAGCCTCTTCTATAACTTAGAAGACTTACTTGTGTCTATATCTTATTATTCTATTGTTTTATACTAAGACTTAGTAAACCTAGCACGTATACCTCTATTGTTCTAACAAGCTAACTATTACAAGATTCCTCCTCTATTACTAATTAGAAGAAAACTAGAAATTACAACGTTAATACTAGAGTACCTACAGCGCTACAACTATAACTATTATCTTAGGTAGCAAATATATTCTAGCTGCCTATACTAGTATATACTTAAAGAGAAAGCAGTGCTTGTTAATTTAAGTATAAAAAAAGCTAAAAACTTTCTATATTAGAACTATATAGTATAAAAGTAGCAAGTTAGTATTATTAATAGCGTTATTATATAGGTTTTACTAGCGCTACTATTTATAGATCTTCTTTATTATACTAAAAGAAATTTAATGCTTTTTCTAAACCTTATACAACTTCTACTAGTTATTAGTAAGATTAGCGTACGCTTGCCTCTTGCTATAAAAGTAGGCAAACTTGTAAATAGCCTTAGAAAAGGTAGCTTTACTACTCTTCTACTATAGCAACTAGATATACTTAGGATTAAGCGCAAGATTTTCTAGTAATTTGTTATAGAAGACGTACGTCTTAGCTATATTAAGCAGTGTCTTAACTAAGCTATAGAATTAGAAGTATACTAAGCTATTTATACTTTTTTTTTTATATAGTATAGTAAATAGCATCTAGCTTATAGTGTTCTATATTATAGCCTATAAATACGTAGTATACTTAGTATTGCTATTTACCTAGCTGCTGTCTATATTAAAAACCTTTTATATCTAAGTATAAGCTTTAAGATAGTACCTCTTTTATAGAAACACTTCTACCTTATAATTATCTAAAATCTTATTATATAGAAAAGCGCTATCTTCTAAAGTTACTTACTTTACAAAGTTAACAAAAGTACAATCTTAATTATAAAACTATAGGTTAACTACTCTAGCTTAATATACTTTCTATTACTTATAGGCTAAAGGCAAGCTACTATCTATATACTCTAGCTTAGTATTTTTTGCGTATATAAACAAAGTTGCGCCTATAAATTAACTAACGCTAGAGTTTTTAGCAACGCTTTTAAAAATACAATTCTAGAGCTAGTTAAAGTATTAGTGCTGTAGCGCGTACCTAAGTAGCTACTTCTTTATAAAGTCTTTCTAGCAAAGGCTTTCTATAAATAAAGTAGTAGTATCTAAATTAGCAATATAAGTAAAGGCAAGGTAGTACTATAAAATATTAAAGCATCTAACTATCTTCTTTAGAGCTAGGCTTAGAACTGTGTTGTACTAAAGCTACTAGTTTTAGTAGCTAAAGTATATAGTATACTTATACGTACTATCTTAGTAAAGAGTAGAAAAGAAAATATAAATAAAAAGCAACTCTATTTCTATTACAAACCTAAAGTAGTAGTAGAGAATTTAGTATAGTAGTATAAACTTCTTAGCTACGTCTTTATAGTAGTTGTATACTAGCACTCTTAAGCTAAAATATAAGTCTATAGTAAGGTTAAAAAAGAGGTAAAGCCTTAAAAACTAACTAATTCTTTGTTAAGCAACAGCTAAGCTACTAAAAAATAAGTAAAGGCTGTTAATATTAAATATTACCTTAGTAGCGCAGCCTTTCTTGCTACTAAAGTAGTGCTATAACAAGTATAAGTTTTTAGGTAAGTACTTATCTTAGGTTCTAATATTCTCTAAAAAGGCTACTATACTTGTACTTTTAAAGGCGCCTTTATAGTCTATACTATAAACGTCTACTAGCTTTATTAGCCTAAAGCTACTAAAGACGTTTAGAAAAAGCGTTCTACTACTATATTTTTTATAGAGAAGAGTAGTAATTTAGCAAAAAGAGAAGTATATAAAGTATATATTAAAGCGTTAGTAGTGCGTTCTATATAGCTTGTCTACCTTACTATACTATTTATAGGTGCAGCCTTAGAAATTTTAAAGCTGCTTAGCTAGCTTAAGGGCTGTTAGTTCTAGTAAGTCTAGAGATATAGCAGCAGTAGTAGTAGCAAGAGAAAGAAAAGAAGAAAAAGGCAAAAAAGAAAGTAAAAAAAAAAGTAGAGAAAGAGGTAGAGAAAGAAGTAGAGAAAAAGGCAAAGAAGAAAGTAGAAGAGAAAGTAAAGAAAAAAAAAACAAAAGTAAAAGCAAAGTATTAAATAGTACTAGAGATATAGTAGTAAAAGTAGTAGTAGTAGTAGTAGTAGTAGTAGTAGTAGTAGTAGTTAGTATTGTTGTTATAGTAGTACTAAATTTAGCAAAGTTAAAAGCTAGAGAAATAGTTAGTAGGCAAAAAAGTAGAGAGGTAAGTATAGTATATAAAGATTATTATATTTACTAACTAAGATATATTAGCAGGCAGGCTCTCTAATAAAGGCTGTAGCTAAAATAGAAAAGTATTACGCTAAGCTAGAAATAAAGTACTACGCTTGCTACTCTCTTTACAAGGCTGCTATAAAGATAGCAGGCTGCGCTTCTTTAGTATCTATAGCAGCTCTTTACTACTTGCAAACTACGTAGTGCTTGCTAGCCTAGCTAAATACTGCAAGTAGCTAATACTACTACTATTCTCTAAAAAAGTAGGCTTACCTATAGAGGTAGGTAAAGTAGGCGTAAAAAAGTAAGCCTACTTTAACTTTTTACTATTATCTTTGCCTTCTTTATCTTTGTTTGCTAACTCTAGTAGCCTATTACCTACGCCTTTAATATTTGTAGTATTTTCTGCTTCTCTACCTAGCTATATTATAAGTAGAGCCTTTACTACTCTTGTATTTAGTTTGTCTACTTGCCTTATAATAGTAGTATTGTATTTATCTTACTTAGTATTAGCTTTTTACTTATATACGCAAACTTTCTCTACTTGCTTATCTATATCTACGTCTTTACTAGCTGCAAGAGCTATTGTTGTTAGCAGAAGTTAGTAGTTTACTTATAAGCTAAGTAGCTTATTACTTAGTTAACTTTTGCTATTCTAAGGAATTAGAATATTAGCGCTTGTCTAGAAGCTAATTTTAGTATATATATTAGCAAGTACGTCTCTATAAAGTAGTAGCTTATATATAACAAAGTTAGCAGGCTTAGAAAGCTAGTAGGCTTGCTAGTATTGCTATTAGTTGCTCTTCTTCTTTACCTTAGCTACTATAATAGTATTTGCGTGTTTTCTTAGCCTGCTGCTACGTAGTTTTTAGAAATAGCTAGTAGAAAGTATAGAAGTAGAATAAAGTAAAGTAAAAAAGAGTAGTAGTAGTAGTAGTAGTAGTAGTAGTAGTAGTAGTAGTAGTAGTAGTAGTAGTAGTAAGTAAAGTAAAGTAAAGTATAGTATTAAGTAAAGCTTTCTTTTTTAGATAGTACTACTTTTCTAAATTTTAAAACAATTCTCTTTTACTCTATACAAGGCTAGCGCACTAAAGCTACTATTATATTTAATATTATCTTTGTTATACTCTCTTTATCTACTTTAACCTTTCCTCTCTAACTCTAGCTGTAGGCTAGGCTACTCTTAGAGCCTTTTTACTGCTCTTTTCCTTCTACTGCACGCTGCCTATAGGCAGAAAAAAGAACTATCTTACAAAAATAAGTAGATATAAAGTATAGCTTACCTTGCCCTTGTTATACTTTTTGCTCTATATCTAGCAGTACCTAGCGTAGAATAGAGAGGTACGTTAGTAAAGATTCTAAAACAACTTTACTTTAGTTAGTGTATTCTAAAACAACTCTAATCTAGCTAGCATATTCTAAAATAACTTTAATCTAGCTAGCGCCTTTTAGAATAATTCTAAGTTTAGCTATAGCTGCTACTACTACCTTTAGACACTACCTACAGGCTAGTAACTATTAGGTAGATAGGTAGGTAGTACTTTGTATTACACTGCTACGCTTTGCAGCACATATCTAGCTATATATAGTGCAGGTTGCGCGTGCCTTAGTAAGAATTCTAAAAAAACTTTAACATAGCTTAGCGCCTCTTGCTCTACTACCTTTCTAAATTAGGTAAAGTATTATTACTATACTTACTTTTTTACCTCTATAACTACTTACTACTACTTTTCTACAGCTAAGCTAACCTTTGCACGCTGCTTGCTGTACTCTCCCTTCTTAATTACGCAAAAAAAATTGCTATGTTAGGTTAGACCCTTAGTACACTTTTAACCTTTATTTTTAACTAGCTATCTATTCTTTCTTGCTAGATAAATTTAAACTAATTAAAGGCTTTCTTGCCTAGAATCTAGACTATACGCTTTAATAGATTTGCTAGTAGACTACGCGCGCAAAGCTTTTGCAATTTATTTAGAATATCTATAAGAATTTAGCACGTAACAAAGGAAACAAATACTCTAACTAAGAAATAGTATAAAACAATAAAAATAAGCTCTCTACTTAAGAAATAGTATAGAACAATTAAAACAAGCCTCTTACTTAAGGAACAAAGAAAAAACGTATACTAAAGAAAATAACAAGCTGTACTACAAACTAAATGCTTATAAATAAAATAAATTTAGACTTTATACAAATAGTAGCAAGTACTTAAAATTAGAAGTATGCAAAGGCGCTAGAGAGTTTATTAAGTAAAAAGCAAAAGTATAGAAATTTTGCAAAGAAGCTACTAAGTGTTAAAGTTAATACTATATTCTAAATAATTAATAAAGTAGTAGCAGTTAAAACAATAAAAGTTTTTAGAGACTAGCAAGCAATTTTTATAGTATAAAAAAGACAAAATTAATATAGCAAGAAGTTGTTTTAAATAGTTGCTATACTACTTAGCAAACTTGCAACGCAAGAAGCTTTTATACTTTAAAATAGTATAAGTATAAGAAGTAGCAATCTTGTTATTCTATTACCTCTAGATAATTAGCTACTAGACAAAGCAGGCTTAACTGCGTTAAAGATAAAGACATTTTGCTACAAATACTTTAATATATAGAAGACTTAGGTAGATAGAATAGCAAATAATATAAAGTACAAGTAGAAAATAAATAAGCTGTATAAAAAATATAATTAACTAAAGAAGAAAATTAAAAAGTAGAATTGTAGTACAAGAGCTAGAGAAATTAAGTATATAGATTAGGCAAAGAAGTATCTCTTTAGGTTAATATACAAGAGAGACTTTAGGTAGCTGCCTACAAAAGCAATAGATCTAGACCTCTAAATAGCCTTTAGAGACTAGTTAGATTAGAGAAAAAGATAAAACGTTCTAAAGAAGCAATTTAGAGGTATTAAAATCTTTAGACTATTGCTACAAAGTCTAGTTTTTAATACGTTTATAGAAAAGACTCTAACTTAGACAAGACTTTTGTAGTAGGCTAAAATAGTAGCTAAATACAACAAGGATATAATTAAAATAGTAGCTAAATACAACAAGGATATAATTAAAATAGTAGCTTAGATAAAGCTATTGTTTCTAGCATATATAAAAGAAAGCAAACTACTACCTAAATTTGCGTTTTTTAAAAACCTAGATAGCTACTCTTGTATAACTTAACTATTTACCTTATTTCTAGAGTAAGTTACGTATATAAAACTATATATTATTAATTCTAACTTGTAGATATAGTAATAACAAGCAGAATAATAATAGTATTAGAACGTATAACAAAAATAACAATAATATTTATATTTCTTCTATAGTTTACGTTAATATTTAAAAAGATATAAAAAGCAGTAATAGTAAAATTAGTATTCCTTTAACTAGTTTAGCAACTTAATTTGTATATATTATTAAGAGGTATTGTCTTATAGCAACATATACTATATATATATTACTAGTACATAGTACTCTATAAAAAGGGGGTATTTAATAAAGGCAATATATATTACCTTTATTAGATACCTTTCTTCTATTTCTAGCTTCTTATCTTAGCAGCAATTTAGTATTTAAATTATTTAGAAATACAAGATTCCTTTTAGTTAATATTTACTTAGTGCAAAATAAGCAAGACGTTTTATTTAATATTAACTAGAGTTGTTGGATTAATATCTACTAAATGCGTATATTGTGCTACACAATATCTACCTAGTGTTAAATAAGCAAGCTTTTTTGTTTAATATCTACTAGGTTAGCGAATTAATATTAACTAGAATTAATCTCTGTATAAGCTATATTTACAACAATATTAACTTAATATTGTCTAACCTATATATATTAGGCAAGAAAGAAAACAGAAAACTAGTAGAAAAATTACTTTAAGTATAAAGGGAACTACGCTATATATAAAAAAACAATTCTAGAAATAGGTTAGATTGTTAAGATAACAAAGCTAGAAAAAAGAGATAATATTACAATCTAGAATAGCTCTAGCTGCTGCCTTATACTACTTAACTACACGTAGACTAATTAGACCTACAGGACTAAGAAGAAACTCTAACAAGAAATTATATAATAATATTTTACTAAAAAATAAAGAGACTTAATATTCTACTAAAAAATAAAGAGACTTAATATTTTATCTAGATTCTAAAGTACTCTCTATAAAAACTCTAGAATAGTAGAAATAGGTTAACTACTAAGAAGTATATAGAGAGATAGTATCTTTGTAATAAACAGTTCTTTGTAGTTATTGCTTAATATACAACCTTGTCTTTAGAACTTTATTGTCTAGCCTCTTTTGCAACCTAGAAAACTCTTAAGTGTCTATTATTAATTGTTTTATTGTCTTATTCTAGAACTTTAGTAAACTAGCAAGTATTTACATGTTTTAACAAAGCTAACTTTACATGCTTCTCTAACTCTCTTTAATTAAGCAAGACTCTAGAAGTAGAACGTTAACAGCTTAGTATTAGAAAAAACTAGCAAACAACGCGCCTTTATATAAATATAGTACGCGTAATACCCTATTAATAACTTTATAATATACTTAAAACTACATTTTCTATAATAAGAATAAAGGCTAGCTATCTTAGCTTTAGTTACAAGAACTAATATAATACAACGCTAATATTTTATAGTTAAGTAGTAAGCAATATTTCTAGGTATAGTTAAGTAAAAATAAAAATAGAAGACTAGTAGACAAATTACCTTTGTTATAAAGAAAACTACGCTACGCACAAATAAATAAATCTAGAAATAAGTTAAATTATTAGAATAATAAAAGCTAGAAAGAGATAATAATATTATAACCTAAGCTAAGTAGCTACTGCTTTATACTACCTAACTATACGTAGACTAATTATTAGATATAAGTGCTATATTTTAATAATACTTAGATATATTATATAATACTTAGATATATTATATAATACTTAGATATATTATATAATACTTAG
>BLYF01000096.1:30100-47730 GCA_014905255.1 Herpotrichia juniperi
CTGGAAAGTAGTCAAGACCGACAGCGCTGGAGATGAGGGGCTTCCGGTGAGCGAAACTTAAGTCTAAAGCGGGGTATGGGCTGAGACTAGATAGCCCCTCAACAAGAATGATTTACACAACCAACACCTGCTTTCAATTGCGCGTCAATTTTCACACACACCTTACTTTCAGGCTTTGAAAAGTCAAATATTATGGCTGAAGTTATAGCGTCATTGGGCTTCTGTTTCGGAGCCATTAGCTTTGTCACCAGCACCCTTCCGAATGCCATCAAGTTTGAGGCAATATATCGCGAACACCATGATCAATTGAACACTTATCGAACCCGTTACGCAAAGTGTCAGTCCAAATTTGATGATTGGCGCTTGAAGTGGGGTGCCTGGGACATTAAAGAGGGACTGGTTAATGTTCAAGATGTGCAGAAAGAGATAGAGAAGGCATTGCAAGAAGAATTAAGACGAACTTTTAGACATTATGCGTTGGACCAGCCAGGCAATTTGTGGCTGAAAATAAAGAGTTGTTTGGACAGAGGTCGACCTCCGAGCCTGCAAGACTTGGAAGACAGTGCTGTTACAGTTGCCAGAGGCATTGCATTCGCGTTTTATGACAATGATCGGTTCGAACGTTGGCTCATTCGTTCTGAGCAGGCTGTGGATGCACTGCACCTTTTTTCGGCAAACGATTTCGAGAGAAAAACAGCTGGACACTTTCCCATCAATAGCAACATGTCAATACCGATTGCTGACTGTGAAAGAATTCGGAAAATGGTACTAGGTATGAAAAACTTGACTACAAAGCTCTATGAGGAGCGCACATGCCATGCAAAGAGCACAAAGCGATGGGCTCTGGAACTTCGAACTCCCGACACCTTTGGAGACATCAGAAATTGGAAATACCATGAAGAAGTTCGGATAGATTATGTCTATTTCGTACAGACGGAAAGTAATGTTGAAGAGGAGAGACGGCTCTGCATTCATTATTGTGAAGACGAGAAACCGGTAATAGACTGGCCCTATATTGTTAATGACATTCCAAGCCCAACGCAGACAACAAAAATTGTTGTGGAAGCCCCGAACCCCCCATTGGAGAAGACACGTCGCTTAGGAGAGCTGTTTCAGGAAGGGTTCTTCGAAACATGTTCCGAGCACATAGCATGGCAACGAGACCGTGCACAACTGGTCAATGGGTTGACTAACTGGGCTCTGCTGCTGTGGGATACCAACTGGACGACCAACATGTGCTGCTACGGATTACGAAGCGAGCGTATGGCGTCCGATCAGCCTTGTAGAGCATACACTTTTACGCTGGGAGAATGTGTTCAAGAGCATTGTCGGCATCATAAGTCTAAACTACGAAACCTTGGAATAGTCCTCATTGAAATAGTTTTAACAACTCCAATAAGATGCAAACAGCACAATGGCAATGTGGAATTCGAAAAATGGAACAGGGGCTCTTTAACATGGACTCAGGTATCTGAACACGATGTTTTGCGAGACGTGAAAGCAAAATCTAAATCAGCTTCATTCACAGATGCTGTTCGGTTCTGCCTCGTTGAGCGTTCAGATCTCTCAGATGAATCAGGGAAAGCGTTCCAACCGGAACTACTTTTCAGATGTATTGACCGAATTTATCAATCGTAAGTATTGTTAATAACAAGGCCATTGAATCGTGCTAACCGAACAATAGTCTCAGTACTTGGTGCGAGGTAGAGCTTGGTAGCCCATTCTGGCAATCGTTTATACTGTCCATTCCAGGTGGAAAGTGGCCAAGAGAAGCGCTTGAAAACATTCCGCCACAAAAAGAGGAACACATGCCTGGAAGTTGGAACACGTAAGCTTGTTATTTTTGCTTCGTACTAAATTACCCGTTGTTAACTATAATATAGTTAGTGCTAAAGCAAGCTTTTAGGTTTTAATAGCAATAGACATCCTTCCTAGCAGAAAGCGTTTAGAATGTTTGCAACACAACGTCAGGAAAACTTGGGTTTGCCAAGGCGTAGGCGAAAATTTATTTGTAGCAAGTAGAGCTATCTACTAGCTGCCTACTATTAAGGCAAATAAAATGTAGTAATTCTAGTAAAATAGGTAGATATAGTATATCTAGTAGGTAGAGTAAATAGAGTAGGTACAGTAGGTAGAGTAGGTAGAGTAATCTACGCAAATTAAGCGAAAATGGCGAAACTGGCGAAACTAGCGAATCTGGCGAATCTAGCGAATCTAGCGAATCTGGCGAATCTGGCGAACGCGGCGAATCTAGCAAACAGCTACTAACTACTAAAACTTAATATAGCTATATCTTTTTATCTATATATTAAAACAAGCTAGTTTTTTAATATTTAGCTTGTGCTACTATATATCTAGAATTCTAGAGACTTAGAATATAATATTTAATTACGTAAGCAAAGTTATAAAAACTGCTAAATTTATTAGTATTTTGTAGCTTATAAAGCATTTTATAGCTACTATTTTTAGTAATATAAATCTATAAATAGTGTACGCTTTACCTAATTAGGCAATATAGCTATATATAGTACTATTTCTATTCTATAGTAGCTGCATAGCTTTTACTATTTAATATTAAAAATAAAAACTTAATAAAGTTAAATAATACTCTAGATATAGCTATTATAAAAACTTAAATACTTTTTAGTTAAGTTTTGCTACCCTTGTAATAATACTTGCTAGTGCTCTAGTACGCTAGAACTTTAACATTTTCTAAATATTTTTAGTTTAAACTAACTAAACCTTAGATTTTAACTTAGTAGAATATAGTACTATTTATATAACTATAAGTAGTAGTAGTAGTAGTAGAATAGACTTAGCTAGATTTTCTAGAATATTTTTTTAGCTTGGCAAATCTACTAGAATAGGTAATCTACGCAAGCTAAGCAAGAATAGCAAACGCAGCAAATCTAGCAAAACTAGCAAAACTAGCAAACGCAGCAAATCTAGCAAAACTAGCAAACGCAGCGAATCTAGCAAATCTAGCAAATCTAGCAAATCTAGCGAATCTAGCAAATCTAGCAAATCTAGCAAACGCAGCAAACGCGGCAACAACAGCAACTCTAGCAGCAACTACTGCTACTACTGCTACTGCTGCTAGCGCTAGAGCACTGTTAATTAACAGTTAATTAACTGTTGTTTTTTTTAGAGTAGAGCGAATCTAGCGAATTAACTAATTGCGCGGCTAGCTAGCTGCCTGCTAGATATTTGCCTAGATTAGGTAGAAAACTAAGAGTTAAATTTTCCTAACAAATTTTATTCTATTACTAGTACTAGTAAATCTTTTAAGTTCTAGAACTCTTAGTTTAATACTATAGTATATATATATATAGTACATGTACGTAGTAAAACAATATAAAAACTACTATATATTTACTTTTATATTATAGCTAGCTAATAACTATTTGTAATGTAGAGCTATTTTTTATTTAGAATTATAGAAATATAATATAGTAGCTAAGTTATTTATAAATAACGTTATATAATACAAAGAAGAGAACGTATTTAAAGATAGTATTATATTCTTAATATAGCAAAGTATTTAAATTAGCTAAATTTACTTATAATTACTAAACCTTTACAGCAATATTTATATAGTGTAAAAAAATAACTTAATTTACTTCTTCTAATTAACTTAGCTTTTATTTTGTTCTTTTTTACTTCTTTTCTTTGCTTTTTATCTACGCTTTGTCTACTAGTTATCTTAATACCTGCTAGAGGACTTTAACGTAGTCTAATAGCTTTTTCTTCTAGTCTAAGTTTCTACCCTTCTTATACGCTTAGAGGAATGCCTCTTAGTACTTAGATAGCTTTATATATTATTAGAGCCTCTATTCTAGCCTATATAGCAACTAAAGCTGCTTATTTAAGAATATAGAATTACTAGTAGCAATAGTAAGTTTGTTAAGGTGTATTCTATACCTAAGGATAAAAAGCCTTACTTAGGCGCTATAGTGTCTTTTATTAAGTTATAGCTATAGCTCTTAGAGATCTACTTGCTTTAATAGAAATTTGTACTTCTTTACTCTCTATCTTATAGGCTACTAAGGTAGCTGTATAGTAATAGCGTTGTAATAGCCTGCGTTTCTTATTAAGTTAAAGTTATTAATAATAAGAAGTAATACGCTGTAGCAAATAGCTTAACTAATAGGAATTTAGTACTTTAGGTACTAAGATCTAATTAAATAAATTAGTTTATAGAATTAGAGTAAGAAGGTATAGCTTACTATACTAATAGTAAGTATAAAACACAAGCACAAAGACTCTAATACAAATATTTAGAAAAATTGTATTATAGTATTACTAAGTATATAAAACTATAGTATTACTCTTTTTACTTAAGAAAATACAAAGAATTGCTATAGTTAGCACTACTAATCTTCTCTCTATTAATTCTATCTAAGGTTTATTCTCTTATTAGTTTATTAAGTCTCTAGTTATTAATATAGCTATAGGTTAAAACTAACAACTCTTTTACTCTACAATAGTAATAGCGTAGTAGGCGTAGTATATACAAAGTTTATAGCTATAATTAATATTGTAGTAATAGTAGTAATAGTAGTAATAATATATAGTTTATAGTATAGAAGTAAAGCTTTAAATTCTTCTTTTTATTTTCTTTATTAGGTACTTGTCTATAGGCTATATAAGGCTTTTACATATTTTTACTATTGCTAATTTAGTTAGTTGTTAAAGTATATAAACTATAGTAAAGTTTTAATTATAGTAATTTTTGCTTAAGTGCTAGGCTTGCACTTATTTATTATATTGCAAAGTAAACTAGACCTTGTTCTAGCAATACTTGTTGCTAGTTAATAATAATATATAGCATTACCTTATAGTGTTAATATAAAACAGCTTTTATCTCTCTCTATAGCAAGGCTATGCAAAGCTTTATAAGAAAACTAAAAAAAAAAAAAATTTATACTAAACAAATTTTTTTATAATTAAATAGCACAAAAGATCTTAACAACTAAGAAACTAAATATTCTAAGTTTCTAATATAATAAACTCTTGTTAAGGTAATATAGTAGAGGCCTTAGAGTTAGAATTTAAAAAAATTCTATCTAAATTTTAAATAAAAGTTTATAAGTAGATAAAGAATAGTTTATTATCTATAAAAAAGTAATAATATAGTGTAATAAGTACTATATTTAGCAAGGTAAAAGTAAAAATATAAATATAAAAATATAAAAGTTAACTATATATTATATTTTATATAAAAAAATTTAAAGCTTTTATAAATAACAAGCTAAATTCTAAACTATATTGTAGTATTTTAGAATACTAAATAATTTTTTAAAAAATAAATATATACTTTATATATTAGATATTATTTTAGCAACTTTTATAAATAAAAAGCTAAACGCTAAGCTTTATTTTAGCATTCTAAAATACTAAAATATTTGTTAAAAAATAAAAATATACTGTAAGCATTAGATATTATTATAGTAGCTTTTTAAAAAAAAAGCTAAGAAAGATTATTATAAATATAAACTTAAAAAAATAAAGATATATACTTAGCTTAAATAAAACTTTTAAAAAACTAATAATTTACTTACTATAAGTACTATCTTTATACTTATAAAAATATTATTTATACTAAAATTTTAAATTAAAACTTTAAACTAAAAGATATACTCTTTAGCTTAAATTTAAAATAAGAATTAATAGTATTAAAATATATTATAAAACTTTTCTTAGCGTATATTTTAAATAAAAACTTAAGCTAATTATCTATTTACTTTTTAAAGATACTATATTAGAAATAAAATAGATATATTTTTTAATAAATATTTTAAACAAGTTCTTTAAATTAAAAAGAATATATTCTTTAGCTATAGTTTTATATATAAACTTATAGTAATAGAACTAAAATATAATATAGAGAATATACTAATATCTTTGTTTTTTTACAGCAATATCTATACAGCGTAAAAAAATAACTTAATTTGCTTCTTCTAATTAACCTATTTGCTTTTTATTCTTTATTTACTTAATCTTAATTTTCTTTTTGCTACGCTTTGTCTACTAGTTATCTTAATACTTGCTAGAGGACTTTAATGTAGTTTAATAGCTCTTTTTTCTAGTCTAAGTTTCTACTCTTTTTATACGCTTAGAGAAATGCCTCCTAGTACTTAGATAGCTTTATATATTATTAGAGCCTCTGTTCTAGCCTATATAGCAACTAAAGCTGCTTATTGTTATAATCTAGAATAGCTCTAGCTGCTACCTTATACTACCTAACTACACGTAAACTAATTATTTCTTCTAATAATAGGTACTTCTAATATATTACGTAGAACAACTTTACCTTAGCAAGGAGAGCTACTTTAGATTACGTAATATAACTCTACCTTAGTAGACAGGATTGTATTACAACCTTATTTTAGCTAATAGAGCTAAACTAACTACTAAAAAGTATATAAAGAGATAGTGTTTCTATAATAGATAGCTTTTTATAGTTATTACTTAATATACAACCTTGTTTTTAGAACTTTATTATCTAGCCTCTTCTGCAACTTAGAAGACTCTTAAGTGTCTATTATTAATTGTTCTATTATTTTATTCTAGAACTCTAGTAAACTAGCAAGTATTTATATATTTTAATAAAGCTAACTTTATATACTTTTCTAACTCTCTTTAATTAAGTAAAACTCTAGAAGCAAAACATTAATATAATAACTACTAATAAATATAGAAACTTTATTAAAGTCTTCTTTTAGAACAAATACCTAGAAAACCTTTAAACTAAAAGACTAAGACTTTTCTAAAACTCTCTTAACTTTCTAGAACCTTTAACAACTCTTTTTAAACCTTTAGAAAGGCAACTTCTACCTTAAAAACCTACTATAGTTTAGCTTAAAAGAATAATAGCTTAACTAAAAAATAAAAATATAAAACTTCTTAACAACTATTGCAATAGTTGTTTAGTAATATTTTTAAAAATTAAATCTAAACGCTTAAATTTATTTAACAAGAATACTAACAAACTTAAAACTTTTCTTATATAAATAGATATCTTCTATTACGTAAAGCATGCTAACTTTCTTTTTAGCAAATTTAAGATTCTAGATATAGCTCTTAACTTAAGAGAAAGCTTATTTTAATAAATATAAACTTATATTAATAAATACTTTGCTTATAACTATACTTACAACTTTAAAGTAAAAAGTATATTTGCTTTCTACACTAATTATAAAGAAGTACTTAGAATACTATACAAAAATAGCAATATTAAACAAAAGGTAATAAGAAGCCTAAAGAGCTTAAAAATAAAAGGCTATAATATATAACTTTATACCTTAACTTTTTTCTAGCTAAGAGCTAAAGTAAAAGTTAAAGACAATATAGCTTTAAAGAGATACTATTATTTAGGCCTCTTTTAATATATAAAAGACGCCCTTCTTTCTATTAACGTACTAGAAGACTTTAGAGATTTAACTATAAAAGTAACATATATTAGCAAAAGAATTAATAAGAAATACTATAAATTCTAAGAACTATAGTATTAGGTTTACCTAAAATAGATGCTAAAGAAGAATAACAATAGTAATACTATTATAAGAAACGCTAGAATAGCTACCTTTAAAAATAGAAAATTAAAGAAAGGATAAAAGAATAAAGAAAAAAGAGCTTTTAACTTTAAGTAAAAGAAAAAGAACTAACTCTATAAAGACAAGAAATACTTCTACTATAAAAAAACTAGCTATATAGCAAACAAATACTTAGACAAACTAAAAAATACTTTTAGTAGATTTAGAATAATAACAACTAGCAAGAAAGCTCTCTTAGCTAAAACAATAAAAACTTGCATAGTTAACAGCTACTACTAGACCTATAGTAACTTAAAGTACTTTTAAGTAAAATGTAAAGTTCTTTACTAGAAAGTTATAATTAATAGCAATAAAGAAACAATAAATATAGTTTATAAAGCTATAGTAAAATAAAATAGTATTAAAGAATTATTACTCTATAACATCTTTAATAATATTATCTAAGGTTAGAAGAACTAGCTAGCAAAAAAAGAAGAACTTTTAGGCAAATAATTTAAAGAAATTAACTAGACTACTCTAGCACGCTAAAAACAAACTTTATTAGACAATAGTATAGAATAGTTCTATGTCTACGCTGCAATAACTACTACTATAAGAAACACTTAGAAAGGACTAAAAACTAAAAAATCCTATAAAAACAACTACTAGTATAAGTATATAGAAGATAAATATTTTAACTACAAATAAAAGAAATACCTAATAGAATAGTATCTAACGCTATAGCTAAAAGTAGAAAAAAAAAATTCTAGCTAAAGTAAAATACTATAAAGATAATACCTACCTTTACTTTAATATAAAAATAGAATACAAAGCACTATTATTTTACAAATATAGCTTTCTTATAAAAAAATACAAGAGTTGCCTATTCTATTAGTTTATAAAAAAGGCTATAACTAGAATAGAAAAAGCAATTTTATATAGGCTACTCTTCTATAACAAGTGCAAAATTCTTAACTATAACTTAATATACTAAGATAAAGGCGTTATATATATAGGTCTAAACTAGCAATACTATAGAGAAAACACATACGCACACTATTTAAAGAAGAAAATTAAGAGTTACTTCTCTAGAAAAATATATAACGCGCTAGTAAACAAATATTATAAATATAGAAATATATATATCTAACACTTAGTACTTCTACTTTATTTTAATAGCTAGTAGAAATGCTACAAACTAAACTATACAACTTATAAAAAAGAGAAAGACTGCTACTATTACTTTAGTAGAGAATACAACTATATAAGTTACGCTTTTTACTATAAAGATAGTTGTATAATACACTTCTAAGTAAAAATAGATGCTAGCTTCTTTTTAAAAGCACTAAGAAGAAAGAGATCTCTAAAAGAAAAGGCCTCTTGTTAGAAAAATTTAGGTTAATTTTTTGCGTGCGGCGAAAACAGCAAAACTAGCGAAACTAGCAAAACTAGCGAAACTAGCAAATAGACAGCAAATAAACAGCTAATTTAGCAAATAAAAGGCTAACTACAAGTAAATAGCTATTAGCTAGCTATTAGGCAAAGTTAGCAAGTTAGCTCTTCTATTCTCTACAACTTAGTAATTTGCTAGATTTGCCCTAGTTACCTAACTTTTTCTAACGCTATAGAAGAAACTTCTATAGACACTTAGTAAAAATAGAAGCTTTCTAATCTAATAACTAAATAAATATTAACGTTTTTATTAATAGGCTTAAAGCTAGAGGTATAGTTAATATAAAAGTAGATAATACTTTTATCTTAAAAGAATAAGTATAATATAATAGAATCTCTATAAAGAAAATATAAATACCTTAATAGGTATAGCTAGGCAATAGCTAGCTTATAAGCAAGAGTAATAGTTAAATCTACAATAAAACTAAGAAAGTTTTACTAAATATTAACAATATAAATAATAATATATATATTAATATTATAAAAATAGGCAATATAAATATAATTATAGAAATAAACTAGCTTAAAGAATATTAACCTATTATTAAATATATTATAAAAGAAATTACGCAATAATTCTCTATATAAAAGATAGTAGAAAAATAAATTTTAGAAATAACAAAAGAACTTACTAAAGAATTGCTATAAAATATCTCTATAAAGAAAATAAAAGTTTTACTATAAAAAAGAAAACTAGAAGATATAGTCTACGTAGTTACTATAAAACTAAAGACTAAAAAAGAATATAAAATACTAGTAGTAGAAGAAATTTTACTTAAATATACTAACTTTAAATTTTTTTTTAAAAACTAGAAGGAACTTATAACACTTTTACTAAAAACTACTTATAACTATAAAATTAAACTAGTTAAAGAAGCTAACTTAGAAGATAGAATACTAGTTAAAGTAAAACTAACTATAAGAGATAAATAAAAAGAACTTTATAAATAACTTAAACTTAATCTAACTAGAGGCTTTCTTAAAAGAAGTAAAAGTCTCTTTATATTTTTAATTCTCTTTATACTAAAAAAGAATAGCAAAGTATAACTATACGTAGACTATAGAGTGCTTAATAATAAAATAAGAAAAGACAAAACTTTACTCTCTAATATTAATTAAATATTTTAATAAATTTAAAAATTAAAATAGTACACTAAGTTTAATATCTAAAAAGAACTCTACTAAATAAGAATAGTAAAAGAATATAAATAGAAAATAGCCTTTAAAACTTTAAAAAAACTATTTAAATATATAGTTATACTTTTTAGACTTACTAATATACTAGCAACCTTCTAAGTAGTAATTAACTTAGCGCTTAACAAATATCTTAGTATATTTGCGCTTACCTACTTAGATAATATACTAGTTTACACTAATAAAACCCTTAATAAATATAGAGAATATATTAAAAAAGTTTTTACTAAACTTAAAGAATATAAACTATAAATTACCTTAAATAAGAGTAAATTTTATACTATATAAACTAAGTACCTAGAATTTATAATCTTAAGAGATAAAATAGAAGTAAATTTAAAAAAACTAGTACTAATTTACAACTAGCAGACTTCTACTTTAGTTAAAAAAGTCTAATTTTTTACTAAATTTATAAATTTCTATAGAAAGTTTATTAAAGACTACTTAAAGATTACTTTACTACTTTTAGATATTACTAAAAAAAACCTTAAATTTGTATAAAGCCTAGTATAAAAAGAAGCCTTTTAAGTACTTAAAAAAGCCTTTATAACTACTCTATTTCTTTAGATCTTTAACTCTAAAAAACTAGCAAAACTAGAAATAAACGTATTAAATAAAGCGCTAAAAGTAGTACTCTATACGTAGAATAATAATAGTAAATAAAGAGTATTAGAATACTACTTTTGTAAATTTTTACTAGCTAAAAGAAACTATAATATATATAATAAAAAGCTACTAGCTATTATTAACGTAGTTACAAAATAGAGAGTACAACTTATAGAAATAAAATACAAAGTAGAAATCTAGATAAACTATAAAAACTTTACCTAGTTTTAGACTATAAAAGAACTATAACTCTACTAAATCTAAGAGTATTAGAAACTAGTAAGCTATAACTTTAAAATAAAGTATCTAAAAGGCACGTAAAACGTAGTAGTAGATACCCTTAGCTAAAGACTAAACTATATAGAAAAAACAAAGTTACCTAAAGTATTACTTCTTAAAAAAGACAAAAATAGCAACTTTAGACTTAAAAAAGCTAGACTTGCACAACTAACTACTTATAAACTAAAAGAAGAATAGAAAAATATTATTAATAAAAATAAGCTAGTAGATATAACTAT
Source organism: Herpotrichia juniperi (assembly GCA_014905255.1). NCBI lineage: Eukaryota > Fungi > Ascomycota > Dothideomycetes > Pleosporales > Melanommataceae > Herpotrichia > Herpotrichia juniperi. Next base: position 41,406 of record BLYF01000096.1, read on the forward strand.
ACTAAACTACTTTAAATATAGAGCTTATAAACAAGCTTAATAAAATAGAACTACCTATATTTTAGAAAAATAGAAATAGAAGCTTTTACAAAACCTCTATAAATCTCTAAAATATAGATATTTAGGCGTTAAATTAATAATTAACAAAGTCTTTTACTACTACTTAATAGCTTACCTTAAGAAAGAAGTACAAGAAACTATATATAAATATAATAAATACTAGAGAAACAAGATTAAATAATATAAACTTTATAAATTACTATAGCTTTATAGTGCTTTACAACAACCTTAGAGCAAAGTTATTATAAACTTTATTGTTAAACTACTAAACTTTATTAAACTAGAAACTAGACAAATATACAATATAATACTAGTTATTATTAAAAAATCTACAAAATATATTAAGTTTATTCTACTTAGCAAAATAATTAATACTTTAGGCTTAGCGTATATTATTATTAAGGCTATAATGTTAGATTTTAGAGTACTAGATAAGTTTATTATAAATAAAGACAAGCTCTTTACTTTAAAGTTTTAGAAAACCTTTTAGGCTAAACTAGAAACAAAACTTAACTTATTAATAGTAAGACACTCTAAAATAGATAAACAAATAAAAAGAATAAACTAAACAATTAAACAATACTTACGTATATACGTTAATAAATAATAGAATAATTAAGTTAAATTTCTTCTTATAGCACAATTTATATACAATAGCGCAAAATTAGCAATAATAAGCGTCTTGCTATTCTTTGCTAACTACAGCTACAAACTAAGAATAAGCAAACTATTAGACCTACTAACTAGCGTTGCTAAGAAAGCTATAGTTAAAGTAGATAGAATTGCCTAAATTTACAAATAAATAGTTATTAATATTAACTGCGCAGTAGAAACTATAAAAAAATAAGTAAATAAGAAAAGAATTATAGAACTAACTTTTAAAGAGAAGAATAAAGTTTACCTCTTATAGATAAATCTATAAACAAAAAAACAAAGTAACAAACTTAATAGTTTAAAAGTAGGTCTATTTAAAGTTCTAGCTAAAACTAGACTAGTTAACTACAAACTTAAGCTACTAGCTTTAATAAAAATCTACCTAGTTTTCTATATTAAACTTCTAGAACTAGCACTACCTAAAGTTTAAATAGTTAAAGAACCTAAACTAATATACTCTAAGAAATTTATAGTATATTTAATTAAAAACTTACAAAAATTTAGAAGTTAGTAGAAATACTTAACTAAAGAAAACACTTAGAAACTTATTAAGTACTTAATAAAATAGAAAGTTTAGCTTCTAGTAAAAGAATACTACTAAAGAAACCTCTAGGCGCAAAATGTAAAGAAAGATTAAGAAAAAAAGTGTTAAAGAAAAAAAAATTAATAAAAGAAGTAAAATTAGCTTGTAACTATTTTAAGTTAGCTAATAGATTAAGATTTAAAATAAAGAGATTGCTTGTACAAGCTATAAAATTAAATAAAAGAGAATTTTTAGGTATTCTAGCTTTATTCTTTAGTTGCTTTAACTTTTTAGTTATAGCAATTTTTTTACGCTTACAACTATACTACTTTACCTTTAATAACTTAAGCTTAAGCCTAAGACGCGTAGTATTTACCTTAGCCTATAATAGTAGTACTTACTTTTTTTACTCTTTATAATTAATCTTACTCTTTTTAGTGTTAGAAAAAATAAATAAATAACGCGCCTTTAACTAAATATAATATAAATTGTAACTTATTAACAACTTAATAATATACTTTAAACTCTTTTTTTTACAACGTTAACAAGAATTAGTTATCTTAGATCTAGTTTTAAAAATAAAGGTAATATAATATTAGTAGTTAATAGTTAATTTCTAGGTACCTTTAGGTATAGTTAAGTAGAAAGAAAAATAGAAAACTAGTAGAAAAATTACTTTAAGTATAAAGGAAACTTTGCTATATATAAAAAAGTAAGTTTTAAACAAGTTAAATTATTAAAATAATAAAGTAGAAAAAAAGAGATAATATTATAATTTAGAATAGCTCTAGCTACTACTTTATACTACTTAACTATACGTAGACTAATTATTCTACTTAATAATAGGCACTTTTAATATATTATATAGAATAACTTTACTTTAGCAAGAAGAGCTACCTTAGATTACGTAATATAACTCTACTTTAGTAAATAGAATTATATTGCAACCTTGTCTTAGCTAATAGAGCTAAACTAACTACTAGAAAGTATATAGAGAGATAGTGTCTTTATAATAGATAGCTTCTTGTAGTTATTGCTTAATATATAACCTTGTCTTTAGAACTTTATTATTTAGCTTCTTCTACAACTTAGAAGACTCTTAAGTATCTATTATTAATTATTTTATTGTTTTATTCTAGAACTCTAGTAAACTAGCAAGTATTTATATATTTTAACAAAGCTAACCTTGCGCGCTTCTCTAACTCTCTCTAATTAAGTAAGACTCTAGAAGTAGAACGTTAACACTTATTTAAGAATATAGAATTACTAGTAGTAATAGTAGGTTTGTTAAGGTATATTTTGTACCTTAGAATAAAAAGCTTTACTTAGGCGCTATAGTATTTTTTGTTAAGCTATAGCTATAGCTACTAGAGATCTACTTGCTTTAATAGAAATTTATACTTCTTTACTCTCTATCTTGTAAGCTACTAAGGCAGCTATATAGTAATAGCGTTGCAATAGCCTACGTTTCTTATTAAGTTAAAGTTGTTAATAATAAAAAGTAATAGCGTAGTAAGTATAGTATATATAGAGTTTATAGCTATAATTAATATTATAGTAATAGTAGTAATAGTAGTAATAGTATAGTAAAGTAAAAGAGTTATTAGTTTTAACCTATAGCTATATTAATAACTAGAGACTTAATAAACTAATAAGAGAATAAACTATAGATAGAATTAAAAAAGAGAAGATTAGTAGTACTAACTATAGTAATTCTTTGTATTTTTCTAAGTAAAAAGAGTAATACTATAGTCTTGTATACTTGCTAATACTATAATATAATTTTTCTAGATATTTGTATAGAAGTCTTTATACTTATCTTTTATTTTACTATTAGTGTAGTAGGCTACACCTTTTTACTTTAATTCTATAAACTAATTTATCTAATTAGACTTTAGTACCTAGAGTACTAAATTCCTATTAGTTAGGCTATTTGCTATAGCGTAAACTTCCTTTACTTTAGCATAGTCTTTTTATACTCTTAGTTAATTTTAAACGCTAGATACTGCTGTGCACTATACATTTTAGTGCTAAAAAGAAAAAGAAAAAAAGAAAAGTATAAAGTAAAAAAAGTAAAGAAATATAATAAAAATAACAGCTATAAAGTAAGAAAAAAGAATTAAGTAGCGTTATACTACCTACTTAGTAGAGTTATTATTTTTCTCTATAGCAGTAGCTTTAATAGCTTACTTCTCTATATCTTGTAGTTAAAGCCTAATAAGTTGTTTAATAATATTAACCTTCTAAGCCTTGCTATATCTAAAGTATAGACCTTGTTATTCTTAAAGTAGAATTTGTTACTATAAAATAGTTTTTTAGTAGATTTGTAGAGCTTCTACGCTTATAGAGTATAAGCTTTAAATATAGTATAGTGCTTTTCTACTACTTTCTAGTACTTAGCCTTAGTTATTTGTTTACTAAATAGCTTTGCTAGTTTAAAGATAACTAATATAGCATTCTACTTAACTTAGTAGTAAATAGCCTTAGAGATATACAAGGAGAATACTAGAGGTACTACTTTTAGAAATATATTGTTAATTTCTTTATACTTGTTTAGCTAGCTTAAGAGAAAGTATAGCTTAGCAGTAAAGTTATAATATACTTTAGCTAGCTTAGCGTAGGTACTTATAAGTAGATTTTTTATAGTCTTTATATTGTTATATACTTGCATAAACTAAGGCAGTATAGTACGCTACTGCTTAGTAGTAGAACTATCTAAGCTATAAAGTAGGCAAGAATTAAAAATACGTATTTAACTAGGCTTGCAAAGATTATATACCTAGTAAACTAATAGTCTAAGTTTTATTTGTATATTTAGTAGAAAATTTACTAAGTTCTTCTAAGCTTAAATATTATACCTTTTAGGTAGTTTATACTTCTCTCTCTATACTTAGTACTAAGCTAGCTTCTTATATATTCTAAGTAGTATAATAGTGCAGTTCTAGTTATTCTTATTATTCTAAGATACGCTTTTTTAAATTATCTTAGTAGTAGTATATTAAGCTGCTGCTTTAATATTTAAATTAATATACTAAAAGAATATTGCATTACTAGGCTTAGCTATCTTAGTATAGTATAAGTACAAGATTAGGCAAGTCTACTAGTAAAGAATAGTATATAAAGTATAGTAGTACACATCTTTATAAATAAGTTGCTAAATAATTAAGTAGTACTTAGTATATTTCTAGCCTTAATTTGCTAAGCTATTTTTAAAGTAATAGTAGTAGTAGTATATTTTATATTCTTTATCTAAAATATTCTTTAGCTATAGGTTGTTAACTACCTAACTAAAGACTATTATATTAATATTGCTAGTAGTTTAAAAACCTTAACTACCTTGTTATAGTTAATATAAAAGATAATGCGTTATAGAAAGAATTAATAGCTAAAAAAAATATCTTTATTGCGCTTAAGTTAATGTAAGAGTTTAAAAATCTAGTATAAGTTTTTTACAACCTAGAAGTCTCTATACTTGTTTATATTAAAGTAAAAGTAGAATAGTAAGTTTAGTAAGTTCTAATAGCTTATACTATAGGTAGCAATTTCTACTTAACTTGCTACTATTCTAGTATAGTTAAAGCAAATAGTCTTTAAGTTCTTTAATAAGCTAACTTGCTTATACTATACTTCTAGAAGAAGTTAAAACTTATAGTTTTTAAAATTCTTTACGCTAACTTTAAGAACTACGTTCTAGAACTTTTAGCTATAGGCGCAATTCTTCTTTTTATATATAAAAGAAATATTCTTAATACCTATATTCTTGTTAAATTTCTTCTTTTTATTTTAAGTTTAAGAGACAATTTTCTTCTTTACTTTTCTAGCAATACTAGAGCGCTAGCAAGTTACTTCTACTAGCAGCTTTAGATTGTCCTCTTTCTCTTTAATATATATAGGTAGCTAAGATTTTAGCTAGTTCTTAGAGATAAAGTTGCGTTTTAGAGGTTAAAGTGCTTTTATAGATACGCCTTTAATTTCTATATTTTTAGTAGCTTGCTTTACTATAGTGCTTACTAACCTATCTACTATATAGCTTTTCTTAGCAATCTTTTCTTCTATGTTATAAACTTTATTTACTTTTAAAAGAATATTTATATCTATTTTATTAAATAATTGTAACTAGTAAAAACTACTTTCTACTAAAGTAAAAGATATATTTAAATTAAAACGTACTTAGTTGTACTACTTCTTTGCTGCTAATATAGTATTATTAAGGCAAGTGTCTAGAAAGCCTTCTATCTATATAAGAATAATAAACTAAGTTGCTATATAGTAAGTAAAGTAGTTGTTAGTTATCTACTACTTAGAAATATTATAGTAGATAAGCTTCTAGTTATAAGTACTATTAGAATTCTTTCTTGCAAAGAGTTCTCTATCTTAGCTAATTTAATTGCAAAACTCTATAACTTTAGCTATGCTACAAGAGTTTAGCTATTTACTATTTTTTATTCTTGCCTAGGTTTTAAAGCTTGTTTCTAGGTTAATAAAGTTGCTACTAACTAGATACTAATCTCTTAACTTGCTCTTTAATAGATAGCCTACGCGCACAAGTATAGCTTTGTTTATAAATAGAGCTGCTTTCTTTAAAGTAAGAAAATTAGAGATATACTTAATACGTTTTAAAACCTTCTTCTACAACTATATACTATAAAAGAATAAAAGAATTACTTTATTATAAAAAGCTATACTTTAGTTAGCTATAATAGACTTTTATAGAGCTGCTATTTACGCAGTACTTTTATTACAAAATTCTTAAGTATTCTTTAGAATCTTATAGTTTAAAATAAACTTAGTAGTACTACTATACTTTTCTATAGCTACTATGTCTGCAATAGTATAAGCTTTAAAAGCTAAGAGAATATTTATAACTTTAGGTATATTGTTTAGAAATATTGTTTTTAGCGTAAAATATTGTTTAGAAATATTATTTTTAGTATAGAATATTGTTTAGAAATATTATTTTTAGCGTAAAATATTATTGCTTAGCGTAAATATTGTCTTAACTTTTAGCGCAGTATTGTACTCTAGTTTTCCCTTGCTTAACCTCTATATAGGCTATATTTTACAAGTATTGTAACAATACTTTAACAC